>JAIFGZ020000285.1:0-366582 GCA_019925245.2 Oryza australiensis | reverse complement strand
CGTACGTGTTAGTGATATGCCCTAGAGGCAACATGGAGATGTTGGATATCACGTCAATGTTTATGTATAAATGAATAAAGTGTTATTCAGTTCCATGAAATAGACATCTTGTATTGATCAATAAGTACGTGACTTATTTATGAGACTCTTTATGTATGAATCTATTTCTAAACGATCCACGATCATATGTCATATTGTTGGAACAAATATGATTCTAAGATCGGCATGTTTATTGATTGATGATCATGTCTCATAGATCATGGGTATGGAGATACCAAATCAATAAACATGGACACATGTGTTGGATAACACATTGTTGGATAGACCCACCATGAGACACTACAAGAATTAATGTGCCATTAGTTGGTCTCGGGTAGTGTTGGTACAAAGTCCTTAGACTCTGAGATCACCATGGATTCCAACATGTGTAGTAGCCTACTTTGGGACTACCAAACGCTATTAATGCGGGTAGTTATAAAGGTAGTTTTCGGGTTTGCTATGAAACATGGAGTGGGATGTGAGTGATCAAGATGGAATTTGCCCCTCCTTTGGAGAGATATCTCCGGGCCCCTCGAGGTAATGGATTATGGAAATACATGGCCATGCTAAGTTGATTGAGGAGTCAATCAACGGACGAGATAATCCATTACGGTTCGAGTGAATGGTTAAGCTATTGAAGGGATGGCACACATCTTGCCTATAGCTTAACGGTATCGTGAGGCAAAGGGATTTGTGTACACATTACAGGTTCGAGCCGATATTATTCTTGTATACTATGATGTCAATATGTCTTTGCTAGGCGCCGTTGATGGGTCGGCGAGTTGGACTCGAGCCGACGATCGGCTAAGTTAGACTATAGCCGAAACCGAGTATACCTGAACCTACGGGGTCGCACGCTTAAGGGGATAGAATAGATATTTGAGTTGGACTCGGATACGGCTCGATCGGATAGGGATCCGATCGGATAGAGTCCTATGGGCTTACGACGTGTGGGCGGCCAACTCTATGAGACACGGATGAGATCCGATTCAAAATAGAGTCCTGATCGGCCACTAGTCCAAGTCGGCCAACTCTATATAAAGGGCAAGGAGTGGAGAGCTGCGATACATCGGTTGGATCACGTTGAACCGAATCCGCAACAAAAGTCGCCGAGATCAATCTCCACGGAAACCCTCCCCACTTTCGAGCCAAACCCTAGCGTTGCATCGCGTGCTAGCACACGGGTGTTCGGCGTTCTATTTCCGGACGTGTGGATACTGGTAGAGGCGCTGCTACGTTGCGCGCGCTGTTGATCGGCTACGAATCGGCTGCAATCGGAGCGAGGCGAATGCACGATCGGCAACGAGCGCGATCGGCGGCTCGGATCGGCTGCAGCACGGGAATCGTCGTCGGCTCACGGGAATTGGCTACACAGTTCTAGATCGGATAGCCCCGATTGGTACATTTCATTGCACACTCCAATTGGTAACGATCTATCGGCCCTTACTTGCAAGTGTTCCTGGTTTGCGCGGTAGAAAATTTTTGTTTTCGGCTAGCGTAGCTTCCGCGTAACCCTTCGTGGTATCGAGCTAATCTTGCTTAGTTCGAGTTTTAGATTGGATCGGAACAAGTATTGTGCACGGGTTGATTAGATCAATCGGTTTTACGGGATTTGTTGAGGAGAGTTCATGGTAATTGCGTTCCTTGATAGTGTATCGGAACGGCCTAATGTGATTACGTCGAAGCAATATCCATAGAACTCGGTTTGAGTCGGCTTCGAGATAGCGTTCCTTGATAGTGTATCGGAATGGTATAATGTGATTATGCCGAAGCTATCTCGTAGTCCGATCTTGTTAGCGCCTCGCGCTGCGCAAACCATCTCCCTTGATAGTGTATCGGGACGGCATAATATGATTATGCCGACATGGTTTCCGTAAGCGATTTCATAGATTGAATCTATGAATTTCGTATGGTGTACCCCCTTACAGGTCGTCTCGATGCCGTATCTCTGCGATAGGTAGAAACGTTTCTACGCCTAACTTGTTTTTGCGGAGAATGCTTTGAGATGGTATGGCCCTATTGTATGTATGAGATGCATGTGATGCATGTAATATTCTTTCATATGTGGAATCCATGTAATATTCTTTCATACGTGCAATGCTTGTAATATTCTTTCACGACACTGCGAGTCGATGTAATCTTCAATTAGAGCTTCTATAGTAGTAGCTTAGTTTGAAGATATCAAGCATCATGCACATTGGAAGATGGTGCCGAAGATGGAGATCCTTAGCACCGACATGGAGATGGAGATCACCATGTGAAGGGGGCCATACTATTTCATTATATGCTATTCTTCTTTCTTTCATATGTGATATGTTTGTTTGATAGGATAGCATCCCTCGCAAAATTAAGTGGTAATGATGCCCTTCCAAATGTTGCACCCGTCACCGTTATGCTCGTCAATGGTGGGTCCGCCAAAGCGAGTGCCATTCTCTATCATAACACGAGGGGGTATATGTCGACATATACATGCGGGAGCATTTGGTTTACTTAACAAGGCTATCAAAACAGTTTTGGGCCTTGGGGCATAGGTTGGCGCCGGGGCATGGAGATGCCACACCAACAACAAGAGTCACATAGAGATGTGATTAGCAAGGTGTTGCTTACCGATGTTACTAATTTTCTAGCAGTGATGCCAAAGCTCACTAGAAAATTAATTAACATGTGGATCTTGACCCAATACGTAACCTAGAGGGAAGGTGGAAAATACGTAATGGGAGTCTAATGTTAAATTGTTTAACAATAGACATAGCATAAACATTGTGCTAAACTTTGCTTTTACGTTGTAGAATAAATGGCGGCTAATACTACACCCAGTACCTTTAATTTGCGATCTATTCTCGAAAAGGAAAAATTAAATGGAACAAACTTTATGGATTGGTATCGCAACTTGAGAATTGTTCTCAAGCAAGAGCGTAAGGAGTACGTTCTTGAAGTACCCTATCCGAGGATTTGCCAACTAATGCCACTTGCAACCGCACGGAGGGCTTATGAGAAGCACACTAATGATGCCCTAGATATAAGTCTGTCTCATGCTTGCTACAATGTCCCCGAGCTTCGAAGCAATATGAGAGCGGCGATGCTCACACTATTATTCGGGGATGCGTGGCATGTTTGAGAACCAAGCTCGGGCCGAGAGGTTCAACACCTCAAAGTCCTTGTTTGCGTGCAAGCTTGTTGAGGGGAATCCCGTCGATCCGCATGTGATAAAGATGATTGGCTACATTGAGAGTCCGGAAAAATGGGTTTTCCCTTAGCCAAGAGTTGGCTACGATGTGATTCTCCGGTCGCTCCCTCAGAGCTTCGAGCCATTCATATTAAATTATCACATGAACAATATGGATAGGACCTTGGCTGAATTGCATGGGATGCTAAAGACAGTGAGGAGAGTATCCGAAAACGGTCATCATGTGATGATGATGCGAAGGCTAAGCGCAAACCACTTGTCAAGAAACTTTGCACCAAGAGGAAGTTAACTCCCGATGAGATCGCGAGTGCCTCTAATGCAAAGAAGGGCAAGAAGGGTCGGCGGCATCGATGCCATTTGCTTCTTCTGCAAGGAGAGAGCCACTGGAAAAGGAACTGCAAGAAGTACATGGAGGATCTCAAGAAGAAGCAAAGTACGACTTCGCTTCGGTATTAATGTTATAGACATTAATCTTGCTACTTCACCCTCTTGACTCTTGGGTATTTGATACCGGATCGGTAGCTCATATTTGCAAATCGTTGCGGGAATGAGAAGAAGTAGAGGATTGAGAAGGGCGAGGTGAACCAACGCGTCGGCAATGGAGCAAGCGTTGCTACGCTTCTTTGTCGGCACGAGCACCACTTCATCTACCTTCGGATTAGTTTTGGAATTAAATAATTGTTATTGTGTTCCAACACTATGTCAAAACGTTATTTCCGCTTCATGTTTGCAAGCGGAAGGATATGATTTTAGATCAATGAACAATGGTTGTTCAATATATCTCGAGATATGTTCTATTTTCATGCTCCATTGGTGAATGGATTATACGTTTTGAATCTTGAAGCGTCTCCCATCTATAACATTAATACGAAAGGCAACTCTCTAATGATATAAACCCCACGTTTATCCGGCATTGTCGCTTAGGCCATATAAATAAGAAACGCATGGAGAAGCTCCATAAGGATGGATTGCTTCACTCTTTTGATTTTGAATCATTTGAGACATGTGAGTCTTGTTTACTTGGTAAGATGACAAAGGCACCTTTCACGGGACATAGTGAGAGAGCAAGTGACTTGTTGGCACTCGTACATGCGATGTATGTGGACCAATGAGCTCAACGGCCGAGGTGGTTATCGGTACTTCATTACCTTTACCGATGACTTTAGTAGATATGGTTATATCTACTTAATGAGGCATAAGTCCGAATCCTTTGAAAAGTTCAAAGAATTCCATAATGAAGTACTGAGAATCATTTAGGGAAAACAATCAAGTTTCTACGATCGGATCGTGGAGGGGAATACTTGAGCCAAGAGTTTGGTAATCATCGAAAGATTGTGGAATTGTTCCACGATTAACTCCGCCAGAACTCCACAATGGAACGGAGTGTCCGAACGAGAAATCGCACCTTGTTGGACATGGTGCGGTCGATGATGAGCCAAAGTGATCTTCCGTTATCTTTACGGGGATATGCTCTTGAAACATGCGCTCACACTAAATAGAGTTCCATCTAAGTCGGTTGAAAAGACACCATATGAGATATGGACAGGGCAACCCCTAGTTTGTCTTTTCTCAAAATATGGGGATGCGAAGCTTATGTAAAACGTTTACGATCGACAAGCTCACACCCAAATCGATAAGTGCTTCTTTGTGGGATATCCTAAGGAAACTAAGGGATATTACTTTTATAATCGGGAACAAGGCAAATTGTTTGTCGCCCGACACGGTGTCTTCTTGGAGAAAGAGTTTCTTTCAAGAAGGGTTAGTGGGAGCAGGGTGCATCTTGAAGAAGTTCAAGAAACACCGAAAAATGTTTCGGCGACCACGAGACCACAACGGAGGTGCAAAGTGTTGCGCCACCGGTTGTAGATACACCGGCCCTACGGAGGTCGAAAGATCACGTCGTGCACCACACAGTACACAAGTGCGAACAACGTGATATATTGTTGTTGGACAACGATGAACCTAAGACCTATGAGGAAGCGATGGTGGGACCCGATTCCAACAAGTGGCTTGGAGCCATGAAATCCGAAATAGAATCCATGTACGACAATCAAGTTTGGAACTTGGTTGATCCACCGATGGTGTCAAAACCATTGAGTGTAAATGGGTTTTTAAGAAAAGGCCGATATGGATGGAAATGTTCACATCTATAAGGCGCGATTGGTGGCGAAAGGTTTTAAACGAGATTCAAGGAGTTGATTATGATGAAACCTTCTCGCCCGTCGCAATGCTTAAATCTATTCGGATTATCCTAGCGATTACTACATATTTCGATTATGAGATATGGCGGATGGATGTCAAAACGGCTTTCCTGAATGGAAACCTAAGCGAGGATGTATACATGATACAACCTCGGGGTTTTGTCGATCCGAGAATCGCTGGAAAGATATGCAAGCTACGAAAATCCATTTATGGATTGAAGCAAGCATCTCGGAGTTGGAATATTCGTTTTGATGAAGTAATCAAAGGGTTTGGTTTCATCAAAAATGAAGAAGAGGCCTGTGTTTACAAAAAGGTCGAGTGGGAACGCAATTGTATTTCTAATCTTATATGTGGATGACATATTACGATTGGAAATGATATCCCTATGCTTGAATCCGTCAAGTCTTCATTGAAAAATAGTTTTTCCATGAAAGACTTAGGGGAGGCAACATATATATTAGGCATTCGGATCTATAGAGATAGATCCAAGAGGCTAATTGGATTAAGCCAAAGTACATACATTGACAAGGTGTTGAAAAGGTTCAACATGCATGATTCCAAGAAAGGTTTCTTGCTTATGTCACATGGCATCAATCTTAGCAAGAATCGGTGTCCTCGGACACATGATGAGCGGAATAAGATGGGTATGGTTCCATATGCTTCGGCAATTGGATCCATCATGTATGCCATGCTTTGTACACGCCTGCATGTCTCGTACGCTTTGAGTGCTACGGCAGATACCGTCGAGATCCAGGTGAAGGTCACTGGATCGCTAGTAAAGAATATCCTTAAGTACTTGAGAAGAACTAAGGATATGTTCCTAGTCTATAGAGGTGAGGAAGAGCTCGTTGTAAGTGGTTACACCGATGCTAGCTTCCAAACAGACAAGGATGATTATAGATCGCAATGCGGTTCGTGTTACGCCCGAACGGAGCGCGTCCAGTGGAAGAGTTCCAAGCGGGATACTTGCGATTCTACAACGGAGGTCGAGTACATTCTTGCCTCGGAAGCTACAAAGGAGGCTGTTTGGATCAAGAAATTCGTTTCGAGCTTGGTGTGATGACTAGTACGGCGGTCCAATGTCTCTCTATTGTGACAATAGTGGAGCCATTGCGCAAGCCACGGAGCCGAGGTCACATCGAAGTCCAAACAGATACTTCGGCGATATCATCTCATCCGCGAGATTGTGGACAGAGGTGATGTCAAGATATGCAAAGTGCACACGGATCTCAACATAGCCGATCACGTGACAAAACCTCTCCCTCGCCGAAGCATGAGGCGCACACAAGAGCAATGGGTATTAGATACTTACATGATTGACTCTAGTGCAAGTGGGAGATTGTTAGTGATATGCCCTAGAGGCAACATGGAGATGTTGGATATCACGTCAATGTTTATGTATAAATGAATAAAGTGTTATTCGGTTCCATGAAATAGACATCTTGTATTGATCAATAAGTACGTGACTTATTTATGAGACTCGATATGTATGAATCTATTTCTAAACGATCCACGATCATATGTCATATTGTTGGAACAAATATGATTCTAAGATCGGCATGTTTATTGATTGATGATCATGTCTCATAGATCATGGGTATGGAGATACCAAATCAATAAACATGGACATATGTGTTAGAGAACACATTGTTGGATAGACCCACCATGAGACACTACGGGAATTAATGTGCCATTAGTTGGTCTCGAGGTAGTGTTGGTACAAAGTCCTTAGACCTAAGATCACCATGGATTCCAACATGTGTAGTAGCCTACTTTGGGACTACCAAACGCTATTCCGTAACGGATAGTTATAAAGGTAGTTTTCGGGTTTGCTATGAAACATGGAGTGGGATGTGAGTGATCAAGATGGAATTTGCCCCTCCTTTGGAGAGATATCTCGGACCCCTCGCGAGGTAATGGATTATGGAAATGCATGGCCATGCTAAGTTGATTGAGGAGTCAATCAACGGACGGATAATCCAATACGGTTCGAGTGAATGGTTAAGCTATTGAAGGGATGGCACACATCTTGCCTATAGCTTAACCGGTATCGTGAGGCAAAGGGATTTGTGTACACATTACAGGTTCGAGCCGATATTATATTCTTGTATACTATGGTGTCAATATGTGCTTGCTAGGCGCCGCTATTGACAGGTCGGCTGAGTTGGACTCGAGCGACGATCGGCTAAGTTAGACTATAGCCGAAACCGAGTATACCTGAACCTACGGGTCGCACGCTTAAGGGGATAGAATAGATATTCGAGTTGGACTCGGATACGGCTCGATCGGATAGGGATCCGATCGGATAGAGTCCTATGGGCTTACGACGTATGGGCGGCCAACTCTATGAGATACGGATGAGATCCGATTCAAAATAGAGTCCTAATCGGCCACTAGTCCGAGTCGGCCAACTCTATATAAAGGAGGGAGGGGTGGAGAGCTGAATAGACATCAATTGCATCGCGTGCAACGAAGTCGCCGAGATCAATCTCCACGGAAACCCTCCCCACTTTCGAGCCAAACCCTAGCCTTGCATCGCGTGCTAGCACACGGGTGTACGGCGTTACGTCCCCGGACGTGTGGATACCGGTAGAGGCGCGCTACGTTGCGCGCCGTTGATCGGCTTCGGATCGGCTGCAGTCGGAGCGATCGGCGTGGTGGAATCGCTGCGTCGGGCGCATCGGAGCGAGGCATGAGAACGCGGCCGGACGACTCGAATCGGGCTGATTAGCGAATCGGCCGTCTCTCAGGAATCGGCTACACTTCCGGATCGGATTGCCACGATTGGTTATTCCGCCGCACTCTACTCCAATCGGTAACGATCTATCGGCCCTTACTTGCAAGTGTTCTGGTTTGCGCGGTAAAAGTTTTTGTTTTTGGCTAGCGTAGCCTCCGCGTAACCCTTCACATGATTCCAAGAAAGGTTTCTTGCCCATGTCACATGGCATTAATCTTAGCAAGAATAGAGTCCTATGGGCTTACGACGTGTGGGCGGCCAACTCTATGAGATACGGATGAGATCCGATTCAAAATAGAGTCCTGATCGGCCACTAGTCCTAGTCGGCCAACTCTATATAAAGGGGCGAGGGTGGAGAGCTGCGATACATCGGTTGGATCGCGTTGAACCGAATCCGCAACAAAAGTCGCCGAGATCAATCTCCACGAAACCCTCCCCACTTTCGAGCCAAACCCTAGCCTTGCATCGCGTGCTAGCACACGGGTGTTCGGCGTTCTATTCCGGACGTGTGGATACCGTAGAGCGCTCCTACGTTGCGGCGCTTGTTGATCGGCTACGAATCGGCTGCAATCGGAGCGAGGCGGCTGCGGCATCGGCAACGAGAACGCGATCGGTGACTCGGATCGAGCTGCGGCACGAGGGAATCATCGTCGGCTCACGGGAATCGGCTACACGTTCCGAGATCGGATAGCCACGATTGGATGTTTCCGCTGCACACTCCAATCGGTAACGATCTATCGGCCCTTACTTGCAAGTGTTCCTGGTTTGCACGGTAGAAAATTTTTGTTTTCGGCTAGCGTAGCTTCCGCGTAACCCTTCAGTACGCAACACCATACCTTCCATCGCCGACCATGCGGTGATCTTCGCCTTCCGGAGTGGCGTCGCCACGACGTCATGTTGGAGAAGATCGAATCCAAGGCTCCCGGGACCACCACAGAGCTCTTCGAGCTCGCAGCCGGTGGCCGCAGGAGGAGGCCCGGGTTTGGAATCCTAGGAATCCTACCCCGGCCCCCACCGGCCTGCCCCCACCCGCGTCCCGTGAAGAGCGGCGCGGCGGCGGCGGGAAACGCCCGGCCATCGCGTGGCGGTGAGGGCCACGTCCTCGCCACCGACGAAGCCGAGAAGCCCTCGCGGAAGGGCAAGCCCGCGGGTAACCGCGGGCGGTCCCGGACCCTCGCCCCCGGGGTCGGGCCGGAGACAAATGGTGCATGGTGCACCAAACCTCCCACCACGACCTCTCTGAGTGCCGTTCGGTCAAAAATTTGGCCGAGCGAGTGCAAAAGTATGAGCAGGAGCGGAGGGAGAACGAGAAGGAGATCCGCCGCAAGGGCAAGGCACCGGCGGAGCTCCCGAGCAACCGGCGAGAGGAGGCTGGGGATACGGCCCTCGCCGGGAACGACGACGATGAGTTGGGCTACCAAGATCCCCAGCACGTCGTCGCCACCATTGACGGCGGCACGGGCGCCCAAATGTCCCGCCGGAGCTTCAAGTCCATGAGACGCGAGCTCCTCGCGGCCGTGCCGTCTCACGAGGTGGCTCGGAGGTCGCGGCCGGCAGAGGTGCCCATCACCTTCGACTGCACCGACCACCCAGAAGTGTCGCGCGTAGCGGCCATTTGGCCCTCGTGACCTCCCCCACCATCCGCAACGTCAAGGTCGCTCGAGTCTTAATTGACGGAGGCGCGGCCCTCAACGTGCTATCCCGAAGGCCTTTGAGGCCATCAAGGCCCCGGGAATGGTGCTCGGGCCTTCTCACCCCATCATTGGGGTGACGCCGAAAGGTGTGGCCCCTTGGGCGGATCGCCTGCCGGTCACCTTCGGGCCCCACTAATTTCCGCACCGAGCGGATCGACTTCGATGTGGTGGATCTTAATCGCCCTACAACGCCGTGCTTGGGAGGCCGGCGGTTGTGAAGTTCATGGCGGCTACGCATTACGCCTCTGCCGCTCAAGATGCGGGCCGGAGGCCTATCACCGTCCACGGCCGACGTCAAAACCGCACTAGAGTGCGCGGAGACGCGCGTGGACGACATTGCGGCGGCCGACCGCGTCGAACCCGAGGACCCCCAAGGGGAGTCGTCGGGTTCCGGGCCCCAGCAACACATCACCTCTGCGACGAGGTGGTGATTAAGTCCATCCGTTTGGGCGACGACACATGTCCAAGACCGCCAACATTGGTGGCGGCTTGGACCCCAAATAGGAAGACGCGCTCATCTCCCTTCTGCGGGCGAATACCGACGTGTTTGCTTGGAAGCCGTCGGACATGCCCGGGTCCCAGGAGGTGATCGAGCACCGACTCGCGTCGGCCGGACGCACGCCCGGTCCGGCGAAGGTGAGCGACGAGCCCCGGAGCGGCGGGCGTTCATCCGCGAAGAGGTGGCACGGCTCCGGGAGGCCGGCTTCATCCGGAGGTGCTGCACCGGAGTGGTTGGCAAACCCGTGGTCGTCCCGAAGGCCAACCACAAGCTGCGCATGTGCATCGACTACACCGACCTCAACAAGGCATGTCCCAAAGACCCCTATCCTCTACCCCGAATAGACCGGATAGTCGACTCCCTTTGCGGGTGCGACCTTTTATGCTTCCTAGATGCATACTCGGCTATCATC
This sequence comes from Oryza australiensis, assembly GCA_019925245.2. Classification (NCBI taxonomy): domain Eukaryota; kingdom Viridiplantae; phylum Streptophyta; class Magnoliopsida; order Poales; family Poaceae; genus Oryza; species Oryza australiensis. Next base: position 355,812 of record JAIFGZ020000285.1, on the reverse strand, counting down.
AAAATTTCGCATGGTCTGTAGAGGATGAGGAGAAAACTTCTTTTATCACTCCTGTGGGTATTTTTTGCTACATGTCTATGCCCTTTGGTTTAAAAACGCCATGTCCACCTTTCAACGTGGTATCCACATCATGTTAAAGGACCAAATAGGGCGCAATATTGAGGCATATGTCGATGATCTCGTAGTCAAATCTCGGGACCGAAGAACTTTTCTCCCAGATTTGGCCGAGACATTTGATAACCTCCGGTCCTCCCGCATGAAACTGAACCCGGAAAAATGCGTGTTTGGGGTACCAGCAGGCAAGCTATTAGGGTTCTTGGTCTCTGCCCGAGACATCGAGGCCAACCCCACTAAAATAAGAGCAATAGAGGAGATGCGCCCCCCTAGAAAGCTCAGGGACGTACAGAGGCTCACGGGCTGTGTAGCTGCCCTGAGTCGCTTCATATCCGGGTTAGGAGAGCGGGCGCTTCCCTTATTTAAATTGCTAAAACAAGCTGGCCTCTTCACTTGGACGGACGAGGCAGAGAAAGCCTTGGGCGAGCTCAAGCGCTACCTCTCCTCGCCGCCTGTACTGTTAGCGCCTCGGGAAGGGGAGCCCCTCCTTTTATATTTGGCGGCGACCCCCAAGTGATTAGTGCGGCCTTGGTTGTGGTGCGCGACGACGAGCTAGTCTCTCGCCACCCCCCACTCAAAACCGGAGGCGGGAGACCTCGGAATGGAGCGGCCGAGGAAGCGCCGAGCCGGAGGTGGCCCTTGGCCCCCTAAGCTCGAGGAGCCGCCCGCCCCTAGTCCGGGAGCACCCAAAGCCCTCCACCCAGTGGCCTTGACGGCCCGGTGGAGGAGATGGCTCGGGAGACCGGACACCGAGATGACCCGCCCGAAGCACCTGTGACAGAAGCCCAATGGAGTTGGCCGAGGAGGCGCCCGAACCCGGAGGTGGCTCTTGGCCCCCGAGCCTCGGGAGCCGCCCGGCCCCTAGTCCGGGAGCACCCGAAGCCCCTCCACCCAAAGTGGCCACGAAGGCCCGGAGGAGACGATGGCTCGGAGGCCCGGACACCGAGGTAACCCGCCCAGTGTGCCCGAACCGACCACCCCTAGCAAGGTAGCCAAGGCCCGCACCAAGGTGCAGCGGGCGGTCTACTTTGTCGGCGAGGCGCTATGGGACGCGAAGACACGTTACCCGCAGCCCGAAAAATGCTATACGCTCTACTTATTGCCTCCGGGAAGTTGCGTCATTATTTCCAAGCGCACCGGTAACGGTGGTCACGTCCTACCCTCTCGGACAAATCCCGCATAGCCGAGAGGGCACGGGACGGTAGTCAAATGGGCAATCGAGTTGTCGGAATTCGACCTACACTTCGAAGCCCGGCACGCAATCAAAAGCCAAGCTTTGGCTGATTTCGTGGCGGAATGGACACCAACAGGGGAAGCGATCCACCCCGGGAACCCGAGAGCGGGGAGGATCACGGCCAAGGAACCGCGCACCTTGGGTGATGAACTTTGACGGTTCACTCACCTTGCACGGAGCCGGAGCGGGCGTGGTGCTAACTTCCCCAATAGGCGACGTGCTTCGGTACATCGTCCGGATCGATTTCCGAGCAACCAACAACATGGCCGAATACGAGGGGCTTCTGGCGGGGTTACGGGCAGCAGCAGGCGTGGGCATCTGCCGCCTGCTGGTCCTTGGGGATTCCCAACTGGTGGTAAACTAGGTCTTCAAGGAATACCAATGCACCGACCCCCAAATGGAGGCCTATGTAAGGGAAGTACGGCGTATGGAGCGCCATTTCGATGGCCTCGAGTTACACCACATTCCCAGAAGAGACAACTCCCTGGCAGACGAGCTATCAAGAATCGCGTCCGCGCGAGCCCCAGCCCCGCCAGGTGCCTTTGAGGAAAGTCTCACCGAGCCATGCGCGCCCCAAACCGCCTCGGAGGCGGGAATCGGCCGGTCCCGACGCCGGACTCGGCGGGCCAGCCACGGCTGGCCCGCCGAGGGCCAGACATCACGTGTCAGGTGGCTTGGATTTCAGAAATCCGAGCGTACCTAGAAGACACGTCATTGCCCGAGCAACGTGAGGAAGGCGAACGCATCGCCCGGACCTCCAAGAGGTACGCGTTGGTAGAAGGGACACTCTACCGACGCGATGCCAACGAGTGCTCATGAAATGCATTGCTCGGGAACGGGTCTCGAGCTCCTTGCCGAGATCCATGAAGGTGAATGCGGCGCACATTCAGCCTCCCGAACCTTGGTGGGAAAAGCATTCCGCCGGGATTCTATTGGCCCACTGCCTGGAGGATGCAACGGACCTCGTGCGGCGGTGTCGAGCATGTCAATTCCACGCCAGCGACGCACTGCGCGCCGAGCACTTCAAACCATCCCGCTCTCATGGCCATTTGCGGTGCAGGGGCTGGACATCCTGAGCCCATTCAAGCGGCGCGGGGCGGGTGCAAGTTCTGTCTGTCGCCATCGACAAGTTCACCAAGTGCCGGAGGCCTATCCGATCGGCGTCATCGACAAACATTCAGTGTGTGGGTTCATGAGAGGCATCACGACAAGGTTCGGGGTCCCCAACGGGCTCATCACCGACAACGGCACCCGGTTCACGAGTGAGTGTTTGGCGAGTATTGCGACGACATGGGCATCAAGCTCGTTTCGCCTCGCCCGCCCACCCCAAAGCAACGGTCGGGCCGAGCGTGCAAACGCGAAATATTAAAAGGCCTCAAGACCAAGACCTACAACGTACTCAAAAACATGGGGACTCGTGGATGACGAGCGCCGCGGTCCTTTGGGCCAATCGGACAACCCCAAGCCGCGTCACCGGGGAAACACCTTTCTTTTTGGTGTATGGAGCCGAGGCGGTCTTGCCCTCCGAGCTCACCCTGGGATCGCCCCGAGCCACATTATACACCGAAACGGATCAAGAGTAGAGGCATCGAGACGACCTGGATTACCTGAAAAAGAGGCGGCGCCGGGCAGCGCTTCGCGCGGCCCGCAACCAACAGAGCCTCCGCCGCTACCATCAAAGCAAAGTCAGCCACCGAGCGCCGCAAGTCAATGGCACAGTCCAGTGCAGGTGTCCAAACACGCGCGAGCCTAAGCAAGCTGTCCCCGATGTGGGAGGGGCCATACAAAGTTATCGGCACCCCACGTCAGGGAGTAGTCGCCTAGCCACAGAGGACGGCACTCCGTTGCCAAACCCGTGGAATATTTTCCACCTGCGCAGGTTCTACCCATAAGCCGCATGATGTGCTGGGACATGCATAGAAGTTCATCCACTGCCCCGGTGGCATGAGCAATGCGTTTGTTATTATATTTCATATGTTTCCCTTGCAAATACCTGTTACAGTGTGTTTTCCCCCTTGTGCTCGAGCATGTGCTGTGGATGCGGCTTTCCAATAAGTTCCTCGGCCTTGCCCGCCTTAGCCTGAGAGCCCTAAGGGTGTCGAGGGTACAGCGATGCTGCATACTACCACGCCTGGGGGCAGTCAACGCCTGGGGGTTCGGGTGCGAATGACACACGCCTGTCACGCCCCCGTTGCCGCTGCCCTCGCCGGCCTTTTTATGCCTTCACTCCTACCCAAACCCCGACAAAGCCACCGGCCAACGGCCGGTGCATGCTTGCCCGAACTCGGAACAGCCCCAGCGGCATAGGACAAATCACGGGAAGAACAACACTATCACATTATCGCAGTGACTAAGTCTTAAGCTACCAATTGCGGGAAGCTAACATACGGGGCTTGGGCCAACCAACCGCCACTACGTGTGCGCTAAGTTGGCCGGGGGCTCCCAACATACATGAAGCAACAAAAGCAGCCACGATGAGCTGTTGCAGCATAAGTAAAGGCAAGTTCAATAACTTTATAAACAATACATAAACATCTTTTTTACAGATACAAGCCGAGGCAAGAAGGCCTAAGTGGCGGTGGGTCGGCTTGGGAGCTTCCAGGAGTGCGTGTCCGGCGAGTCCTCGCGGAGGGCGAAGCGGAAGGCCGCCAGGGTGCCGGAAGTCGAAGCCCGGCATGATGGAGTCAACGGCGTCTTGGACGCGACGGCGGGCGGCCTCCTCGGTGCCTTCGGGGAAGTCCTCGATGGGGATGTAGGGGTCAAAGTTGGGGTCACGGGCTTGGTAGCTCGCCAGGATGAGGGACGCGACCTTGCGGGATAAGTCATACGATGACTCCTTCGCTACTTCGTCGACCTCATCCGGCACCCTCTGTATCCCCGCGGCCAGATCATCGATGTATGTGGCCAATCCCGCCAAGGTAGGGATGCTGGGGGGTACGGTTCACCCCCACACCGCGAGCCGCCTCCCGAAGGCGCCCGATGGACGAGGCCATGCCCTGGATTCCTAGGCGCAGGATGCGCTCCAGATCCGCGACTCGGCGCGCGCCTCCTCCGATTCCGGCCACGGCCCCCGCAGCTGCGCTGCGCGTCCATGACCACTGCTCCCGGGTGGCCAGCTCCTGCTCCCGGCGCTCCGGCTCGTCTGCCGCGGCCCGAGGCGGCGGCGAGAGCTGCTCGCGGTCCCACACGCCCTTCGAGGCATCGGGAGGCCTCCTCCCGTGCTTCCACCACCGCGCCTCTCGACCCTCCACGGCGACCTCGCGCTCGGCGATGGCCTTCTCCGGCCAGCACATTGGCCTCCCGTGCGGCGGAATCCTCTTCGGCCTTGGCAACGACGGCCTCCGGCTCTCAACCGCCGCCACGCCGCCTCAAGGGCCTCTCTCTCTCCGCCGGGCCGGCCGCGGGCTGAAGGTCGCGTCGGCGCCGGCGGCGGTGGCCTCGGCGTCGCACAAGGTGCGCTCGCACTCGTCGAGGCCCTGGGCGCGTTCCCTGAGGTCGCGGAGGAACTGCCCGACGGTGGTGCGCACCCTCTCCTCGGCGACGGCGGCAACCTGCTCGCGGAGGTCGGCGGCGTGCCGCTCAGTAACGGTGTCTTCAAACACCTGACTGAGGTCCTCCTGGCGCCGCTCGATCTCCGCCAGCTCCCGCCTACGGATGAGGCCCTCCGCCCTCGCCGTGGCCGCCAGCTCCTGACGGCCCTCCTCGACCTCGGCCTCTCGCCGCGCCACCTCGATCTCCCCGGCGGCCAAGGCTTGTACTTGGGCCCGAAGCCCTCCAGGGGAGATGGCATTGGCCGCCTCCAGCGCCCTGGCGACGACCTCCCTCGCTCGCTCCTGCGACCGAACGAGGGGCTCCGCATCCAAAGCGGCCGCAAACCCGGACCGGGCGCCCCCAGACTCGGAGTCGGAGCCGTGCAGGATCGGCCGCTGCGCCCGGCCGAGCCACGAGAGATCCCCGCGGCCGACGCCTGCCGCTTCTTGCCTTGGGGGCTCGCGGCCGGCTGCGCCGGCGGGATCAATGGCGTAGACGGGGAGATGGCGCCGCCGAGTGTGGCACGGGCGAGGGCTGCTGTGGCGGCGGCGATGGTTGCCACGGAGGGGACCCCTGAGGTTGCTCTCCGCCGCCCTCCGCTGCCCCCTCTGCGCCGGCGCCGCCCACAGCCTGCCCTTCATGGGCGGCGACGCGCTCCGGCCACCGGGTGGGCCCCCTCCCGGATCCGCCGGATCGGGATCGAGCCGAAGGGCGACCGGACCTTGGGGGCTTGGGCACCCGGGTCTCTCTGTGCGCCCTCCCGAGCCCGAGGCAGAACCGCCCTTGGGGACAACCCTTGGGCGAAAATGCCTGTGCTCGCGGCTGAAAATAAAACAAAATCGCAACAAGAAATGAAAAAGCAGAGACAAAAGAGCGAGACCCTGATAGGCATTCACACATCGGTAAGGCGTACTGCGGGCGGAGTTGAACTCCCGGGAGATCCCGAAATAGTCCGCTTCTTCTTCGCGGGGCGGCCGGAGGACTCGCCGGCTCTCGCCCGCCGCGTCCCCGATGGAGGAGTCTGCGGTCGAGACCCCGCCGCCGATGTGCTCGCCGGGGATGCGCCTGGCCTCCGCGGCCACGCACTCACAGGGGACGCACCCCGGGCCTCCCCGCCGTTGTTGTCGTCGCCGTTGCGGCCGGCGGCCCTCGGCGTAGTGGCCCGGGGGATGGGCCCGCCGCCCACGAGCCCCGGCTGCGGGGGCGCGCGCTCCGCTCCGCCGCCTCGTGGTGGAGAAGGGGAGGAGAGGGGTCCTCCTCTGGCCTCTTCCTCTTCCCTTTGGGATCCGGGGCCCCCGGATCACCTCGCCCCGGACCTCGGCGGCTCAACCGCCCGATCGGGATATGGTCGTCGGGGTCGTCGTCGTCGCCTCCTTCTCCGTCCCTCGGAGCGGCCCTCGGTGCAGCCTCCGGCGCGGGCCGACGAGGAGCCCACACCGTCACCCACCACTGCGGCGGGTGCGGGATCTCCGGCGCGCGGAGTCACGACACGGCGGCACCAACCGGGCGGGAGGCTGCGCCAAGTCCATCTCCACGATGCCGAGGCAGCGGCGGACCAGGGTCCGGAGGTCCCTCTCGTCCCAGTCGAAGACGGCGCCCACGAAGGTCCGCATGTCGTCGTTGGGGCCCGTGTACATGTAGGCGGGGCGCGGCCTCTCCTGCAACGGCGCTATGCGCCTCATCAGGAAGTCGCGGAAGACCGCGTGGCTGGACAGGCTCCCCCGCCGGAGGTAGCGAGATCCGGTCCGGCACCCGTCCGGCTCCCTCCGGCTCGTGGGCGCGCCCCCGGTTCCTGCAGTTCCCTTTGGGATCCCCGTCGGCAAGGAGAGAGGCGGGGGTGGTCGGCCAAGCTGGTGTAGAACCAGAACGCCCTCCAGTTCTCCCACCTGGAGCGGGGGTGGATGTCGATGAAAGGAGTTCCGACCGCTCGGTCGTTTTGCGGCTGGATCGCCACGTACCCTACCGTGCCAGGGGAGCCAGCCCGGCATATCCAGAAGAACTGCTGGAAGAGGTGGAGAGAAGGCCTCACCCCCACGAACATCTCGCAGGTGTGGGCGAACACGGCGAGGTAGAAGACGGCGTTGGGGGTAAGGTGGTGCAGCCGGAGGTCGTAGAACTCCAAGACGTCGAGGAAGAAGCGGGAGAAGGACGGCACCAGCCCGACTATGACGAAGGAGGCGAAGAACACCATCCTGTGGGGAGGCCGCTCCTCCGGGATGTCGCCGCCGTTGCGCGTGCCATTTGGCAAGAATTTGTTGAAGAGGCTGCGAGCCTCCGCGCTGCGCACCAAAGACTTGGGGAGCACACTCCCTGGCTCCAGAGGTGAATCGCGGCCCATTGCGGGGGGGAGGCGGAAGCACAGAAGGGGAAAGCTGAAGGTGGAAGAAAGGAAGTGGAAGAAGCAGGAGGTGCTAGGTAGACGAAGGGCGAATGGCGATGAGACGAGATGGCAGTGGAAAGCGTAGAAACCGGTCCTCTTCCATGCGGATCCGGTTTTATAAGCTGCCGCCGCCCCCTCGGATTCTACAGCATTAAATTCGCCCCACTACCGCACGAAGCGCCCCCTCGCCTCCGCGCCCTTTCATCTCCGCGCCCTTTCGATTTTTGCATCCCCTTGAATTCCCGCGCCATTCGGGTTTCGTGCCGCCTGGGGCTCCGCGCCTGTCAGGCGCACTACGCGGGACGGAGAGTGCTAGGCGGTTTGAATGGGCCCCCGTGCGCGTGGCCCAGACAAACTCGCCCCCCCCCCCCGTCCTAAGTAAAGGCTTGGCCAGGTGCGACATCAAGTCGGCGCGTGTCGGCCACCTGCCATAGCAAAAACACCCAAACACCCGGGCCCACACGCTCAAGGAAATGGTGTCAACCGCGCCCGAGCCCGACTCGGCCCCGGTCAACGCCGGGGGCTACTGTCGGTGATATGGGCCCAGGGGTATGTCGCGGGCTTGGCATTTAAGAAAAAGGGAGGCACCCCTGCCCCTCAAGGAGCGCCCAAGTTATGCCCCGAAAGGCTAGGCAAGTCTCGGCCACGGGCGGCCACGTGGCCGTCCCGGGGCGGCCCGAGGCTGCCCGGGGGCCATCATGCTTCCAAACGGCGGGGTCCAGGATCTCCCGGACCCCTGGTCGGAGGGGTCCGGGATCGCCCGGACCCTCATCCTCCATCCCGCACCTCTCAGAAAGAGGGGCAAACCTAACTGCCAACCAACTAATTTAATGCTCAAATAGGGAAAGCTGAGCACCTGCCCCACCGCATTCAATGCGATGTGAGGCGCGGCTGTCAGTTGCTCCCATCATCACCCCTTTTTGTCTATTACGAGGCAAAAGGGGGCTAAAAGTTCTTGACTAAGACCGTGGTATGACCGCGCACCCACTCCGCACACGCCCCCCTCACGCCCTGTCCAGTCGCATTTAAGGCACTGGGCGGCTGCGTGGGAGAGAGAGTGCACGCACAGGGAGCACAGTGCCAACACCTCCCTATGGAATGGGCCGCCGACCGGTGGGACCCATCGGAGGGGGTAGGCAAAACCATCATCACGTCAGCGGCATGGCAGCCACGACGACCGCTCTTTTTCCACCCCCATGGCGCGGCAAACAGGGAGGAGTAGGAATGGAATGGCTTCTCCGACAAGACAAGGCAAAAACCACTCTCTCACGTGGAGTGAAGTAGAGAAAGGGTAGGACTGCTGTGGTGTTCCCTTGTTCTATAAAAGGAGACCCAAGTCCTTCATAAAGGGGGTGGTTCCGATCCAAGAAAAGGGGTTCACATTCTGAAAAATAGGCTAAGTCCCTCCCATTAGCCTATGGAAATCTCCCGTCCATCAAAAAGTCTAGGGGAGAAGAACCCTCTCATTGTTCTTGGCGACCTGCCCCATATACTACATACACACAGGAGTAGGGTATTACTCCGTGCTGGTGGCTCGAACCTATATAAATTCCCACCTCATCTGCATTATTTCATCTTTTATACGAGTTTGAGCTAGGATACATCGCTCCCCGTGCCGAACCAAAAAGGAGGTCCCCAGGATCCCTGCGTGTCGACCTACAACATCGACATAGGCGCATACCGATTAAAGCGTGAAGACGAATCTATGGTGGAGAACTCCTGGAACATCGAGCATCTTCGACGATACTACGCTTAAATTGTCTTAAGTTTCATGCTCTTTTTGACTGCTAAACTCAAGCAAGATGACTTCTTGAGTTAGCAGTCGGGGGCTGTACATATGTCAATAAAGCATAGTTTTCTTCACCAACTTATGCATATTCGGTTTATCATTGTTTAATGTTCCTTGATTCGAGTTCATTGCATAAGGACTGAGAATTTTTCGATGACCTAATCAGGCTTAGGCTTGGTGACAGTCGGACGGAAATTACTTAAGAAATTGTACATGAAAACTCGGATCAAGGCGTTAACATAAATAGACTCACAGGATGCATCAGAACGTCACAATTATACAATGTTTACAAGACAATCAAGGTCGGAAGTGGTTCACTACATCGGCGGCCACCTTTTTGGCCGATTCCTGTGCCTCACTAATCAAGTCGAGGGCCTGCTCATCTGAGGTACCATCAGCGAAGCCCTCCCCGACTGAATCAATGTCCACTCGAGGGTAGAGTGACTTGGTTTGTGCAAGGGCGAAGCCCGCTCCCATGACAGCGCCTCAGAAATGTTGGTCAAATACTGGTTAGGGGCTCGCCTAAGCTTGTCAAAGACTTCAACTGGGTCCAGTGAGCTGGTCCCGACTCCATGATGAAACAGAGACAGCAGGATCGGCGTTGCCGCGTTTGCAACATCTTCTCTGACCTTTCTGGCTTGTTTGACCTTCTCAAGCAAAACGTCGTATTGAGCCCGGGTCTTGACTTTATAAGTTGCCAAAGAAACATGATCACGCAAAGTACTCGAAGACAGAGCAGTACAACGAACATTGTTACGAAGAAGCTCACCTTCAAACTCGGTCTCCAGCTCGGCCTTGCTGAGGCTGACCGCCTCCAGCTGGACTTGAAGCGAGTAGACCTCCGACGAATTTTCTACAACAAGAGAGGTTATCAGCAACCGAAATCAACGCAGAAGCCATAAAGAGACTGAGAGGGTTAAGCTTACTCCCGACTGAACCCCGGAGGTCGAGGTTTTCTTCCCGGAGTTCGGCTATTTCCCTCCTCAGGGCTGCCTCCCTCGACACGGCCTCTTCTCGAGTGGTCTTCAGTTTTTGTTGGACGTCCTCCAGGGAGTTTAGATGCGAGACCAACTTCTCGAGCGCGTTGGACTTGTCCATTGATCGGCAATACTCCTTCTGCACGCAAGATCTGAAGTCGGCCGACTGAAAAGAAATGATGATGCTACAACGGAAAAAGATCAGGACTCACGTTGAGTAGCCGAGTTGCCTCATTCAGCGTTCACAAGCGCATCTCTTTCCTCGCTTTCCGCTTGCTTATCCAAAATGATGCCTTGCCTCGGCCTTTCGAATCCCGCCACTCGATCTTGATCGGGGTAACCCAGGCTTCAGAAGACTGTAACCTGGGAATTTCTTCCACTGTGGCTGGGTAGATCAGGAGGAACAGATGAAGATGCAAGAGAGTTAAATTGAAGATTAAAGATGAAATGTTAATCCAAGACTTACCGGTTTCGGTGGCCGAATCCTTAACTGGTGCAGCCCGGCTGGTCTCTTCCTTCTGACTTTTGACCGACTGGTCTTTAGTCGGAGCCCTTTGGGCTGCAGCCGGGGGCTTCTCCGCGGCCGACTGGTTTCCAGTCGGGGTGTCCCGGCTAGCGGTCAGGGGCTCCCTCCTTGGGATATCTTCGCTGGGAGGCGAGGGCCTTCCACCCCGAGCGCTCTCGCTCGGGAGAGGGCTCCGGGGTTTTGGTTCCACAGGCTTGGATGCCTCGGATGCTGCAACTGGCGTTAGCCTTTCACTCTTCCCGACAGGGTCTATATCTTGGGGCCTCCTGCCAAACGGACGACGAGCGTTGTCGGAATGAAGACAAAGAAATTTTCGAAGAGCTTAACTTCAGTCATAAGACGTACCTGGATGATCGCCGGATCTTAGGCGCCGCTTTTGGTGACGGCCTTGGAGGGTTTGCTTCGGCTGGAGGGGCTGGGACGTCATCGTCCGAGTCGTCGATAATGAGCCTCCTCTTGCTCGCCCGTTTGATGATATCTTCACTCGGAGCCGCCCTTTTCCCGGCTGGATCACTCTGGATCTTCACACTGCCGGCTGGCTTTTTGGCAGGTCGGGTCGGCACGTCATCGTGGGGGATTTTGTATGGCTTTGAAATGATGGAGGCATTTTCCTGCAAGATAGATTCTTATAACACTGAGAAGTGCGACATCAAGATTGCGAGGTAATGAAAGAGTCAAGTCGGCTTACCGGAGGAGGAGGTCGATAGAGACTGAAGGGGAGGACTGGCAGCATGAGGCTGCGTTCGACCGCAATTCCAGTCGAGAAGACCTTGTACATACGGATCTTCAAGATCTCGAAGCTGAGGGAGTCACGGTCTTCCCGATTGGGGTCCCTCTCGCCCTCATACTCGAAGGCTGGCTTCGATCGCTCCTTAATCGGTGCCAGTCGGCTCCTGATGAAGTGCCGAGTGATTTGCTCGCCGCGAAGACCTTTTTGCTTCATCTCCAAGATCTTCGCTAGTAACTTGTTGGCTTCTTCCCAGTCTTGGGCTACTGGCACGGTGCTCCAGGTATGCTTGGGCACAGGGGGAAGGCCAACGAAGTTTGGCAGGCTGGGTTCAAGATTGCTAATATAGAACCAGCCCGCATGCCAACCCTTGTTGGAGGATTTCAAAGGGAGAGAGAAATACTCCTTGCGGAGGGATCCGCGGAGTTGGAAACCTGCCCCACCGACAACGCAGGGTTGGTCCTTATTCGGATGCGGCTTAAGGTAAAACATGCGACGGAAGAGCTGGAAGTGGGGAAGAATGCCAAGGAAGCCTTCACATACATGGATGAAGAGAGCGATGTGGACCATAGAGTTGGGGTTCAAATGATAGAGCCGAAGACCATAATAATCAAGAAGTCCCCTAAAGAACTCGGAAGTGGGGAGGCTGAAGCCACAGTAAAAGAAAGATGTAAAAATGATGAGCTCACCGGTGTTCGGAGTGGGGAACTCTTCACCCGCCGCCGGGCGCCAGCCCACGATCTCCTTGGGAGGGAGCACTCCGTGTTTCACCATCTCCTTGAGGGTGGATTCCATCACATTCGAAGTGGCCCACTGCTCGAAAGGGATTTTTCTCTCATCCGCCATGAATGTGGTTTGTGTGGGGAGCAGATCTAGCTTAAAGGATGGGGATTTGAGATGGGGATCTGAGAAGATGGATGCGGAGGCTAGCTGTGAGCGAAGCGCAGGCTTCTGGATCGGTGGATTGGGCGCGCGCAAGGGCTTAGAGTTCTCCGCTGCAAGCTGATGAACAGTGTTGCGATTGGGGAATTTCTCTGGGAAGACGAAGTGGCGGGGATGACCTCGAGGCTTTGTATAAAGATTTGAGGGTTGTGCTAGGTTTTCTGCAATTGGGCGAGCCCATGAGAGACCGGCGGCCCGGCTAAGGTGTGGCTCGACGCGTGTCCTTAGGGACTTAAGTGGATGAACTTAAGCAGATTTGCCTTGGCAATATGCACGTGTCTGAGTTCCCTGTACCTTTGGAAATCCTTTCATACCGTGGTTTGCTTAACTTCATGAGGAGTTAGCACGATGCAATTTGAAAGGTGACAAACAGTGAAGCTTTTCATAGCTGCCTTGATGACAGGGACTGTTTGATTTTTAAGCATTTGACTAAATGATTATATCAATGCTATTTTTCCACCTTGGTGAAGATCTTTTTAGATTGAGACCAATATTATGGCAGGAGCTATTTAATATTTTGGTCGTATTTTTTCAGACGACTGAAAAACTTGTTTACCCATGAGGGATGATTAAAATATTTGTTCCGAGATGACTCGGGCAGATCCACTCGGATAAGCATGAGCTTACCGAGTGCTTTCCACCTATGAGGGTTGATTGAGTTATTTGTTCTGAGATGACTCGGGCAAATTCACTCGGATGAGCACGAGCTTGCAAAGTGATAAGATTTTTTATGATTGCTTTAGCATGAGCTAAGCATTTATATGAGGATAATTCTTTATGGTTTTCGACTATATTTTTAATCACATAGTCGGGGGCTATATCTAATTAGGTACATCTAGAGGTGCACCTAGATATTTATTTTTGAGAATTTTTTGGATATTTTCCAGCCCTTCACAGTCTTTGGAGCCACTCGGGAGATTCAGGCAGAGATGATGGAATCACTCGGCGCTAGAAGCACTCGGCCAAAAAGTTGTTTTGCTGTGTACTACTTTGGTTCGAGCTGAGCTATCTCGTCGACTACAAAGGACTCGGGGGCTATTGTAGAGATTATGACAATCGGGTATCCACATGGCAAGCTTATCCGACTGGAGATAGGGATAGATTGCACCTACCAAATATGTAAACCAAATATGACTTGGGTGTTACGTTGCCGATTGAGATAAGGCAACAGCCTATAGTCACGATTTGGTAAGATTGAGGAAACCGACTTAGAGTAAGATAGGTTTTCGATCTGTAAGCCCGCCTCCCAAGACTATATAAGGGGGGTGAGGGCGTCCCTTGAGGGATATCATATGCTTCACGAGCTATTAGCTTTCAGCCTTAGATATTGAGATCAATATATACTCGGCGGATCGAATCCCCGAAACAGGAGTAGGGTATTACCTCACGAGAGAGCCTGAACCTGTCTAAACCTTGTTTTCCACTTAACCCATCGTGCTTGGCGATCTTGACTGCATCCCCTATTGCCGAAACCGAGTTTCGACAGGTTTCTCATTGAATAACACATGCACGTTTTGCATGTCAACAAACTCGACATATCCATAACGATTTCTTTCCATGATGCCTTCATGATATATGCTCACTAGGTTGTCCATCTAATAGTTTAGAAAAAAACTAAAATATAGTTCGTTTAGTCAGAAAATAGTTGCTAGGTAGTACCTTACTAAACATTTTCTATGTACTAAGTATATAAATACAATATATTAACTACATAGCTAAATCATACCTAAATAATTATGTCACCAACTATCTAACTATATTTATCTAACTATAGTTATCTCGCTAACTAAATCAACTAGCTAACTAATCAAAGTTACATTACAATTCAAACTTACTAGGTACCTATTAAGCTTAACATTAGTTAAAGCAACTAGTAAGTGATTTACAATGGAATAAAGTGTAATAAAGCAGTACATCAACTTGTTCAATAAGAGAAATATACATTCATATGTTCTTATCTTCTTTAGAACTATGCAAAGTGAATCATCAATCTTTTATAACTATCATGCATATATTAGTTGAGGTCATATTGACAAAAATACTAATGTTCTCCCAATAAATTTATTTTCATTTTCCTGTGTAAAGCAAATAAGTAAATATTTCACATGGTGAAAAATATTTGTGAGAAAATTATTTTATCTTAAGGTGGGCCTTGGCGTCGGGAAGGGGTGGCAGGCACGGGGGTCGAAGGGACGGCGGGCGCAGCAGGGGGTCCGTCGGTCGGGGGGCGCGTCGGTGGGCGCGGCAGCGTCGACGTCGGGGGAGAGAGGCAAGAGCGCGATAGAAAATTGAGGAAAGAGATAGAGAAAGAAGACAGGTCCCACCTATAAGCAAAGCTTGGCGTCAAGATCCATTGGAGAAGTTCTTCCATGTCATCGCTATGTCTGCGTTGGTGCAGACGTGGCCCAGAGATCTCGACGCCAATAGCGACGGCGCCGAGTTTGAGTCATTTTTTAAAATGAAACTGTCATGTACGTATTTATGAGAAACTTTCAACAAAAGGTCAAAAAGAAAAATAATTGGGCAACATGATCGCATCGATAGGGTGCATCCTACTCCTGCACATACAGTTCTTGTGTCACGATGGTAAATTTGTTCGGACCAAATTATAGTTCCTTTTTTGGGCCAGTTATGGCCACATTGCACACTGTATCGGATTCCTCATAAGATATGCCATTTGTTTTGTCTTATAGTGCATCTATTTTAGTTAGCTCGTGTGTGTACACCTCCTTTGATAGCTCTCCGGTTCCTCCCAACACTTTCAACTTTAAATTGAGATGCCTTTCAGCTAGTATATATCCAAATTCTCAAAAAAAAAAGAAAGGAAACTAAGAAGCAAGTCTCACTTTCGAGTATCAAAAGATTCAACCACTTAACAAAAGATATATGATGCTTTTGACGAAAGCTCTAAAGACAAGGTATTGTAAATTAAGAGGATGAAAAAAACTACCGTAAAGACGTACGTTCGCTTGTCTTAGGTTTTTTCCCTAACAAATAGGGACGCCCTAACATCATATATTGATTATTAATTGATAGCACCTAACAAATGAATGCTTTTTTTTTGATATTTTGTAGTAATTTCACAGCAATTTGTTCAATTATTACCAAAATCCTAATAAATTTTCTTCAAACCAAAGGAGGTGAAGGTTTTTGAGTTTGGACCATACTTACATTTTAGATATGCCACAAAGGGTCTATTGTTTCGCTATATTTAGTTCATAGTTACTAACTACTTTGATGCCATCTGCATGGAAAGTAAGGATTTATAGTGTCTCTTATCAGCCAATTCACGGACAATCAGAATTTACAGCCAATTCACGAACAACCAGAATTTGCCGGATTCCTAGGTCTTTGGCTTAAGTCAAAGCATGTTTTCTAGGATCAATTTGGTTTACAAATCAAAATATGTTAGACAAATATGCTGTCCAATTAATGTTTTCCTCACAATTATTTCATCTTTTCTCTATAGAGTATTACAAATCCTCTTTCTATCGTCCTGTTCACGCATATCACCAAAAAAACCCAGTTCATAAAAAAACCGAAAAACGTCATGTGGCAACCATTGGCCTATAAAAAATTGAGTCCGTAAAACAGTTGAAACATTTTTTTTCTAATTTCGTTGCAATGCACGAAAATGTCTTTAATCGGAATGAAATAATATTGCCGTGTGACAAACGGTAAAAAGGGTCTAAATCAAGCCGTTACACTGCACCAAACGAGATTATCATGATCCAATCGCCGTACCAAAGCTATAAGATCAAATCATACAGCACCAATTATGAACAAGTTAATGGGCAAATGACATGGAATCTACTAAATCCGCATCTTCTTTAGCAAAAGCAGAAATATTCTGGACATTATCTGATGTAGCCTTCTCCTTCAGATCAGTGATCATCAAGATGTAAAGGCGGCAGCAGCGGCAGCAGGTCAACATCCCGCGGCCTTCCTTTCTTCCCCTTCAGATCACTGATCGAGAATTCGAGATCCCCCGTTCTCCTTCCACAAGCATCCATCTCCCTCTGTCGGCAATAATGGCCGCTGTCTCAATCTCTCCACCACCACTCCCTCCTCCCCAACCAGACGTCACCAAGGTACTCTTGTGACGCACTCATCGCCATCACCCAATCCGAGAAGTTCTCCGACTTCTTGGTGCTGCCAATTATGGCTAGGCAGAGATAAGCTGGCGTGCTCATTCTTGCTGGCGTTTTGCAGTACAAGGTCGCGCTGCTGCAGCTGCCGGTGTCGCCGCGCAAGGAGGAGAACATCGCCCGCGCCCGCGCCCGCCTCGACGCCGCCGCCGCCGCCGGCGCCACGCTCGTCGTCCTCTCGGCAAGTCTGTCTCATTCCCTCTTCCTCGCCTGTCACTACTGCCAGTAGCTGATGAGCCGAATGCGTATGGAGTACTGATTCTGAATGTCTGATCGTGATCGCCTGAACTGACGTGAGAGCCGAGTAGACTAGGGAACTGGATCTCAGTGCATCATGGCAGTACGCATTCGTTCATGAAAATAATAGTAACAAAAAGATTGATTGAACTGAACGAAATCCAAGAGTAGAAAGGTTGCAAGGAGGGGCACCCTCTGACGACGCCGTCTTGTTTCAGGAGATATGGAACTGCCCGTACTCGATGGAGACGCTGCCGAGCCACGGCGAGGACATCGACGGCGGCGCGTCGCCGTCGGTCTCGATGCTGTCAGAGGTCGCCGCCCGGAGGAGGATCACCATCGTGGGCGGGTCGATTCCGGAGAGATCCTCCGGGCGGCTGTTCAACACTTGCTGCGTGATTGGGCCGGATGGACAGATAAAAGCCAAGCACAGGAAAGTAAGCATCTTGAAAGGATGTAGTAGTTAATTTGTGTCAAGTGCTAATCAGTGTAATACTGCAATGACTCTCTGGTTGATGGACAATTTTTCAGCTGCATTTGTTCGAGATTGACATCCCAGGGGACATCACTCTCAGAGAATCTGATACTTTCGCTGCTGGTCAAGAGCCTACCATAGTTGACACTGGTACGTCCTGAGCTAACCATTTTACTAGAACCTTGACTGAAAAATGTGTGATAGCAACTTACCATGTTCTCTAAGACCATATGCTTCAACCTCTCTAATGTAAAGTTATCTGAAGAAGTTTATGTGTGGTGCACAATTCGTTCGTAGTCTGATTGCTTGGTAACTATATCGATCGATGTGATGCAGATGTTGGACGGATTGGCATTGGAATATGTCATGACATCCGATTTCCAGAATTGGCAATGTTGTATCGATCAAGAGGTAAGCTCCAATAACTAGCGACTTGTTTTGGATAAGAGAGACTTGGATCGAAATCCCTGACATCCAAGAAGGCCCTTTAGTAAGCTGTAAACAATTATTAGACTGATTTCAACCAGAAGTCACATCTAATGTTTTCTGACAAACCAGGTGCACACTTGATATGCTATCCTTCTGCATTCAACATGAGCACTGGGCAGCTTCTATGGGACCTTATGCAGAAATCCAGGTTCCATCATCTCTCTCTTTTCCAGCAATTCTGCGGTTCTATCACCTTTTATCTGTACATTTTGAGAGCAGGTTCAGAACTTTAGATGAGATGAGTACTTACATTTCTTCAGACAATTAACTGTCTTATTTCTCCTTGTTTTTCTCCCTCTCCTGCAGGGCTGTTGATAATCAGGTAATCTACATCAACGAATGAGTTCAGCGTTGCACTCTTTTATGAGTTATGTGATTTTCTCATCTTTCTGAAAATTTTCTTGGTTTCAGTTGTTTGTGGTGACTTGTTCGCCGGCTAGAGACCCTAATGCAGAATCGGACTACATGATCTGGGGCCATTCAAGCCTCGTTGGACCAGTAATGACACACCATTGCATCAAAGCTGTTCTTCCACATGCTAATTTGGGTTCCACCAGGATTAGAAGCTAAAAAATACTCTGCATTTACAACAATGCAGTTTGGTGAAGTCATTGCAACAGCAGGGCATGAGGAAGCAACTGTCATAGGCGAAATCGACCGTTCTATGATCCAAACTGTAAGGTAAAATACCACGTTTTCCCCTTTTTGTTTACATTCGTGTTTAACTGTTTTCTAATGTCTGATCGAAGAGGGAGAATGTTAATGTAAAATATGTGCAGGGATAACCTCCCTTTGGAAATGCAGAGGAGAGAGGACCTGTACCAATTGGTTGATGTCAGGGGAGAATCTGCAGGCCACAATGCATCCGCCGCTTGACCAAATGCACAACTGCAATGAGGTGAAATGGCTTTACAGCCGTGGAAATGACGACCAGCTTAGCTGTTTGGGACCCGTCAGTACATGCCGCTGTTTGAAGCTTTTCTTGAAAGATTTATTTTGACGTTGTATTTTTCGAAAGATTATGTAACAAGGATTGTACTGCCATAAAGACATGCGCATAATCTTTAAAATTGCACTAATATGTTTTGAGGACTACATTACTCGTCATTGGATTTGTAGAACGAATAAGATGGTGTTCATTACTACTGAAGATGAATACGAAGATGAAGTTAGGATACGCAAAATAAGAAAACCATTAGCACAGGAATTAATTAATTTTTAATTATTATAAATCTGAAAAATAAATTTATTTGATATTTTAAATTAATTTTCGTACGAAATTAGTGGTTTGAAAAATATGGCCTAAAAAGGAAAATTTAAAAAGAAGTTGGAATGGATCATACACGCAAAGCCCAGTACACCAGCTCGGCCCAGAGGAATTACCACTGTACAACTAAATGACGCTTCAACCCCTTTTGACCCCGAGACCAACCAACCTGTGATTCACTATCCCCACCTAGGGGTATAACGTCTTTTCGTAATTTACACCCTCGGCGCATTTACCGCTCGCCGCTCCGCCGTAAAAGCCGTGCGCCGCGCCAGCCATCACCCGTCTCGTGCAAACCCAACAACCCGCATTTTCTTTCTTTCTGTTAAACAAACCAACAAAAAATAAATTAATTTTTCCCCATTCTCGCGTCGCGAGTCGCGTTCCCCTTTGAACGGCGCACCAAGCCGAGCGAGCCGAGCCCCCCAACCACTCACCCACTCCTCTCTCCCTCCCCTCCCGACCAAAACCCACGCCCTAGCTCGCCCGAGGGCCGCGCGTCGTTTGATGCGATTTCGGCGGCGATCACCATCACCACCACGCGCTCCTCCGGCGTAGCATTCGGGCGATCTCGCGGCGGCGGCGGCGGCGATGGCTGGCGGGGGCAGGCCTGGTACCGAGAAGGCGGCGGGAGCGGCGGCGGGGCGCGGGCAGACGGCGATCCAGTCCACAATCCAGTCTATCAAGGAGGTCGTCGGCGGCCACTCCGACGCCGACATCTACGCCGTCCTCCGCGAGTGCAACATGGACCCCAACGAGACCACGCAGAAGCTCCTCAACCAAGGTCATCTCCCTCCCCCTCCTGATCTGGGCGCTTTCGATCTCGCGACGCCGACCTAGGGTTTTGGCCGGGTGATTCCCCTGCATTGGGTCGATGCCACGGCGCTGTCTTTCCGGGGCTTGCGGAATTGGGATTGTGTTCGGATTGTGTGGTAGCGTACTAGGGTTTTGTACGATCTTGGGGCAGCTGGCGTCGTTGTTCATTTTGCGTTCGATTCGGGGTACCTAGTTTTATGTTTCTAGGGTTTTATCTGCTCATAAGTTGGTTGGTTTGGGCCTTTTAGTGTGATAGGACTAGTGATTAGAACCCTGGATTTACTAATGGTTTTTATTAGTCAAGCGCTCAATCACACAGATTTATCCGGTACAAAAGTTGTTATGTCATTTTAAGTAGATGGGCGTGGTAATTTTATTGTTAGTACAATCACTTGATGTTTTTGTCCCTGAAACTTAGTCAGATGGGGATATTGCAGGCTACAGGCATGTTGCATTCAGCTTATTTAATATTTGTGAAGTTATCTTGTTATAAATGAAATATGTTATTTCTGTATTAGGTATTTATCTTCGTAGTTATTATTCTTTTCATTGTTTACATTTGCAGATCCATTTCATGAAGTGAAAAGAAAAAGGGACAAGAAAAGAGAGGTATACATTTTTGCAGTTTTGGACTCATGTTAACGAGAATTGAAGAATGTGTTTTTATCTTTTTGTTGGCAGTAGCCCATTAACTCATAGCCAATCGGTTACAGTTTGGTTCTGTTGAATTTATCTATGCCCACATGTGAGATTTTGATCCAAATGTGATGTTTAATCCATTGCTTAAATTCACACATTGCTATGGATCACTCTTTATGATTATGCATATCTGTTGCTGTTTCAGAGTGCTGGCCAGAAAACTGTTGCTGATGCTTCAGCACAAGTTGAGCATAACTCACAGTGGACGAAGCCACACACACAAAGGGTTGAGAATGACCAAAGAAGAGCTTACAGCCATGGTCAGGCATCTGGTAACACAGTTGAATCTGACCATTTGTATAATATCGCCATAACTTGCGCAATATCGAGAAAAAAAACTGTGGTTATGGTCCTAATTGTTTGACATGGCTTAATGTAGGCCCTAATCGGGAATTTCGGGTTGTGAGAGACAACAGGCATGGTGTGATTGAAAACAGACCAGAGCTAGGATACAAAGGTTCACCAAATGTAAAAGTGTCTGATAGGAGGTATGATTGTCTTATTGTCTAATCACTTTTTCCCTCTTGCCCATACTACGTTTGCTACCATATGCTGGCTATTTTCGAGACCTAATCTATGTCTGGGTCAAAGCATGCGAGTCATATCATCTGTATATTTATTTTTCCATTGTAATTTTTGTAGTTGATTTATAATTGCTGAGAAGTAATATTTTTTATTTAAAAAATGGCTACATTGAAGTAAATAAAGTACCTGGTGGTTAGACAGTGTTGGTCTGGGTAACACCTATATATCAAGCAACATTAAACCTTTTTACTTGTATCATTTCTATGTCTAACTTGATATGCTGTTTTATTTTCTTGCTTGGAAGATTTTATAGATACTGCTGCTTCATTGGCTTTGCGGTGCCATTTTCAAGATCTTTACCTTTGCTATTCTTGGATGCCGTAGCTACTACCTTCTTTTTTCTTGCATCCTAAAATCCACGCCTCAACCTTTTCAAAACTTGATTGCCAATATTTTCTGGACCTATTTCGATTTGTTTATGAAGATTGTATATATTATTATATCTTGATGTAAAGTTATAAAAAGTATTGCCAGAGTCACATATCAAAGCCCATATGAGTCTATGACAAGTAAAAAAACTTTAAAGCAAAAAGAATGGATGTACTAATTAGCAAAATTTGTTATACAGCCAGAACTAAAATACTTTTACTGGAATCAGTAAATCTTTGCTTACCTAACTAGCCAGGGAATTGACCAGTTGTCTTGCATTTGTGTGCCTTAACTCTAAACTAACATTTTGCTTAATGAATTGTTGTTCTGTAGTGCGCCTGTAGTTCAAACTGGTCGGAACCATCCTCCAGCTACAACTTCAGAAGGCCAGATAACTCAAGGTGCGAAAGCGAAGCACAGCCACAACTCTGACATGCATCAGGTGAAGAGACAGGCTCAGGGCACTGCTCAGAAATATGTGAAGCCACAGTTGAAGAACTCCCAGGATGAGCAACACCCTCCTACTTCTGATCCAGCTCACACCCGACCAAGTTTGAAAGCTGCTGAAGGTGCTGTCGGATCCGTTCGACGCCATGTTGGAGTAGTTAATGTGCCAAGGCAACAATCTGCCCGTTCAAGTTCTCACTTGCATGTACCAAGTGGTGGTTCTCACGTAAATAATCAGAGGGGAAATTTTGTCCCAGGTGGACCATCTGGACGTCATTTTATGTCTAAAAACATGCAGTCCATTCATAGAACTGCTTTAGATTCAGTACATCGTGGCAGATCTGGTGGCAGATCTTTTGTTGCCTCTAGTAGTAAATATCAGCAGGGTCCTGCCAGCAACCAGAAAGGTAACATTTTCGAAGTTATTTGTGTCATTCAGTTGGTTAGCAAATCATCAAACTTATTTGTGCCATTCAATTGGTTAGCAACAGTGTGTCAAAAGTGATCATAGTTGTTTTCTTGCAATAGTGACACTCAAGATTTGAAGATGAAAAGTTAACATATTCCCATATGACTCCATAGTTGCTTATTCTTCTTGTTTGTTGGTTGCTAGGACTAAATTTTGGTTGCTTAGTAGTTAGTACATAGAAGATAAACAATTCAAATCATGATGTAGTAAAAGACATAAATTCGACCTCATTTTGTTCTTACGTGATTCTTTAATATGGTAGCTCAACTCTGAAATTTCCTTTGTGAAGTGCATATAGAAAAATAATAGGACGAGTCTGCATTTCTCTTTATGCCAATAAAGTAAGTGATGTGCATTTCTTCTGAATCACTGAAGGATACGCACAAACTTGTTTATATATATATATATATATATATATATATATATATATATCGATTGTCTGTCTTCCTTCTCTACTTGTCGCTTGTTCCACTTACCTTTTTACACATTTTTCATAAAAACAATCCGTTTGGGTGGCCAAGTAGTTCATGTGTAGCTTACTTTTCATGTTTATATTCTCTGATAACATCAATTGGGAGCCCTGACATGTGGTGTTTGGGCCACATCAGTGATCTTTCTTTTTCCTTTTCTTGGAGGTGACTGTAAATCTGTTATACATGTTCTCTCTCTCCTCTGCAGTCACACAGCCAGCAAAGGAGTGGAAGCCAAAGTCAACAAAGAAGTCTTCCAACACTGATACTGATAACAATGTAACAGATGTAATAACACCTTCAGTTAGCAATACTGAAAATTCTAATGTGTTGGATGAGAATGCCTTGTGTGAGAAAACCTCTCAAGCTTGCATACATGAGATGGAGCATGTGATTATCCCAGAACATCTCCGTGTACCAGAGTATGAGCAGACAGGATTAAGGTTTGGCAGTTTCCCCCCTGGATCTGGTGCAGACCAAGTATCAAGCTCAGAAAGTCCATCAGAATCTGAAGAACAAGAACAGTTGGGTGATCTTATGCCAATAGCTTGAATACACATTATCTAACAATATATACAACTACTTAAAAATTAAGTACAATCAAGCTTTCATATCAGAGCTTTCATTTCTGCAAATATGACATTGTCTTATTTTCTTTGTTACATGTAGTCTACAAGAACCAGTTCAACTTGTTGTCGAAGAGGACTCATTGTGTGCTGGACATGATGAGGTAGATGTGGAAGCAAGATCTTCACAACTCAATCTATCCACATCGACAGCCGAGATTTCCTTGCCACCATCTGAGGATAGCGTAGAAATGAATGGCGAAGAGGTTGAGAATGATGATGGTCTTGGGTTGGTTCAGAGTGATACTCCACTTGCACCTGTTGATGGCCAAAATATGCAGAGCACCTCAAATCTGACTGCATTTTCAGTAAGTCAATGAAGAATTGTTAGCTATACGGAAACACTTCTACTTTTTAGTTTGCTGATTAAGATTTTTGAAGACTTGCTTAATTGGAATTTATTTTAGATTAGTATTTATTTTGTAGGCTGTTCTTTTTCTTAAATTCTCAGATCTTTGAATGAGTAAAACTCACACTTTTTTCAGACATATGGTCATGAAGACCCTAATATGCATCCAAGTAATGAGGCACAGTTATACAGACTGGTGGAACCTAATGTACATCCACAAGTAATGGCATCCCCTTCTCAGGTAAATTTACCGCCTGAGTTCAGTTGTACTTGGTTGTCATTGAATGTATATTCTCAAAGGAATGCTATAGCTTCCTCACCATCCATCTCCCTATCTGTAAGCAGGGGTACCCTTCGGAAAATCCTGAAGCAGATAATGCCGTGCAAGTGTTCAGAATACCAGAAACTAATGTACATTCACAAGTACTCCCTTCCACATCTGAGGTGGCATTACTTATCAATTTGCAACTAACCCAATGCTTACTTTCTTCTGTGTTTTCATTCTCATTACCTGGAATCAAGTTTGGTCATATTGCACTTCTTTCATTGGTTTAACCTGTATTGATTTATAAACTGACCTGATTGGACTGTTTTAGTTTGGCCAGAAGGCTAGCTACCATGCTCAACATTTAAAATTTCAGCTGGATATGGTTGGACCTAACCAGAGCATAACTTGTGTTCCCCCCCCCCCTTAAAATAGATGTCAATAGAATAGGTTCAATTTTACTCCCTCTATCCCAAAATATAATGCACAACCACTTTTTTTATATCTCATAATATAAGGCATGCATGCATACATACATTAACTAGCACTTCTTTCTTCTCTGTCTTCTCTGTCATGAACACCCCCTCCCCGCCCCCCAACAAATCACATTTACATGCATGCATTGGGGTGATTAAATTATTTCTTGGTCATTGTATTAGTAGTGTCTGTGCCTTATATTTTGGGAATTTTGGGATGGAGTAATTGTTGTTTTGGGATTTTGTTGTCTGTCAGGTTGACCAACAAGGTCATGAGCCTTGAGCTTCTGCTACCTTTGTTCTTTTATTTAAAAAATAATAATGTTTTGTTCACTGAGATCAAACACCTGGCAACATTTTATTTAACACAATGTCTTGAGGGCAAGTACTGTGTCTCAATGTTATTGTGACATCTGATCTCATTCATTTATTCTTCTTTTGCAGACCATTAGCTCACAGATCGTGAGCAGCAGCCCTGTTACAATCTCTCAACAACTGCAACATATGTCCCAGCCGCAACAAGCAGCACAGCTATACCCTCCTGTTCATATGCAACATTATCCAAATTTCATGCCATACCGTCACCATATCTATTCTCCAGTTTATGTCCCACCAATGGCTATGCCAAACTTTCCAACAAATATGCCTTATCCATCAAATGGAAATAATTATCTTCAGATGCCAGGAGGAGGTTCACATTTAGCAGCAGGTGGTGTGAAGTACGGAGTTTCACAATATAAACCTGTTCCAGCTGGTAGTCCTTCTGGTTATGGAAATTATACTCATCCAGCTGGTTATACATTTAGTTCTCCTGGTGTTGGTGTTATTGGAGGTGCTGTTGGTATCGATGATGTCAATAGGATCAAATACAAGGATAACAACCTTTATGCACCATCCCCACAGGTACAATTTATAGATGACTGAAGATCCTGCTTTGTTTCAAAATGAACTATGCACTTTTGTTTGAAATACCCCAACCTACTCTATTTACTTAGGCCACTGTGGTAATTTAATTATAACAGTAACTTAGGAATTCTGGTGTACCTCTTCCTTATAGTTCAATGATAGATCTATTTTATGTGTGCCTTGATGGTATTTCCTGTATGGCCTTACTTCATTCACTAATTGGGATGTTTTTTACAGGTGGAGACATCTGATATCTGGATTCAGACACCTAGAGAGATGCCAACTTTGCAGTGTCCCCCATATTTCAATTTATCAGGTCAAGCAACATCTGGTGCTTTTATGCCTAATCCTGGGAATGCGCCATTCAATGCTACAGCTCAATCCTCCCATGCGCAGTTCCCAGGCTTGTACCATCCACAGCAGCCTTCGTCAATTGTAAGTCCACATCCCATGGTGCATCAACAAGTCCCATCGGCAATTGGTCCCAACGGTGGAGTTGGTGTGGCTACACCAGCCCCTCAGGTAGGGGCTTATCAGCAAACCCCGGTTAGTCATTGGAGACCTGGCTTTTAAAGGTTTATTAATTATCTGTAATTAGGGGGTCACAAGAGCCTTTATGTAACAAAAGAGGCTACTTTTTAACAGGAAGCACATTTGTTTTTAGTGCAGCTCTTTCTGATCTATTTAAGGTATAACAGGGTTTTGTTAGCTTTCCCCCCAGGTGAATTCAGTATCCCATCTGAACTGGTTTGATGTAGATTGTGAGCTAAACATTGGCTAAGTTCCTGCAAGAGCACAGAAGTTGAATGCCGTTTTATTCTTTCTTTTCCTAATCTATTTTGCACGTTAATCGTGTTTGAAAGTTTTGCAGTACCTCTTGAGTAAACAGGTTACTCATATTTGGTGTTTTCAATTGAAGCAATCATCATGTTTTCAAACATGTCCAACGTATCATTCTTTTTTGTCAATTTTGGCTAATCAAGCAGCAATTTGTTCTGATACTTCACTCAACCGAAGAGGTGTAATCACTATTCCTAAAGAACAAATGTAGTTACTTTTACTCTGCTTGGGATTCAAATTTATGTTGATGCTTTTTACTGTATGTTAGAAATGGTTCAGCAACTTTGATATTTGCCCTGCTGGTGTTGTTTACTTTGATATGAAATTATGAACAATAAAGAAGTTGAGCCGTGGAGAAATTATTGCTCATTGCTGGGGAGGTCTTTCTGGGGTATCCACAGATACTGTTGTCTCAATGCAGATATGAAATGCTACTCTAGTTTATTATCATTAGATGCTATTGCTTTTTGTAACTTTGGATATGTACAGTATAAGGGCATGTTTGGTTGCTTCCCTCAATCGGGGAAATTTTGCGGCCACAAGTATTGCAATCCAAATTTCTCTTGCGTCCAAATAGTTGGCTCGGGTGAAACTATTTCTGAACTGTTTCTGTTTCACAAGTGGGATGGTACAGGGTTAGTGCGATTTCCTCGGCTAGTTAATTAAATCAGTAAATCTTACATCAATTATGGATGAATCTAACCGTTTTTTATATTCTTGTCATTGACCAGCACATTCAAACTTGAACAATATATACTTTTTACGTTTCAAAATACAGTGACTTCTTAGCATTCAATTTTTTCTAGAATAATTCACATCTCTCCTTAATCGACCCTCAAAGACTGGCTGGGACGACGTCTCGTTGTCAGGTCCAGAACTTTACTATGTGGACAAATTTCATCACTAAAAAGGTAAATTGGAGCACCTGATCTAGAACAATAAACCTGTGTAGGTAAGTTGGAGCTTAACCACTTAGATCGTCGATGTGCTTATAAATTTTGACAGAGAGCTAGTATAGAATATCACTGAAAGTGAAATCAGCTGGTTAGGTTAAACCAGTTCAGGATTTAAGTTTTAAATTTAACACAAATATTCGTATTTTGAAAATATTTATAGAAGTAGGGTGTGCATACGCGTGATCATACATATAGGGATAGAACGTGCATGTGTGTTTAAAGTATGTGTGTTTGTTCTGTGTAGTAGTAGACGACGTATCCGTTGCGAACGATATGATGAATTTGTTAATATTAATATTTATTGGTATAATGTTTCAAGGTTTTAAAGGTGCTAATAAGTTTAGGGGATCTAACCTACTAACATTCTAACACCTCCTCCTCCCCGCTATAAGTATGCTTTTTCTCGCTGATTAATATATTGCGTTTTTTATATGAGGACTTTCCCACAGTCTTCTCTTTAAAAAAAAAGTTTAGGGGATGCGTCTATATCTTTATATCTTTATAGGACCTTGGAATAAATGTTAAGACATCGCGCGGTCGTCGTGCCAGGTCTGACCATCGCGAGATCAAACGGGTTAAATTTCCTGCCGGGGCTGGTCGAGCCGGACCTCCCACCGCTCGGCCTTCGCGACTGACCCCGTCCGCAGCCGCCGCCGCCGCCGCTCGGGAGACGCCGCCGCCGCCATGGGGACGCGGGAGGTTTACGAGGAGAAGCTGCGCAGCGGCGCGCACCTCCACCGCGACCCCACCATGAACCCCGGCCTCGGCTCCGCCCGCTGCCCCCGCTGCCTCTCGCTCCTCACCCCCAACTCCTCCGTACGTATCTCTCTTCTCCCTCCTCTCAGGTCGCCGTTCCCCCCTCACCGTGTTTGTTGTTTGATGGCTGCGCAGGGAGAGGGCGACTGGGCCATCACCTCCGTGCTGCACGACGCCACCGCCGTGGTAACTCCCATCTCGTCCCAGTGCTTAGATTCTCCAGTTACCTTCGCGAGATCCATGTGGCATCGAGTGTCGCCGGGGCGAAATTTGTAGCAGCTAATTTTGTGTGTGGTCATTGGTGTTGCTGTAGGCTGGGTCGGGCGCCGGCGCGATGCTCAGTGCGGTGCACGGGTTCAATACAGGTAGCGATCTTAAAGAGTACCCTGCGTTCGATTTGGGGGTTTCAAACCCTCAATCTAGGTTTCTACGGCTGTTTAGATAGTAGTTGGATTCTCTGAGTGATAAATTGTTTGCTGGTGGTTTTGGAACAGGGATTCCGTTCGTCCAGAAGCATGTGAAGGGGCCCAAGTGGCTGCAACTTCTTGTTGGGGTATGGCTTGAATCTAGCACATGCCTTTCTAGTATGCAATTACTTTTTTAATCCAATTTGGGCATGTTTGATCGCTAGTGTTACGCTTCTGCTGTGCTATGTGAAAAGGTTATGCTAGCTTTAGATCCAACATGATTGAACATATCTTCAAATTCAATGATGGTAGATGTAGTCCATAAGGTTAACTGTCATTATACAATCAGGTATTTAGAGTGGACTGTGGTGGCAATTTACCCCAATTTGTTTTTAGAAATAAACCATATAAGCTATTTTTTTAATTCATAGTTTTGTTGAAGTGTGAAATATGCTATAAGATGATAAGTTAATGGAGAAACGTACTCAGTATTTTCCTTCTTGTACAAGAGAGTCAATATATCCTTCAATTTAGTCTGATTCAGTTTAGGCAGGCTTGTGTGCATGATTTAAGAATATGGTATGGGCATTTGTTGAATTCAAAATGATTATTTAAAAACTATGTTATTCAAATGTAGTAGCTAGACATCTGTTCAGTGGACAGAAAAAAATGTTGAATTTAGGGCATTTGGTCAGAGGGTTTCTAGAACTGGGGCATTATGAAGTTGACATTGAAATTTCAGATAAGCTCAAGTGTGTTATAAAAAACTTATGCAAATCTGGTTTACTACTTGCAATCTGTGTACTTTACAACTTCACATTGCTGCTTTGTGTTCAACTGATGAGATATGTCTTTTGTTTGTCCAGGTGCCTCCATTGCTCTTATTCTCTGGTACCAGTGCTTTATTTGGGGGTAAGTCCTTGCAGTAACTAGTCACTAAAAATTATGTGTCTGATAGAAGTAGTAATCTTGTTAAATTGTGAGTACTTGTTATTTTTATGATTTTATCACTTCTTTTTGCTAGCTTATGATGTTTGCACTTTACACCGAGAATCCTGGTTTACATATCTATAACTGAAGCCTGAAGTGTGAAAAGTCCCTTTCCTTTCCTTTTGTTCATGCGCTGGTTTATTTTCATTACGGAACTTAACTAGCTGTGAATAGTAGAATACTTATGGTCTTTTATTAAAAAGAGGAACACTTGAAATAATGGATCTCTCATCCTTTGTTTGATCTTTGATATATGGTTGTGGAACAACAAATATTCCAACCCTATGATGGTCTTTTAGACCTAACCCAGTGAACATTCTGGACATGCATTCTTTCGCAGATCTAGTATTGAAGTTATGACTCACACTGTTAGTGCTGCAGAAAGGAATTTTTTGACCAGGTTAGGATCATGCGTCAGTTATGGTTCATTTTAATCCCTCTCAAAGCACTAGATGAAGCTTACTAACTTCTACCTTTTCTATCAATATAACAATTAATAGCGGAGCGAAGTTATTCATAACAGCAAAAACTATTTCCTCTTCTCTCAAAACCCCTTAGCCTTCCAGCTCTATCTACCTAAAAGCATTTTAGGTGAACCAGATCTAAGCCACAAATATGGGATCATGCTAACTTTGCTGGGTTAGAGTTAATAATTAATTCTGGGCTGGCAAAGCTGTTCGAATCCAAAAGCATAGTTCCCTCCAAGATTTGCTACAATTAATTTACTCTTCTAGAAATGTAGCCAGAATGTCAGGCATTATTTGCTACAATACACATTAGCTAACATTGATTAGGTTTGGTATTTGCAGCAAAGGGAAGAGAGAAACTACAGGTCCAAATAAATCTAGTTATTTTTTTCAGAGCAATTTATGTTTGGGCCGAGGGGTGTGTCAGTTCTCTGCAATTGTAATTGGGGCACAGTAGCTGGTTAACATCCATTCAAGGATGGACATTGCTCATGTGAGAGGGTAGGGATAGGTCTTACGTGATATACTCCCGAGCAGATGTTTACCTTTTACCATATTTGATAGTAATTTTCTGTGCATTATTGTTACTAAATGGACAATGGAAAATATTCCTGTAGCCTTTCTAGTTCTTGCTGTCTGCATCTTCAGAGGAGCTATAATTTTGTGTCATCTAACTTTGCTAGATTATATGATGAAAAATATGTCTTCCATCTTTTCTTTTGCATAGATAATCATCAGACTTAAGGTGCTCTGAGCTCATGCAGATTTTTATACCAGCACAAGTATTCATGCAGCACGCAATGTGCATGGAACTATCACTAGTGCCTATATAATGCCTAATGATCTGTTATTTATTGCAGCATATGCGCTTCCAACGTTTGCTCAGCTCACTGTGACATCTTACTATGCCGCATCAAGTGCCTCGCACTATGCGGTTTCGCAGATCACCCGCCAAATCGAAAGGTCCCATTTGTCAGACACTAATGGGAATTCCAGATGAGGAGTTCGCACTCAATATTATGCTACATACTTGTTTACGCTCTATATACGTGGTACATAAGCTCTTCACATATTTGGTGTTGCTAGTCTGATAGCTTCGGCATGTTTTGCACACAGAAACCTATATATTTTATCATAGGATGAAGCTGCATGTCCTTCTCATCCTAAATTAAGAGTACTTTCTCTTCTACATTTTGTCTGTCGCCATTACTTTATCTGTGGAAAAAATTCTCAAATTACTGGTCAAGAATGCAAAACGTTCTACGACAGATTTATGATGGGGGCTGTGGATCCAGTTGCTAAGCATCATGCGGTAATGAAAAAACGTCGAACCCATCACGTCAATTCACCATCGGGGATTAGTTTCTTTTTAACAAACAACACTAGATAGCGCGAAGTGGAAGAAGTTACAAGATTATGGCAGAAAAAAAAAGAAAAGAATCAACATATACCACGTATCAAGTATCACACCATGTTGAAGGATGGAGGATGGAAAGGGAAAGGGCGAGAGAGAAAAGATCCACTCGTCCCTTGCACAGGTCCGTCGCTCTCGTGACTTCCAAAAGCGTCGTCGTAGATGAACAGACATCCTGGGGCATAAACAGCAGAAAACCACAAGTCGCGCTAGGTTTTTCCTTGGAGTCTTCCTTTCCCGTCACTGCAACCACCAAGTCACCCACCATCCTCCGATCACCACCAACACGTAGCTGCCATCGACACTCCTCTGTCGGTTAGGCCCCATCTACTAGGGGTAGATATCGAGCTGGCTTGGCTCGACTTGGCTCTGGCTCGTTAGCCAACCGAGCTGGCTCGGTTCAGCTCGATAGAGAGCCGAGCCAGGAGGCCGGCTTGGCTTTATCGACTCGAGCCAGTTCGTTTAGCTCACGAGTCACTTTAATATAGTGCAATTTATTTATATAAATTATATTTTATTTTTTTCCTATTAAACATGCAAATATACAATTGAAAAAAAGTAAAAAGTGATATATTAAGTCCATAAATAACGTAATAACACTTGTCCATCGATAATTATCTATGTAAATGTAATGATGCAACTAGATTAGATATTATTACTATTATAATCCAAAGCGTTAGATCTATATTGATCATCACAAAATCAAAATTATTGACTTATTATCACATCAACAACAAAACAAGCAAAATAATAGCAAAACAAACAAAACATTAGGTCCTGTTTTAGTATATTGTATCTGGCTCGTTGAGCTCACGAGCAGCTCGCGAGCTGGCTCGTTATAGCTAACGAGCTAAACCCTTAAACCCTTGGCTCAGCTTGTTAGCATTTTTCAATGAGGCGAGCCAACCACAAGCCGAGCGAGCTAGCGAGCCACGAGTATTTCGTTCAGCCCTACCATCTACCTCCCCACGGGCCACTTTCGCGCATTGCCTCTCCAACATGTCGTCGGTACACCAATGCCTTGACTGGCCAGACCTTGTTGGCTGTTTCTGCTGAAGCCAACTGCATACACCTCTAACTGCCTGAGCTGCCTGGTCACAAACCTCGCCCCAACCAGCCTACCTTGTCCTAGACTCCCACTCCTCACCGTCACCGACTCGGCCTGGGATGCCAAATTCGAGCGAGGAGACCATGCTGGCTGCTCCCACTCAACCCAGCCGCCTTCATCTCTTACCAACTTTTACTGCTTGTGCTGCCCAACCACCGACCTTGCTTCCACCTACTTGTCGAGCTCACTCCACCATCATGCCTTGTCCTAAACCGCCATCCTACAGAGATCTAGTCGGAGATGCCAGATCCGGCTAGGAGGCACTGGATTTGGCCGTTCTTGCCCATGTCGTCGTCCTAGGGAGAAGGGCCTTATGGAGCTCGCTGAGGGGAAGGAGACAAAACGAGGAATGAAAGCTCCGCCACCGCTAACCTTGCAGTTGCGCGGACGATCACCAGCCTGCTGTTGAGGGCGAGTCAAGGGAGAAAGAGAGGCGGATTGGTAGTGGAGCAGAGCCTGGTCACCGCCTCTGTCACCCCATGGTAGCTATGCGTGGGGTGATATGGGGTCCTATGCATACTATGTGAATGGGTTAATACCATCGAAGATTAGTTATCGGCCCCAATTTCATTCCTATGCCAAACAGGATTGAAGCCTAAAGTTTAGGGCTAGCGCGCGTATACGAGTATCTCATTTGTGTTTGTACTGTGTTTGGCAAAAAAAAATGCTAACAATACATATACATCATTATACATATCACATTAGCTGCATTTACATCAAATCAATCCATCTCGGACCTACGAAAAAATTAGCAGTGCCAAAGGAGAACAAGGCCATCTAAATTCGGTAACGTACAGAGGGAGGGTCCCTTCTGAAAAGGAATTAATACGAGGGAAACACACATGAACAATTTTGACAAAGTAGCAAAATGAACTAGCCTGAAACCTTCTACCACCTACCGTAAATTTCTTGCACGCACACACGCATGCATGGCGAGTGTCAGTTACTGCGTATTCACCGAGGTCAGTCGTTTCCGACTTCACTGTTAATCACTTGTTCGACACACTCGCACACATTATTATTAACTCTTTCGAACCAGTACTGCAAGCGCCTCTATCTATCTATCTATCTATATCTATCTATCTATCTATCTATCTATATATATATATATATATATATATATATATATGTAATCACGTACATGTACCTTCATGTGATCCTCTTCAATCCAATCAAGCAAACGCATCAATTTTGGAATTTGTTGTCTCACGTTCATGCCAGATCGGTCGATCCGGCCTGCTCGTCCGTCACGGCTATGCATTAGCTGCTCGTCACGATTAATTCCACTCGGTTTCTGTTGCGTGCGTGCGTGCATCGAGCAGCATAAGTTGGCTCCTGGTACATGTACCCCTCTTAATTTGCACACACATATATGTGCATGTATGAGCTGTTAGATTAGAATTGTAATGACATTAATTCACGCCCAAATGAACGCCAACACAAGACTAATGGGGAGAGTACACGATATATTTCAACTCATTGTATATACATATTTTTTTCGTCCTAAAATAAACTATTTATCATATTTAGTTTGATTTATTTGGAGACGGGTAAAGTAGGTACCAGCTTGATATATATTATGGGAACTTTTTCTTCTTACAGGAGATGTCCTTTTATTTGCTTAAAATTCATCCAAACAGTTATAAAAAATTCTTAAAATTTTTGGCAATAATCATATAAAATTCATCCAAACTCAATTCACACGTCGAGATATAAAAACGACAAATTCAATATATGAATAGCAACATATTATTTACATCTGAATTTATTTTTTCTCTCGATGTATAGGTCAAATTTGAATTTGATTGTTGGTAGACTTATAAATATCATTATACTATATATTATCAATTTTTTTAGAATTTTTTATAACTATTTGTATCAAATTTAATGTGTATATATATGTGTGTGTGGATGTATATGTATATGTATATGTATGTGTATATGTATATGTATGTGTGTGTTGATGCCTGCCTCATTTTCATTTCTCAGTGTGTACTCTTACTGACATGGTTGTTGGCTGTAACCTATCTCAGTGAAAAGTACCATTACTCTTGCTGATATAGACTTGTGTACGTGATACACAGTTTTGCAAGCCACATGCACGCATGTTACTATATACTGATACATATATTATTTGCTGCGATCGTGCAATGTTAACAACGAACATTGTGTGTAGTTAAGTTACGTATATACGGTAACCAGCATTGATTCAGTGGCAGTTAAGTTGGAGACTTTTTGGACCACCGTGGTAATCGAATTATCATCGATCATATATATATGGAGATCAGCTAGCAAACGTGTGCGCGGTTAAAACTGAAACACACACCGTTCCACATATATACTATACGCTCCCAGTAAAAAGTGTGGACACGAACGACGAGACGTGCAACAAGCCAACAACCTTCTTGTAGATCTCCGGCCGGGAATTGAAGTACGTATACTTCAAGCAGAACGGCCACAGACCCACAGTGGAGGCTGTAGCTGGTTGGCATGGCATGGTACATTATATTGGTACGCGTAGCAGTGCATCCAGTATATATGTATATATATATGTATATATGTATATATATATGTATATATATATATATATATGTGTGTGTATATATATATATATATATATATATGTATGTATATATATATATAGGGTACGTATACGTTGGACTAGTGGTGGACTACTGCTGGTGTACAATAGTAGTAGATTGTACTACCATGTATATTTTACAGCTACTGATCATTATGTACACCCAGCCTGAAATCAACTCTTTTCGATCTCTGCTGGTCGCTGAGAGACAGGGCTAAGGTCAGTTTGCAGTATACTCCATGTAGGGGTTAAATCATTGTGGAAATTTTCAACCGTGTCGATACGATTTTCGTAAAAATAATATCGGTATGATTTTCGTAAAAATAATATCGTTTTCGGTTGCTTTTTTTTCAACCGTGCCAATACGATTTCCGTAAAAATAATTTATGTGCGTGTCGTATTGAAGTCATACTAAATAGTTAAATTTATAAAAATAAAAATAAAAATACAATTTGCTTTCTCAAACTATTTTATTGGATCACTTTATTCAATACTCCCTATTCCCATCTTTTACGATGCACACGCTTCTCAAACTGAACGATGAGTTTTTGCGAAAAATTTCTATAAAAAATTACTTTAAAAGTTATATTAATTTATTTGAAAGGTTTGTTAGTCAATACTTAATCATATATTAATTTGTTGTTTTGTTTCGGTGCAATGGGGAAGGGTTTCCAACCCTTGGTGATGAACACAGCCTTAACCCATTTTACCCCCTATAACTATTACTCTACTAGTTAATTACATTTTCCTTTTTTCTCTTTTTACAAATTGTATTTTAAGCTTGTTGTTTGTAACATCATTATCAAAGTTCTAAAATAGTTTCAAGTTATTGTTTGCTTGAAATTTAAAACCTCTATGTTTAAAATAATCTAACATATGTAAAAAATGATTAAAAATTTTCGAAAATCTGGATATGGAGCCCATCCAGATTCGTAATAGCAGGATATGTCATATCGACCAAAATCTATTTTGAAATGAACGTAAGTTATAATGCATATATCAATCCTATCAAATTTTATTTCAAAATATGACGAAACAAAAACAAATATCGATCGATAGAGCCTAAGTTGAAAAATTTTCAATAGTTCGGGATGTAAAAAGAGATGAAAAAATTGTTTAGGGGTTAAGTGCATAATCCATAGAAAAAGTTTGGAAGAGTAAAATAAACTTTATTTCAAATAAAGAATTTTAACCATACCAAAACCTTTTTACGAAAATAATATAATAATGATGTCTGTTTCTAACCGTTTTCTACCTTATTGATGAGAAAAATATGTAGCGTAAATTATAT
The DNA here is from genome assembly GCA_019925245.2 of Oryza australiensis. Taxonomy (NCBI): domain Eukaryota; kingdom Viridiplantae; phylum Streptophyta; class Magnoliopsida; order Poales; family Poaceae; genus Oryza; species Oryza australiensis. The sequence continues at coordinate 319,689 of JAIFGZ020000285.1, read as the reverse complement.
ATGTAGTGAAAGCTTGAAAAGATAAAAAAATGGATGTCTGACTGATATTCGTCATATTTATTCATGAATAAATCTGCGAGTAATGATCGGAATAAATCTTAGACATCTATTTTTTATCTAATAATAATTTTCAAATTTTCGCTACATAATTAATTTTCACCGCATATTTTCGCTCGATAGAGCAGCGTGCGGAATTAACTATGGATCTCTGAGATCGTTGAGTACGTGGCTAGTTGCGCCTCCAATTCAACTATGGAACGCTTTTTTTCTGACAGGTACTTGGACATGTCAGGCCGTTTCCACCTACAAAGTAGCGTACCTACGTACGTGTACTCCAGAGAAGGCCCAGTGCCCAGAGCACACGTATGTGCAATCCCTATTTCGTCTATTCTTAAATAAGTTTACTTTTAGTCTTAAATTATTTCTTTCATCATCTATCCTCGTCTACAAATCAATTTACTTCAATACTTTTCTTACCAACTCTCGCCGATCTACAGGCCAATACTATTTTTTATTAATGGAAGTACTTTAGTTTTTTTTCCTTTATCTTGGTTTAAGTATATGAGTAAAATCATTTTAGGATGGTAGAATAGTAGACTTAGACTAGTTTTAGGAACTTACGTTGTCAACCATTTTGATCGATCTCTGACATGTTATTTTGAAAATAACAGGAGAGAGCTGTTGTCCACACAATTCATCAGGAACAGTTGATCTGTAGTAAAAACACACCCACCGCAAATTCATCACCGGTTGTTACACATGTGCATCCATCTTGGCGGTGCTTCGTGTGTGTCTATATATATATATATATATATATATATATATATATATATATATATATATATATATATATATATATATATATATATATATATATTTTTTATCTAAAATTTTGTGCCGTCATTTTTTTAGAAAACCCTTTAAGTTTTTTCAAAATTAACCCAGTTAGGGGTGGATACCGGCTCGGCTCGTGAGTCGGCTCGAGCCAGCTCGTTTAGCTCGCGAGCCACTTTAATACAGTGTAATTTATGTACAAATTATATTTCATTTTTTCTAAGTCAACATGCAAATATACAATTGAAAAAAAGTAAAAAGTAATATATTAAAAAAAGTAAAAAGTGATATATTAAGTTCATAATTAACGTAATAACACTTGTCCATCGATAATTATCCATGCAAATGTAATAATGCAACTAGATTAGATATTATTACTATTATAGTCTAAAGCATTAGATCCATATTGACCATCATAAAATCATAAAAAATATTGATTTATTGCCATATAACAACAAAACAATTAAAAGAATAGCAAAACAAGCAAAACATTAGGCCTTACTTTGTACATTGCATCTGGCTCGTTGAGCTCTCGAGCAGCTCGCGAGTTGACTCGAGCTGGCTCGTTATAGCTAACGAGCTAAACCCTTGACGCAGCTTGTTAGCATTTCTCAACGAGCTGAGCCAAGCCAAGCGAAGCCAACCACGAGTCGAACGAGCTAGCGAGCCACGAGTATTTCGTTAGCCCTACTCGCAGTCCCAATGCTGAAAAGAAAGGGAGGGCTTGGATAAAAAAGACCTCCATCGCCCTCCCTCCCCGCGCCCCTCCCTCCCATCCCCACTGCGCGCGCGCCCGCGTCGCGTCTGCGCTCCTCCCTCCCATCGCTGTTCGGAGCTCCCGCGTCCCTCCGTGTCGTTCCCATCCGCGTTGCGCATCGACTTCACCCGTTGCAACGTACTGGCGCAATTGCTAGTATATATATAAGTAAATATGTTCGTGTGTTGTAATGAACGTTATTTTATTTTATCATAATTATTTTAAAATTAAAGTCTCATGTAATTTTAATTTATATTTTTTTATGTCTCCACCTGAGACCTATTATCCGGCATACCTGGAATACTAAACATATTTGTATGAGTGATTTGGATTTAATTTAATTTAATTTGGATATCAAAAGGTAAGTATGTTTTTCTATTGCAAAAATACAAACTAAAGCTAGCATCAAAATATAAACAATCAATGGGTTTTCTGTAAAATAGCTAGATAGACGAAAATTTTGGATAAAAACACTACTGAATTTACATATAGTTATATATGTATATATATATAATCAAGTAGACCTAATAATTCTTGTAATAGCCAGCATTGGACGCCATTTCATATACATAGGGTGAAAAAACTTGAAACTCGTGGTTTCGATCGAATCGAATCGAATCGTAGTAATAATGAGTCGAGATGAATTAGGCTTTCAACTAATTAGCTCATAGCTGCTCGCAGTGGCGTTCCTACGTGATGCTACCTGGGTCACGAGACCTTGAGTAGAATTACAATCTTTAGTTGTTTTAGCTTATACTAACTATATAATTAGTTAAATTTAGAGTATTATGTGTGCTACTGTATGTATAGGATCCTCGGTAATTCTTTTTTTAGATTTGCCACTGTCTGCTTGTTTAGCTTGTTAGTACAAGATATCACTATATCTTTATATACTTAATGTTTCTTATATTTAGTCTTTTAATTATATCCTAACTATATATATTTATTAGTTAGTATATATTATTATATTAATACATCGTAAAATGATAGATTTAAAATTATAAAGCCTAACAAGTTTAATAAGACAGCTGACGAGCTGAGACGAGCGGATTTTAGCTCATTAAGGTTTTTATAATGAGCCAAATCGGACTTGGCTCATGACGAGTTAAACCGAGCCGAGCTTTTGCTCGTTATCCACCCTCACATATACAGACACATACAAGCTAAATACCAATGCATTGCAAGGAGCAGGTTGAATATGATTTATCCTATCCTCCATAGCTTTGGGAATGGGTGGTCTAATATTGTTTAGTTTAGTGGCTCCTAAATGTTATCTCATGGTAGGAGTAGGTGGTAGTAAATTTACCAACTTCAATTAATCGATGATAGCAGATTTATCACTCATCCTCATGCATCACTTGACACCTTGAGGCTTTTAAAGTAGTATAGATAGCTCGTGAGTTACAGATATAATGTGGTCCTTGTTGAACAACAAAACAGGAGAAAATTATGGCATTCAGTCACAACTTGAATTTCGTTGATAATGTGGAGGACCCGGCCGGTTCCCCGGCCGATTATTGCACTGACCTTCATATCATTGCACATGAAAGTTCGAGATGAAAAAAAAGTCGTGGAAAAGACCAGCGCTAGCACGCAGGAAAAGCGAGAAAGACAAGCTATCTACCATACCCCATCCATCAACACTGCAAACTGTCGATGACGCAGCATGCATGAGCAAGTAGTAGATCCCACACACACAAAGACGAAAGCTGAGACGACCTATAGCAAGAATCATTGTCGATCGATCGATGGCACGCAGATAATGAGATAATGGTGATATATATCACTACATCAGAGGAGTTCAGAGCAATGCAAAAAGGTTGAAGCTTTTGTCTTAACCAGCCATCCTTTCATAAGTGTTCCTCCTGCCTGGGGCCTAGCTAGTGCATGGTAACTGGTAACTATTTCTTTTTCTAGATTATTTAATAAAGATTAAGGATGAGACAAAATGTTTCTTTAGTTATCTTATTGGTTAAATTTTGAATTGCTTGGATTTTCCTTCTAATAGGCACATGAATGGCTGAAAATGAATTACCATGTATTGAAATCGGTGTCCCAAAGTATTTATATTATTAGTACAAAATTTGAATTGTAAAAGTATTTATACCCAGAAACGGAGTGAGTATGATGCACATTAAGCACTGGCCAGGTCAGAGGAGTTCAGAGCGATGCAAAAGGTTGAAGCTTTGTCTTAACCAGGCCTCCTTTCATAAGTGTCACTCCTGCAATGTAAGGGCCTAGCTAGTGTATGGCTAAGGTAATTATCATGCACATTATTACATTAAGCACAGGCCAGGCAGAGGCCAGAGGAGGAGGAAGAGGACCACCTGTGTCCTCCATGGGTGTGGCCATGCTCTGTGACTGGAGGGGCAGACACACCCCGATGCCTAGCTAATAGCTAGCTCCCATCCATCAAGAACCTTGCCAGTTCGCCATGGCCAGTAACAAAGCTTGTTAGCTAGCAATCCTAGAGGGACAGGACACATACATGATACATGGGTCATCACAAAACATAATATTAGCTACTAGTCCATAAAAAAAAGTTCACTTTTATATATAGATCTGAATATGATTAATGAAGTTAACTTTTACATATATATCTGAATATGATTAATGTGGTGTTTAGCATTTCGTGTAACCAAACGGCCCACACAATTCTTTGATTCGTATATAAAAGTAAACTTATTTACACTATACTTATCATGAATATACACATACTTAAAGAGATGAAGACCTACATATTCTTAGAGAAACGAATACCAATGACATTTATTAAAAACGTACCCACACGTGTGTATAAGATAGCACCCTTGACTCCACCACTATGCCATCAGTGTTTTTTTCGTGATATATTATATTTGGTTATAAGTACTGATAAAGTGGTCTATACTAGTAGCATTTTATCATCAGAATTATCACTAGTTGAAGTTGATTTATGAGTTTTATTATTAGTAGAAACCTTTTCTACTACCAGTTATGAAATGAATCCATCCCCATATTATATTAGAAAAAATGAACATGCTGGATTTAATGGAAAGACCTCATACATCCAGTTACGGACAATCTCGCATTACGATGTAAATTGATTTAAGCCAAATATCTACTGCTTCGAAAGCACAATCGTTTTTCTTTTCTTCCCTATCCCACTCTCCACGTATTAAAAAACGGTTCCTTCTTTATAAAACCGCTTTCACCTCCAACTATAAAATACGTGGTAAAAAAACCAAAAAAAACAGGGCCACAAAAATGTTTTGGATCAAACTAAACCACAAATATTTTTTATCAAATTAAACCACATTTTTTTATCTCGTTACACGTCGTAACGTAAGTGGCATGTGACGAGTTCTTTTATAAAAAGTACATCTATGTCATAATTTGAACGAGACTACACTATATTTGGTTGCTACATACAAATATATTCCTAAAGAATCTTGTATGGGTAGGTTATTAACAATTACAGTCGGCTGAATGGAAGAAGTCCAATCAGTGCAACATGGAAAAACCTACCAAGCATATCTAGCGTCCCGAAAAAGAGGCTTCGATCCCTAATCCTTCTAATGGGGTGAGAAATCTGGAAGAAGAGAAATCGACGGATCTTCGATCATAAAGAGACGACACCAAATTCGATTCTAACGGCAAAGGCTCGGCTTTGGAGCCTGGCAGGTGCTAAACACTAGTACGAGATCACCTCTCATGTAGTTTAATCTCTCATGTAGTTTAATGCTCATTGTATTGCATAGTACAGACGTTTTTTTCTCTCAGGGTGTATTTTTTCTTTTATATTCAATGAAAAGACATAATCGTACTATTTTCCTTTTAAAAAAGTACAGTACTGTCCAACCTAACGTGCGTAAAATATCTCATTGTTGACAAAGTGGCAAGTTGTTGTCAAAATGGAGTAACACCGTCTCTTAACATGCTTCATATATGTTTAATTACCTGTCTCCATAATTAAGTATATATGCCCAATACTACACGCTGGTAATTAAGTGGTACGTACCTGTATACATCAATTAACAGAATGCTAATGTCAGGAGAAAAATTGTTAGAAAAAACTTAATTGATGTGATTTTCCCCGATCAAATAAATTTGCAGGTGTATAAATTAATTTTAATATAACTTTAAAACTATATTTCCTCCGTTCTAACATATAAAAAAATTTAACTGGATGAAACAAATCACTATAAATTTGGAACATCCTAAAGACTACAAATCTGGATATGTTTTTTAATTCAAATTTCTTATATTTTAGAATGAAGAGAGTACTGAACATCTTAACAGTTCTTATAAGAGAGAGTATATATTTTTCATTAATGTAAAAAATGCAAATGTGTGGGGGAATTGATGCACCTGACAGACCATACTGAGTGATCTTGATCTATACCACTTCATCATTACGTGATTCAATCGATCTACGGGTACGGCACAACCACAGGAAGGCAAGGCAGCAGCCGTAGTACGCAGCTGCGCACGTACTTTGGTATCTTGATTATTTTAATCTTCGACTATAAATATCATTATCTTAGGAGATAATTAACTTTCTGAAAAATATTTAGCTATTTGTTTTGTTCTCACGTTATAACCCTGTTTGGTTAAGTAACCTAACTTATAGATTTTAAGCTAATTTGCCTAAAGTGTGGCCAACAAATTCGAAGCCACACTTTAGCTAGCAACAAGCAACCTTGTCATACTTTTTTTCTATTAATATGTGGGACCAATTTGATGAAAGAAATGTTATAAGTATGGTTATGAATTAAACACATGACTAACATAATCAAACTTGTCTCACTTCAGATGTAGCAAATTATGACATACAATGGTTGTCAACCAAATAACTCCTAACCCACGATAAGCTTTTTTAAAAAATCTAACGTTAAATGTTTTAGCCTGCTATTTGAAACAATGCTCTTCATCTGCCCCTCAATCGAGCGATCCCCATAAAACCCACACCAACCCTCGCTTACTTCTCGCACCGATCTGCTCACTGACAGAACTGCACACTTTCTCTATAGCTCACTGCAGCTGCAGCTCACTACAGACGTTCGAAGTCATCGCGACGTCGTCATGGCCGCGCCGCATGGCATGCATGGCGCCGCCGCGGCAGCGGCGGCGGCTGCGTCGACGGTGCAGCCGGACGCCACCATCCGCCTCTTCGGCCGCGACGTCTCCAACGACGAGGCTGTCGTCGTCGGCCAGCTGCCAAAGGAGGAGGAGGAGGAGTCAGGAGGCGCTGTCTCCGCGGGCGAGGATGGCGGCGCCGGCGCGGTGGCGGGGGAGACGAGGAGGTTCGAGTGCCACTACTGCTGCCGCAACTTCCCGACGTCGCAGGCGCTGGGCGGCCACCAGAACGCGCACAAGCGGGAGCGGCAGCACGCGCGGCGGGCGCACCTCGAGGCGTCCCTCGCCGCCGCGCACTACCTCGATCCGGCCCACGTCGTCTACGGCGGCCTCTTCGGCTACGGCCATGGCCATGGCCACGGCCACCACACCGCCGCCGTGTCGCCGCAGTACCCGGTGTGGGCGAGCTCCGCCGTGCCGGGGCTGTACGCCAGCTCCATGGCGCGGCCTGCAGCCTACTGTGGCGTGGACGTGTCTGGGCTGTGGAGAGCGTCGTCGTCGTCGCCGATGATGGGGAGTGGTGGTGGTGCTTTTGGTACGGCGGCCGGTCGGCACGGCGAGGCAGCGACGACGGCGGCGTTGGTGGGGTGTCGAGCCGGTAAGGATGAGAAAATGGTCATGAGTGTTGTGACGTCACTGCCTTCGCTGCCGTCGTGCCTGTCCGGGCTGCCGGCGCCGGAGAAGATGGGTATGTCTGAGCTTGGACAGGAGGGGGTTGTGAGCTTGGAACTCCGTTTGTAGTTCTTCAATTAGCTTGCTTATTAGGTCAATTACCATGGTCTCGATATTTTTCCTACCAAAGGGTTTCTCTTTGATTTGATTTAATTTGCTTCTTCTTGTCATGTGTTAGTGTGCGGCTTTTGTCAGAATTACTGAATGTATAATGCTTCACTTTTGTCTTCTTTACGTAAAGAATTCGAAGCTATCTTGTTTTAAATTTTAGCTAAACCTGACTAGATACGTGGCATCTTGATTTATTCGCATTAGCTATGTGCCAAGGGCTTAGATTAATTTTGTGTGAACATACGTGAATATGACGTATCACTTCATAAAAATACAATTCGACTTATACAACTATAACCAGAAATTACAAATTTGATTGGGAATATCATACTATTTTTACAATCAAATTTATTATTTATTCTATTTGTATATATTGAATTTAAAGTTATATGTTTGTGAAATAATGTCATATAATGGTCTACCTTGTTACATTTTTTATTTTTTTAATGGTTTTCATGAAAAATGAAAAATGTGCTGATGTTCACTTGAGAGATGAATATACTTTCCCAAACAACCACTGTTTTTTAATAAAAATTACTTATATTGTAATACAATTAAGAAGAAAGTGTTACTTATGTTGTAATACAATTAAGAAGAAAGTGTGAGCATACTGGGAATCAAATGTGCACCTGTGTTTTTTAATAAAAAGTACTTATATTGTAACACAATTAAGAAAGTGTGAACATACTGAAAATCAGACGTGCAGCGACGGATATAGTGAAAAGGGAGGGCTAGAGCCCCCCAGCCCCCTAGAAATTTCTGCCATGGTAGAAGGAAAGAGAAGGGTTAGTCCTTCTTTCATCGTGAAACAGAGCAGCGAGAGGTAGAAGATGACTTGTGCACTGTTCGATCGAAGATCAACGGTCTAGATTAGAAGCTACATACCCTTCGCTACTTTTGTTTAAGGAACTCCTGTCCAATTTTACATTTAACCCTCAGTCCGTAGTAGTTTAAAATAATTTATGTTCTGGTCCCTAACTCTTACCAGATAACCCCTTGGTTCCTCAATAAATACTTTTACAGTCCACCCTTGTTGTTTTACATGTTACACCTCCGGTTTGCCTACATAATTACGTATAGGTTCGCTTTTTGCATTTTAAACCCTCTAAACTCTGTTTTCTTGCCAACCAACCTCTAGAACTTGTTTTATACATAACTTTATCGTTTTAAATCTGATTAGTGTGATTTCCGTGCTCACATGTTTGTAGTTCTGCGTAGATTGTTCTAATTAATAGTAAATTGTTTGCATGTATGACTTGATTTGGATGTTTGTATGGTGCTATTGATCACATATAGACGAAGAGCTGTATGAGTTAAGTGAAGATGAAGTCTTAAGGACTAGCATTAACAACAAGCATTTGAATGTGACAGTTCAACCTCTCTTAATGTTTTTTCTAGATATGTCCCTGTAGACGTGGATCATATGATTGAAACCCCAGAACCCTACTGCTGGCTAACAATCACATCTCTTTTCAAAGTAATCTCAATATAAATTAGCCCTGAAAATTAGAAACAAGAAACAAAGTCAAGAAGAACTAAACCAAAAACAGCTCAACTCTTTCCATCTCTTTCCCGTTACTATTGTAGAAAAGCTTCGCGCTCAAAGCCATGCTTGAAATGCAAGATGCCAGAAACACGCAACAGCATCACACACCCCGGGCGCACGAGTCCACCGCCAAGACGAAGCTGAAAAATCTTCGGTGTTCGGTCCATCCAATGCAGGTTGTGTCGGTGCCAATGGCAGCGCGTGCGCATGCCCGTAGGTCTTCGCCTGCATGCGGTGGTGACAACAGGATCATAACGTTGCAATATGATACCCGAGCTTAATGCATCAGTGAAGTTTGTGTTGCAAAAGACGAAGAGACACAGTTGCAATGGGCTGTGTTGCGTTGTAATAGTGTATTCCCTCACACCATATTTGCGTTGCATTTTGTAACTATGGCAACAGGAGCATAACGTGGCAATAGGGCACCCGAGCTTAATGCATCACTGAAGTTTACGTTGCAATAGATAGAGAACACTATTGCAACAGGACACTTTGTGTGGCAGTACCGCATCTCGCTACATCGTACTTGTGTTGTAGTATGCAATATTGCAATGATGATTGTTGTGGCGATTGATCCATTTGCAACATCCACATCGTGGCAACAGAACCTTTTGCAATGCTAAAATCTGATGCGCTTACCATGTGTCACAACGCTAAAAGATGTTGCAATATCCATACTTATTGTAACTAAACTAAAAAAGTTGTCAGAACTTATTACAACGGACTTTATTACCACACCATGCAACGCTAGTCACTTTGTTGCGATAGATTGTTATCGCAACTAAATTAGGCTTATTGCAACACTTTTTGACCGTTGGCACAGGGTGAAAACTACGTAGTGAAGTAACGTCCTGAAAATTTTTTATGAAACTAAAATTTGGGAACCATCTTTTTTTTTTGCAAAAAACATGCATCATGCTAGATCTTATTGGTTTATTTCCTTTTATTTTTTGGCAATGCCAAATTAATTCAAAACAAATCAAATCCAAATCCTCTAATGAAATTGGCTAACTACAAAAGTATTATCTTCTATAACCAAAAAGTATTCGCAACATTTTCAACCTCTAACTTATTATGGGCTTAATCTAACAAGGCCAACCCACATATGAGAGAACTATTCCTAACCTTCCTTTGGGCTTAAAAAGAAAAAAGTCCAATGCTACTCCCTCAAATATAGGTAGATCTAATTCGTATCCACTAGGTATATCGATTCTTCTAATTATTAAAACCATACAAAACAATTTCTTGGATTATTTTGAGAGCAGTTTTCGCCGACGTCACGTCCATGTGACAGCCTATTTATTAAATAAACTAGTAATATGCTCGTGCTAACGCTACGGTGTCACGATATTTGCTTAATAAACTATTAAAACTTTATTTCATATATTTAAAAATAACTTTTGTGGAATCTGTCCATTTAGGAGCAAAATAGAAAAGGAAAGGGCGAGGAGCACAGGTGCCACGACGGACTGAGGTTGAACGGTGTGTGCGCGCGCGGGCGGAGGAAGCAGCGGGTCCCACCTTCGTATGGGCCCAGCGTGAGGCCCACCTAACCAATGCTAATTTTGAATAAAATGGGATGGGGAGGTTGTAAATTACTAATTGTTTAGATGAAACTGATATATTTTATATTAGTATAGATTAAAATGTAAATGCGGGACCCCAATGTAAGTGACTAGCTACCGTCTTCTTTCTCCCCCACTCCTCTCTCTCCGGCAGCCCCCAAAGGCCAGATTCTGGTTGGCTGCGCCGGCCTCCGACGAGCGTCCTTTCCCTATAGCCTCTGCCTTCCACGCCGCCGCCGCCGCCGAGCGCCGCACCTTCACACCCAACAAACGGCCATATACGTAACAAGAATGGCATGAACAGGAACCGGCTCGACAGAACACGCTGTAAGCTATATAGCTCCTCACACCTCCAAATATTAGCGCAATCTCTGTATGTGTGTAACTACGTATACGTGTGTTACGTGAGGAGATAGGGGACTGAAATGTGAAGCAATTAACTAGCAACCAGCAGATCAAACAGTTTTGCAGCCATGGCCGACGTTGGAGTATGTCACTCTATATACATGTGCATGGAATGTGGCAGGGGGTGGGTGGGCGGGTGGCGAGGGGATTTGCGTCTTTCTCAGGGAGGAGCCATAGCCGAGCCGAGGCGTGTGATGGTGAGTGGTGCGAGTGCGACCAGGTGCGTATGCTGTCGCACACGGAGGTGGGGTGCTTCCAGGGGCGGAGCCACGTCTCGAGCAGGTCGAGCGGTCGTTCGAGCTTCGTCGCTGTCGTCTTCACTACAAATAGCTGTCAATACTAGTCGATAAAAAAATGCTATTACTTACCCGGTGTGGAGATTATGGCAATCGGGTATCTACATGGCAAGTTTATCCGACTGGAGGTAGGGATAAACCATACCTGCCATATCTGTAAACCAAATATGACTTGGGTGTTACGTTGTCGATTGAGATAAGACAACGGCCTACAGTCACGGTTTGGTAAGATTGAGGAAACCGACTTAGAGTAAGATAAGGTTCCCGATCTGTAAACCCGCCTCCCAGGACTATATAAGGGGGGTAAGGGGCGTCCCTTGAGGGATATCGGAATTTAGATCAACTTTTAGCTTTCAGCCTTAGATCACGAGATCAATAAAGACACTCGGTGAATCGAATCCCCGAGACAGGAGTAGGGTATTACCTCACGAGAGGGTCTGAACCTGTCTAAACCTCGTTCTCCAATCCAACCCATCGTGCTTGACGATTTTGACTGCACCCTCAATTTTCTATTGCCGAAACCAAGTTTCGACAGTTGGCGCGCCAGGTAGGGGATCCGCGCGTCAAGACTTCTTCAACGATCTCGCCGACAAGCGTGATGGGATCTTCTTCAGGATTCGGCGACTTCGTCGCCAACGACTTCGACAAGTTCTCCTCCTTCGACTCGAATTCAAATCAGTTGGAAGGAGAGACCCACTCGGCGCCGTTCGGGCTCCCAAACAGCGCCAAGATCTTCGACGACATCTTGGAATCCAAGGTGTAGTCCACCCACTCCGACGAAGGAATTCACTCGGCACCGTTCGGACTACCGAACGCCACCGAAATCTGCACCGATCTTCTCATCTTCCCAACAGAGACGATCTACTCGGAAGAAGACCTCTCGGCGTCGTTTGGACTACCAAACGCCGCTGAGATCTACAGCAAACTCCTCTCCCCCGAGTCGAGGTCGACCCACTCGGAGGAGCCCGCGTCCTCAAGCTCTGACTCAGACTGGAATTATCCAGACCCGAGCAACTCAGGATCGAGGGAGGTCGTCGTCATCCTCCAGCCATTCGGCTTATGCTCATCTTCGGAGCTCAACGAATATCTCAGCTCCGCCGGCTTTGACGACCTCTACGGCATCCCCTCGGACGAAGCCGACGACTCCGACTGCAACAAGGACTACGAGCCGAAGTGCTTCGATGTCCTCATGGCTGAGGTGGCCGAGTCCGACTCAGCCATGGCCCGCATGCTCGCAGAGGAAGAGCGAGCCAGAACCGAGCAAGGGCGCAAGCTGGCGGAGGAGGAGAAGAAACGCAAAGAAGAAGCCGACAAGAGAAAACAAGATCTACGGGCAGCCGGACAGTCCGCTCAGGTGGCTATTCTTCAAACGCGGGTCCGCAACACCAATATCTTCCACACGCCATAGCGAACGCGTTGCTGTCCTCACACTCTTGGACACCGTCATCGAGACGGCACCCCCCGACGTGACTCCAATACTGGACAAAATCAAGACCATCGTTGCAGCCACAGCCAACGGTCATCCCTCCACCTCGGCACGAAGGCCGACTGAGTCTGTGGCCGAAACACCCGACAAAAGCCGGCTCCCGCCACTAAGGTCAGGAGACTACAAGAGGCCCGAGCCAGACCGGTCGACAACTAGGCCTAGAGGCCCACGCCACGAGTCCACGCAGAAGCATCAGGAGCAAACGGCCGACTCCCGCGATAAGCGACATGGACGTCCACCCGTCCACCTCCGCGTCCGTCGCAACAACAACTTTAGCTACCGAACCAGTCAACCGAGGACCCCGCCGAGCGATCTGCAGGAAGTCCTCGATCGCCGCTATCAAGAGCGAGACCAACGCACTCGGGAAGATCGGAGGGGATCACCCGATAGCAACGACGACGGAGTGCCAGCTTTCACTCGGGAGCTTCGCCGAGTGCACTGGCCGAATGGATTCAAGCCAACCGGAATTGAGAAATATGACGGCAAGACTGACCCTGAGTCATGGCTTACCGTGTATACCCTCGCCATCCGCGCAGCAGGCGGCGACAACAAGGCTATGGCCAATTGCCTGCCCGTGGCCCTCGCCAACTCAGCCAGGAACTGGCTCACGAGCCTGCCAAGAGGCTCAATCGGCTCATGGAGTGAGCTGAGGGACCATTTCATCGCCAACTTTCAGGGCACCTTCGAGAGGCCCGGCACCCACTTCGACTTATACAACGTCATCCAGAAGCCGGATGAGCCTCTGAAGGATTACATCCGGCGCTTCTCCGAAAAGCGCAACAAGATCCCCAACATCACCGATGACATCATTATCGCCGCCTTCCAGAACGGAGTCCGTGATGAGCTGTTAATCGGGAAGTTCGGGTGCAAGCCACCGAAGACGGTGAAGCAGATGTTCGAGACGACGAACTCTTACGCCAAATCCAATGATGCCATCAAAGCGGCGCGCCAAGACCGGCCCGACAGAAGGAAAGATAAGCAGGCGGGAGGAAGCCGGAATCCTAAGAAGGATAACGGCAACAACAACCAGGGCCAGAAGGAACGCAAGCGCCGATCCGAAGATCTGGTTGCCGCAACCTCCAACTCTCAACCCGCCCCCGAGTCGCGGCCTACGACGCCATCATGAACGCTCAATGCACACATCATCCCAATCACAAGCACGCGGCTAAGGACTGCTTCATTTATAAACAGTTCACCGAGCAGTACGCGGCGCAACTCAACAAAAAGCCGACTGACGAAGCCGGTCCATTGGGCGCCAAGAAAAACAACGCGGCTGAGAATGCCAAACCTTTCCAAGACCCCGTGGGCGAGCTCAATCACATCTTCGGGGGGCCGTTAGCCTATGAATCCAAGAGGAAACAGAAGCTAACCGACCAAGAGGTCAACGCGGCGCAGCCCGAGGTCCCTCAGTACCTACGATGGTCGGAAGTGGCCATTACTTTTGACCGCTCGGATCACCCCGACCAAGTAGTTCACCCGGGGCGCTATCCACTCGTCTTGGACCCGGTGGTCCGCAACATTAGGCTTAAGCGCGTCCTCATCGATGGAGGCAGCACCCTCAATATTTTGTTCGCCAAAACCATGGACAAGATGCAGATCCCGAGGGCCGAATTGAAGGCAAGTTCAGCCCCCTTCCATGGAGTCATCCCGGGGCTGTCATCTACACCACTCGGGCACATAGCCCTCCCGGTCACCTTCGGAGCTCGAGAGAACTTCCGAACGGAGAACGTCACTTTCGAGGTGGCCGACTTCGAAACGGCCTACCATGCCATCATCGGAAGGCCTGCGCTTGCCAAATTCATGGCGATCCCCCATTACACCTACCTCTGCATGAAGATGCCGGGTCCCAACGGCGTCATCACTCTTCGCAGCGACGTGAAGCAAGCCTTCACCTGCGATAAGGAGAGCTGCGACATGGCCCAATCTCGTGAGAGATCACGTGGCCAGCAAGAAATCCGATTGGCTGTATCGACTTCGGCAGAGGGTGAAATCCCCGCGAAGAAGATAGCCAAGTCAGGATCCGGCGACGCCAAGACCAAGAAGATCTCCCTTGATCCATCGGATCCTCGAAAACTCGCCGTAATCGGCGCTGAACTAGATCCCAAATAGGAAAGCGCGCTGCGTCACCTTCCTCCAAAATAATAAAGATGTTTTTGCTTGAAAACCATCGATATGCCCGGAATTCCTAGGGAGGTGATCGAGCACTCTTGCACGTCAAAGATGACGCAAAGCCGATAAAACAACGATTACGCAGATTCGCGCAGGATCAAAAGATGCCATCAAGGAAGAGCTCACAAAGCTCTTGGCTGCCGGCTTTATCAAAGAAGTCCTACATCCCGACTGGCTAGCCAACCCAGTTCTGGTCCGCAAGAAGACGAGGCAATGGCGCATGTGTGTTGACTATACCGACCTCAACAAAGGCTACCCTAAAGATCCATTCGGACTGCCTCCCATCGACCAAGTCGTAGATTCAACAGCCGGCTGCCAACTCCTGAGCTTTCTGGACTGTTACTCGGGCTACCACCAGATCAGTTTAAAAGAATCCGACTGCTTGAAGACATCGTTTATCACTTCGTTTGGGGCCTACTGCTACATCACCATGCCTTTTGGCCTGAAGAACGCCGGCGCCACATACCAACGCATGATCCAGAGATGTTTTCAGACGCAGATCGGCAAAAACGTAGAAGCTTATGTCGACGATGTCGTCATCAAGACCAAGCAGAAAGAAGACCTGATCGCTGACTTAGAAGAAACCTTCGCGAATATCCGGGCCTTCAGAATGAAGTTGAACCCGGAGAAGTGCACTTTCGGCGTCCCATCAGGCAAACTGCTCAGCTTCATGGTGTCACATCGCGACATTGAAGCCAATCTAGAGAAGATCAACGCTGTCTTGAGCATGAAGCCCCCGAGTAACCAGAAGGATGTCCAGAAGCTCATTGGCTGCATGGCGGCGCTAAGCCGCTTCATCTCTCGACTCGGCGAACGAGGCATGCCCTTCTTCAGATTGCTAAAGAAAACGGACGACTTCCAATGGACCACGGAAGCCCACAAGGCCTTTGAAGATTTTAAATAATTCCTTACAACGCCGTCCGTCCTAGCCTCACCTCAGCCACAGGAGCCCCTGCTACTGTATGTCTCAGCAACTCACCAAGTGGTCAGCACGGTTCTTGTGGTTGAGCGCGAAGAAGAAGGACGAGTCCAGAAGATTCAGAGGCCAATCTATTTTGTTAGCGAAGTGCTGGCAGGAGCCAAAACTCGCTACCCGCAGATACAAAAATTGCTATATGGTGTCCTGATAACCATGAGGAAATTGGCGCACTATTTTCAGGGTCACTCGGTCACCGTCGGCACCTCCTTTCCACTCGGCGATGTCATCCACAACCAGGAGGCAACTGGACGCATCGTGAAGTGGGCCCTAGAGCTGATGCCGCTGGACTTAACGTTTAAGGCAAGGACGTCTGTCAAGTCACAGGCCCTGGCGGACTTCTTGGCCGAGTGGACCGAGCAACAAGAAGATGTACCTCAGGAAGATCTCCAATATTGGACCATGCACTTCGACGGATCCAAGAAGATCACCGGCTTGGGAGCAGGAGTTGTGCTGATCTTTCCGACTGGGGAAAAGCTAAGATACGTCCTCCACCTCCACTTCTCCGCCTCACATAACGTCGCCGAGTACGAAGCTCTGCTGCATGGACTGTGGCTCGCAATTTCACTCGGGATACGTCGGCTCGTCGTGAAGGGGGACTCCCAGCTGGTCGTAAACCAAGTGATGAAAGACTGGTCCTGTCTAAACGACACCATGGAGGCCTATCGACAAGAGGTCCGCAAACTTGAAGACAAGTTTGACGGACTCGAACTGTCATATGTTCTAAGGCACAACAATGAAGCAGCTGACGAGTTGGCGCAATTCGGGTCTAAACGCGAAGCCGCCCCAACAGACGTTTTTGTCGAGCACCTCTATGAACCAACTGTTGCGGCAAAGCCAACCCCTGACGAACAGGCTGCAAATGAAGTCACCATGATTGATGCCGACTGGAGGACGCCACTCATCAAATTTTTAACTCTGCAAGAGCTGCCGGAAGACCAGGATGAGGCAGAACGCGTCCGACGTTGTTGCCAAGCATATGTCATGGTTGACTCCGACTTATACAAGAGAAGCCCCTCCGGAATCCTAGTGAGATGCATCACACCCGAGGAAGGGAGACAGCTGCTCCAAGACATCCACTCGGGCATATGCGGAAGCCACGCAGCATCACACACCTTGGTGGGCAAAGCCTACAGACAGGGTTTTTTTGGCTTACCGCGGTCTCCGACGCGGACAAAGTCGTACGAACCGGTGAAGGCTGTCAATTTTTCGCCCGACAAAGCCATGTCCCAGCCCAAGAGCTACAAACAATCCCACTACCCTGGCCGTTTGCGGTATGGGGCTTAGACATGGTCGGCCCTTTCAAGAAGGCTCCAGGAGGATTTACACACTTATTCGTCGCAATCGACAAGTTCTCCAAGTGGATTGAAGCCAAGCCGGTTACCACAATTACTGCTGACAAGGCACGGGATTTCTTCCTCAACATCGTGCACCGCTTCAGCGTCCCAAACAGGATCATAACCGACAACGGGACCCAATTCACAGGAGGCATCTTCAAGGAATTCTGCGAAGACTTCGGAATCAAGATCTGTTATGCGTCAGTTGCACATCCCAAAAGCAACGAACAAGTCGAGCGGGCCAACGGCATGGTCCTTCAAGGCATCAAGGCCCGCGTGTTCGATCACCTAAGTCCTTACGCAGGCAAGTGGGTTCAAGAGCTCCCCTCGGTCCTATGGTCTCTGCGGACCACACCCAGTCGGGCTACCGGCCAAACTCCTTTCTTTCTGGTCTATGACGCAGAAGCCATGCTGCCAAATGAGATGGAGTATGAATCCCTCCAAGTCCGCAGCTTCAACGATGAACGCTACGACCCAGACCGAGTGGATGACCTCACCCGACTAGAAGAGGCCCGCGAGGCAGCTCTCATCCAGTCGGCAAAATATCTTCAAGGGCTCAGACGATACCACAGTCGCAACGTCCGAGCACGAGCTTTCATCGTTGGCGACTTGGTTCTACGCAAGATTCAAGCCACCAAGGACCGTCACAAGCTATCCCCCTTATGGGAAGGGCCATATATAATTGCTGAGGTGACTCGGCCAGGTGCATATCGATTAAAGCGTGAAGACGGGTCTATGGTGGAGAACTCCTGGAACATCGAGCATCTTCGACGATTCTATGCTTAAATTGACTTAAGTCTCATTTTTCTTCTTGACTGCCAACCTCAAGCAAGATGACTTCTTGAGCTAGCAGTCGGGGGCTGTACATATGTTAATAAAGAATAGTTTTCCTCATCAACCTTTGTGCATGATTCGGTTTATCATTGTTTAATGTTCCTTGATTTGAGTTCAGTGTTTAAGGACTGAGAATTTTCTGATGACCTAATCGAGCTTAGGCTCGGTGACAGTCGGACGAAAATTACTTAAGAAATTTCACATAAAAACTCGGATCAGGGTATTAACATAAATAAACTGAATATTCACAAGTCTACATCAGAATGTCACAAGCATCCAAT
This sequence comes from Oryza australiensis, assembly GCA_019925245.2. Taxonomy (NCBI): domain Eukaryota; kingdom Viridiplantae; phylum Streptophyta; class Magnoliopsida; order Poales; family Poaceae; genus Oryza; species Oryza australiensis. The sequence goes on along the minus strand of JAIFGZ020000285.1, from coordinate 301,302 downwards.
ATCTACAAGACGATGACTACAAAACAACTAAGGCCGGAAATTGTTCACTACATCAACGGCAATCCGCTTAGCCGAGTCCTGCGCCTCACTAATCAGGTCCAGGGCTTGCTCATCCGAGGTGCCGTCGGCGAAGCCTTCCCCGATTGAATTGACATCCACTCGGGGGTAGAGTGATTTGGTCTGCGCAAGAGCCAGGCCAGCCCCCATGGTAGCAGCCTCGGTGATGTTGGCCAAGTGGGGCTCTCCGCAGCTTGTCGAAGATTTCCACTGGATCCAGCGAGCTAGCCCCGACTCCCTGATGAAACAAGGACAGCAGGATTGGCGTCGCCGCGTTGGCGACATCTTCTCGGACCCTCCCAGCTTGTTTGACCCTCTCAAGTAAGACGTCATAGTGAGCTCGGGTCTTGACTTTGTAAGCTGCCAAAAGAATATGATCATGCAAAGCACTCGAAGACAAAGCAGCACAAAGGATGTTACTTCAAAGAAGCTCACCTTCGAACTCGGCCTCCAACTCGGTCTTGCCAAGGCTGACTGCCTCCAGCTGGACCTGGAGCGAGTGGACCTCTGACGAATTTTCTACAAACAAAGAAGGCTATCAGCGACCAAGATCAACATGGAGACCATTAAGAGACTGGGAAGGTTAAGCTTACTCTCGACTGAACCCTGGAGGTCGAGGTTCTCTTCCCGAAGTTCAGCTATCTCCTTCCTCAGGGCCTCCTCCCTCGACGCGGCCTCCTCCCGAGTGGTCTTTAACTTCCGCTAGACGTCCTCCAGGGAGTTCAGATAGGGGACCAACTTTTTCAACGCCTCGGACTTGGCCATGGATCGACAATACTCCTTCTGCACGCAAGATCCGAAGTTGACCAACTGAAAAGAAATGAAGATGCAACAATAGAAAAGGACTGAGGCCTACGTTAAGTAGCCGAGTCGCCTCATTAAGGCTGTTGACGAGGGCATCCCTTTCCTCGCTCTCCGCTTGCTTATCTAGGATGATGCCCTGCCTTTGGCCTTCCGAGTCTCGCCACTCGATTTTAATCGGGGGAACCCAGGTTTCAGAAGACTGTAACCTAGGGATTTCCTCTACTGTGGCTGGCAGATCAGGAAGAACAGATGAAGACACGAAAGATTTGAACTGGAGATTAAAGACAAGATTTCGATTCAAGACTTACCGGCTTCGGCGGCTGAACTCTTGACTGGAGCAGCCCGGTTAGTCTTTTCCTTACGGCTTTTCAGGCGGGTCTTGATCGGGGCTCTGCGAGGCTGCTGACACAGGGCTTCTCCGCGGCCCGGTTTTCAGTCGGGACGTCCGGCGCGGTCGGGGCTCCTTCCTCGGGATATCTTTCTTTGGAGGCGAGGGCCTTTTACCCGGAGCGCTCTCGCTCGGGAGAGGGCTCCGGGGTCTTGGTTCCGCGGGCTTGGATGCCTCGGACGCGGTGGCTGGGGTTGGCTCTTCACTCCTCCCGGCAGGATCTATATCCTGGGGCCTCCTGCCAAACCAACGACGCGCTCAGTCAGGATGAAGACAAAGAAATTTTCAACAATGAAGTTCAGACTTCAGTCATGAAGCGTACCTGGACGACCGACGGATCTTCGGCGCTGCTTTCGGTGACGGCCTTGGAGGGGTCGTTTCGACTGGAGGAGCCGGGACATCATCGTCCGAGTCGTCGATGACGAGCCTTCTTTTGCTCGCCCGTTTGTTGATGTCCTCACTCGGGGCCGCCCGTTTTCCGACTGGATCACTTTGGATTTTCACCCCACTGGTCGGTTTCTTGGCAGGGTGAAGCGGCACGTCATCATGAGGAACTTTGTACGGTTTCGAAATAATGGAAGCATTTTCCTGCAAGGGAAATTCTCACGATACTAAGAGGTATGATATCAAGATTGCAAGATAATAAAAAGAGGTCAGTCGGCTTACCGGAGGAGGAGGCCGGTAGAGACTGAAGGGAAGAACCGGCAGCACGAGGGCACGCTCGACTGCAATACCAGTCGAGAAGATCTTGTACATCCGGATCTTCAGGATCTCGAAACTAAGGGGATCTTGGTCTTCCCGATTGGGGTCCTTCCCGCCTTTGTATTCGAAGGCTGGTTTTGATCGTTCTTTGATTGGCGCCAGTCGGCTCCTGATGAAGTGCCGAGTGATCTGTTCGCCGCGAAGACCCTTTTGCTTCATCTCCAAGATTTTCGCTAGCAGTTTGTTGGCTTCATCCCAATCTTGGGCTACCGGTACAGTGCTCCAAGTGTGTTTGGGTACAGGGGGAAGGTCGACAAAGTTTGGCAGGCTGGGTTCGAGGTTGCTGATATAGAACCAGCTCGCATGCCAGCCCTTGTTGGAGGATTTCAAGGGAAGAGAGAAGTACTCCTTGCGGAGAGATCCGCGGAGTTGAAAACCCGCTCCACCAACAACGCATGGATGGTCCTTATTCGGATGCGGTTTGAGGTAAAACATGCGGCGAAAAAGTTAGAAATGGGGGAGGATGCCAAGGAAAGCTTCACATACGTGGATGAAGAGAGCGATGTGAAGCATGGAGTTGGGGTTCAGATGATAGAGTCGAAGACCATAATAATCCAGAAGCCCCCTAAAGAACTCGGAAGTAGGAAGGCTGAACCCGCAGTAAAAAAAGATGTGAACACAACAAACTCACCAGTGTTCGGGGTGGGGAAATCTTCGCCCGCCGCCGGGCGCCAGCCCACGATCTCCTTGGGGGGAAGCACACCGTGCTTCACCATCTCCTTGAGAGTGGATTCCCTCACATCCGATGTGGCCCATTGTTCGAAGGGGATCTTCTTTTCATCCGCCATGAATGTGGTTTGGGTGGGAAGTAGATCTGGCCAAAAGGATGGGGATTTGAGCAAGGGATCTTGGGAGCTGGATGCGGAGGCTAGTTTGTGGCAAAGAGCGAGCTCCTGGGTTGATGGATTCAGGTGTGCGTGAGTCTAGGGTTTTCCACAGGGAGCTGGTGAACAATGCTGCAAAAAGAGGAAATTTTTGGGAAGACGAAGTGGCGGGGATGACCTCGAGGCTTTGTAGAGAGATTTAAGGGTTGCGCTAGGTTTTCTCGTGATTGGGACGAGCCCATGAGAGACCTGCGGCCCAGCTAAGGTGTGGCTCGACGCGTGTCCTTAGGGACTTAAGCGGATGAGCTTAAGCAGATTTGCTTTGGCAATATGCACGTGTCCGGATGCCCTATACCTTTGGAAATCCTTTCATACCGCGGTTTGCTTAACTTCATGAGAAGTTAGTACGATGCAACTTGAGAGGTGACCAATAGCTAAGCTTTTTATAGCTGCCTTGATGACAAGAGCTGTCTGGTTTTTTAGCATTTGATTAAATGATTATATCAATGCTATTTTTCCACCTTGGTGAAGATCTTTATAGATTGAGACCAGTATTATGGCAAGAGTTGTTTATTAATTTGGTCATGTTTTTCCAGACAACTGAGAAACTTATTTACCCATGAGGGATGACTAAAATATTTGTTCCGAGATGATTCGGGCAGATTCATTCAGATAAGCATGAGCTTACCGAGTGTTTTCTACCTATGAGGGTTGATTGAATTATTTGTTCTAAGATGACTCGGGCAAATTCACTCGGATGAGCACGAGCTTGCCGAGTAATAAAATTTTGTATGATTGTTTTAGCATGAGCTAAACATTTACATGAGTATGATTCTTTATAGTCCTTGCTTGTATGTTTGGTCTGTTTTTGGCTAATCATACGGTCGGGGGCTACAACTAATTAGGTACATCAAGAGATGTGCTTAAGTATTTGATTTTGTGAATTTTTTAGATATTTTCCAGCCCTTCACAGTCTTTGGAGCCACTCGGGAAGATTCAGGCAGAGATGATGGAATCACTCGGCGCCAGAAGCACTTGGTCAAAGAGGTTTTTGGCTGTGTACTGTCTTGGTTTGAAGTTGAGTTGTCTCGTCGACTGAAAAGGACTCGGGGGCTACTGTGGAGATTATGGCAATCGGGTATCTACATGGCAAGTTTATCTGACTGGAGGTAGGGATAGACCATACCTGCAATATCTGTAAACCAAATATGACTTGGGTGTTACGTTGCCGATTGAGATAAGGCAACGGCCTACAGTCACGGTTTGGTAAGATTGAGGAAACCGACTTAGAGTAAGATAGGGTTCCCGATCTGTAAACCCGCCTCCCAGGACTATATAAGGGGGGGTAAGGGGCGTCCCTTGAGGGATATCGGAAGTTAGATCAACTTTTAGCTTTCAGCCTTAGATCACGAGATCAATAAAGACACTCGACGGATCGAATCCCTGAAACAGGAGTAGGGTATTACCTCATGAGAGGGTCTGAACCTGTCTAAACCTCGTTCTCCAATCCAACCCATCATGCTTGGCGATCTTGACTGCACCCCAATTTTCTATTGCCGAAACCAAGTTTCGACACCCGGGTTTAATGGTGTTGCTGGCTCCGCCACTAGGTGCTTCATCAGGCAATGTGGCTAGAACTCATGCTGGAGAGCACCGCGTCCGTCGTGCCCATGGTGAGCCCAGGATTTAACAAACTGTTTTAGGAGAGGTTACCGTCTCTCCCACGGTTTGGTGATTACCACGGTAATTGCGCAGTTACCGCGGTGTATACCGTGGTTCGAAATTGGAAAGAGGTAACCATGACGCGGTAATCACGATAACCGCACGGGTTGGGAAACCCTGGGTAAGCGTCTCGTGGATGTCAACTAGTAGATGAATGCGTGGCTCATCCAGCATGACTGGCGTATCGGCATGCGTGTGTAGGTGGACAGCTGCGGTGTGCTGTGTGTGACGGAACTTCGGCGACGGCAAAGGTGCGGCACTCGAAGGTGACATGGAAGCGAGCTTGCGAAGGCTATAGGAAAAGGACACTCATTGGAGGATAGGCACAGCCAACCAAAACCTGGTCTGAGCTGTGGAAGAGAGAGAGGGAGTGGGGGAGGAAAAAGATGGCAGCTAGTCACTTACATATGAGTCCTACATTTACCTTTTAGTTTATTTAATGACTGGGCTATCACGTAAACATCATGTCAATAAAAACCAATGGATTTAATAGTTAGAGGAGTTAAGTACCCAGTTTTACAATTAACGGATAGACCAATTGGACTTTTTCCACCGAAACCCCCTCCACTTTCAGTTGGCCCCTCCTTTTTTCCGCCTGACGAGCCTAACAGCCGGCCTAGCCTATCAGGCAGACAAAGCCACCTCCTTTCTTCCACCATAGCGGCCCAGGCAAGCAGACCGGGCCAGGAAGCCAGCCCAGCCAGTAGGCGGGCCACCCATTCCTCTTCCCGACTTGGGCCACCAGCCAACCAGCAAGGCTGGCCCATCCACAGGCTCCTCCACCTGGTTTTTATTTTTATTTTTAATAAAATATTTTAAAATATTTTTTCCATTACGCCCGAGAGTTTTTCGACGTACTATTGACCTCGGCTAACGAGCACCTCTCAAGAGAGACAGATTTTGCAGATGGTCTTCTTGTCGTCCTCTCAAATGATGTTTTTTTTTCGAGGCCACTTGTAAAAGGGTGGTAAGTATGGCCTGCCATTTTTGTAGCCAGCCTCTTGTCGTATTTTCAGAGGCCTTTTTTAAGAGGGGGCCGTTTAAAAAAAGGTCAGCAAGGGTGGGCTATCATTTTTGTAGGTGACCCTCTTTCGTTCTCCTAGATGGCGTTTTTCTCATGTCGCAAATTTTTTCTCTCCTAAGTGTCTATTTCGATTGTATTTGTAAAATATGAGAAAATGGTTTACATATTAAAATAAAAATGTGTTCATATATCTAGGGAATAAAATTTGCAAATAAATTTTCATATATATTTGCTGACAGAAAGAGTTTGACAACAAAATTTCATCAACGATAGGGTAACAATTGCTTTTATATTTATTTTAAATTGTGTTCATATATATTAATTGGATATAATAAAAATATAAATGTGTTCACATATACTTATTTGACATTAAGAAAACATTACACGATTTATTTCGCATAGGTTGAATCATGAACCATACTTGAAGATAAAAAATGTTTATTATTTGTTTTAAAGATTTACAAAATTAGAATCGTGTACATAGAAGGAAAACAACGCAACGTTTGGCTTGGTTCAATGTGGCTAATAATAATTGATCTTGGTTTTCCTTATGTACATGATTATATTTTTAAATATTTAAAACAAATAATTAAACAAAATTTTATCTTGTACATGATTCAACCTATACGAAATATCTCTAATGTTACATAAATATATATGAACACATTTCTATCTTTATTACATCTGATTAAAATATATATATATATATATATATATATATATGAACACCATTTAAACTAAATTTAAGAGCAATTATTACCGTTGTTAATGAAATTTTGTAGTATTCTAAACCAAACTCTTTTGGTAAGTAAATATATATGAAAATTTATTTGCAAATTTCTTTCGCTACATATATAAACATATTCATTTTAATATGAATTTTTTCTCATATTTTACAAATACAATCAAAATAAACACTTGGTAGGAAAAATCTGCTATAGAAGATAAACATCCTTGGAAGGGCAGCAGCCGGCAACTGACAAAGGGGTCGTCAGGCTCGTCTTTGCCAGTTTTTTCAGGTGGCTCTCTCCCAGAAAAAGAATGTGCTCTAGGAGAACAGCAAGGGACCTCTAAAAATATTTTTGCAGGTGACCTCTTTAAAAAAGGCGGTAAGAAGGACGCCTAGAAGCCTCTCCAGAGGCGACGGTTAGCCGGGGAACACCACTTCAAAAAAACGTGAGGGAGAGTGTGCGACGTGAAACGTATAGTTATGTAAAATTTATAAACAAAAAATTACTTTTAAAATAATTTAATAAAAAAATTCCCTCCACCCAGTTGATTCAGCCCATCTGCCAGCCCAAGTGGCCAAGCCAGTGATGACGAATTTTTAGCATTTTTAATTTTATTTTTTTAAAGATTTGTAAAAATAATTTTTGGTTTGAAAATATTGCAAAACTAGTCGTCTCCCGCTCTCGGGAGGGCGAGATTTAAAAATCACCCTCCTAGAGGGCGTTTTGCGACGTGACGACCGCGTTGGCCGTCCCGCGCGCGCATGTAATTTTACATTTTGTCCCCTTTCCTCCCTTATAAAGGGTATTTTTCACTGTTCAATGAACAAAGGCAACGATGAACAATACAATGAACAGTGATGAAATCGGTGAAAAACGCTCTTTGTAAGGGCGAAAAGGGGTAAAATACAAATTACACGCGCGCGGCAGCGAGCCAACGTCGTCCGTCACGTCAAAACGCCTCTGGAGGGCGATTTTAAATCTCGTCCTTCAAGAGCGGGAGCGACTAGTTTTGCAATATTTTCAAACCAAAAATTATTTTTATAAATCTTTAAAAAAGTAAAATTAAAATGATAAAAATTCCAGTGATGGCACGATCTTTTGTGTAAAGAAGGCTATATCAAAATTTGCATATTTTTCAGAAATTCTAATAAAATAAATTAATTATTAACCTTATATATCTTTGATATTTTTGATACTTTTTAAAAAACTCAACCCAATAATATATTATAAAATAATTGATAAAGTCATTAATATATTATAAAAAACAATATCGGCCATAAATCGTTAAATTAGACAAACTCAGTATCAATAATAGATTCTTTAAAAAAAGTCGGAAAAAATGGCTCGCCGTTTTCATCTCCTTCCTTTTACTATTCTAGAAAAGCTTCGCCTCAAAGCCACGGGAAATTTAATGGGAGAGGCCGGAGGCGCGCAACGAGTTCCACGGCCGAGACGAAGCCAAAGCCGCACGCGGCGCCGCGGCGTCGTCTCCGGTCCATCCAATGCAGCCTGTGCCGGCGCCAATGGCCGCGGCTCCTCCCGCGCACCGCTAGGTCTCCGCCTCTCGCCTGCATGCGGCAGCCGTGGCGCTGGTGACCCAATGGCGTCGCGGCACCGGAGGGGGGCTTTCCCGGCGCCCGAGGCCGAGGCGGCCAAGGAGAGCGTCGCCGTCACCGTCCGCTTCCGTCCCCTCAGGTTTGGGTCGCCTGACCGCGCCTTGTTGCCGGGTTGATTGTTTTTGGGTTTGGAATTTGGGCAATGGTGGATTGATCTGGGCGGTGGTTTTTCTTGGTGCGTGTGGAAGCCCGCGGGAGGTTCGGCGAGGGGAGCAGATCGCGTGGTACGCGGACGGCGAAACCGTAGCGCGGAGCGAGCAGTCCAACATCGCGTATGCCTACGGTATGTGTTTGATTCGGTAGGGGTTGTGGGGGGCAACCAATGTGGAATTTACTGAATTTTACGCTTTTGTTTGTTTAATTCAAAAAGTGACTCCCCAATTGTATAATTGTCTCAATCTACTACCTTAAAAGTAGAGTCGTCCTCCCTCTCTCCCCTCCTACCATACGTAGCACGTCTATACGCCTAACTTAACCACTGAATTTAATACTTTATCCTCCTAGCACATCATTAATTATATGGGTCTAGCCCATCACAACATACGTGCATGTTACTAGTATTGGAAATGTGATGGAGGGCTTGAGACAGGAAGTAATAACCAATATATTCATATTCAAACTAATTAAAAGGGTAACAATTGTGGTCTTCGTTAATTGTTATATGTGCTTGATAAATACATCAACTTGGATTGTTGGTACTGCTTGATCTGTATGGTTTGATTAGACGTGTTAATACATAAACTATCGCAGTTTGATGCAAGGCATTGATTGTGTTGCTGTCACAATACAAATAAAAGATGTTGTTATGATTGGGTGACCATGCATTTGGGGGCAAAAACATGCCTGAACACTGTAATTTAGGCTGTTTCATTCCATATTACATATAATTTTCACATGTGATGGTATTTTCCAATTCACACATCTTTATGACGGTACTTATCTAACTTTCTAATTAAACATATTAGGAATTCATGTTTACCATTCCATCTAAATTGAATTTCTTGAATTTGCTCGGTTACATTTAATGCGGTATCAAATTTAGGAGCCCTAATTTGCTTTCGATTTCATATTCAACTTACTGTTTATAATTTGAGGTAACTATGTTCAATGCACAGATAAAATACTTCCTTTCTGAGGTAACTAAGAGAGGAGTACCCACAAGACTAACAATCACACTCCTATTTTAAAATTTTCCATTATCAGAGGCTGATACAAAATTTCATATCCAGATCGAGTCTTTGGACCAACAACAACAACACGTCACATATATGATGCTGTGGCTCAATATGTTGTTAGTGGTGCCATGAAGGGAATAAATGGTATTGATCTTTTGTTCTCTTATTCCTATATTCTTGTTATTTAAATGAACTTTTATGGTTACAAGAATGAAGAATCATTGTTGCTCTCTTAGCAGACTTTATAAGGATTCAATTGTTTATTTGATTTAAAAAATGTTCAGGATATGCTGGGAACATAACTGAAGGCTCTGTGGTTTGGGAAAAAATATTGATCCATCTGAAAGTTCATATGTAGTATTGATCTTCAGCGGTGAAAGATGCCGCTACTATTTATTGTTTGTGTTATTTGTGGTGAATGACAATCTTCTGCTTCTTGTTCTCTGTCACAGGTACAATATTTGCATATGGGGTTACAAGCAGTGGAAAGACACATACAATGCATGTAAGAACATGTGGATCAAGGAAGTTGCTTTAAATACTTCTGTTTCTTCTGTTTTCGACGAACATGGTAGTTAATGACTGATTCATTTGAGTATGCTTCATAAATTATAATGGAAGTCATCCAAAATTTTCTGGGTAATATGGATATGTGATCCCAGCTTGGTGCTGAGAACTAAACCTTGTTTGTAAATTAGACTGCTATCTAGATGTGCATTACCTTCCATTTCAATTACAGATCCAACATAACCTTTTATTTGATTTTACTTGACTGCACATCAGATATGCTGCCTACTCCTGTAATCCTGTAGAGTTAGTTTTCTGCCAAATAATCTCGTTATAAGTTGTTTCATTGATCCTTTCATTGAAGAACTATAATTGTATCTCTTTCTTGAAGCGTGCCATTCGCGTTAGTATGTAATTTTCACTTTTACTTGTAGAATGTAATGCTTTACATATTCTAGAAACCATTTATTTCAGAAGTTCTTCATCTACACTTATTTAATGAGCAGGGTGATCAAATATCCCCAGGGATAATACCTTTGGCTGTGAAGGACATTTTCAATATAATACAAGAGGTAATCTTTGGGAACCATACGATGACCTGTTCACGTAATTCAATCGAGCCTTTGTCATGGCATGATCTATGGATTTTTTTCTTATATTTCTACTAATGTTTTCTTTGTAGACCCCAAATCGAGAGTTCCTCCTTCGTGTATCATACTTGGAAATATATAATGAGGTTTATCATCATCCCCATTTGTGTATTTTCTGTCATCATGATAATTTTAATTCTAAGTATATCCTATGTACCTTTCTGGTTGTTTTCATAAGAGCAAGAGCTAACCACAGTTCATATTTAAAAATATCAACTACAGAAAAAGAAAATAGCATAGCCGACTGCAATCCTTTTTCTTCCTTCTTTTGGGTAAATTAGCAACAACTTGTAGCCAGAGTTGCTTCATGTGATTGAAAAACTATCAATCTGTGCATGCCTGGTTTACTTACAAATTTTTTTGCCAAAAAAGGTTTGGAGCTGTATATTGGTTATGTTTGAAGTTGTTCTTTTTTTTTCTAAAAAAATGAATGCCAGATTATTTATGTTGAATGTGTTGTTCTTAACTAACCAACTTACATATTCTTGCTGCTTGTTTTATATTGTATTAATTAGAGATATTCACTTATTACAGGTTGTCAATGATCTACTAAATCCTGCAGGGCAGAACTTACGGATTAGGGAGGATCTTCAGGTATGGAAAACCTCCTTTGTTGGGTAATGAAGTCTTTGTCATACTACCATTTAGTCTTAGGGCCTGTTTGGTTCAGCTTCTTGGTGGCTTTTCAGCCTGAGAAGCGAGAAGCTGAACCAAACAGTTGGCTTTTCAATCTAACTTTTGAAAAGTCAAAAGCCATAATTAAACTAGAAAAACCTAAAAGCCAGAAGCTTAATTTGAGCAGCTTTTCTGGCTTCTCAGGGAAAAGTTGGAAGTAATTACCTGCCTGTCATCGTTACACAAAAACAGTTTAGTTCTAATAAGCCAACTCAAAAGCTAGCTCCCAAACAACCTCCAGCTTCTGGCTTCTGACTTCTGTCTTCTGGAGTTTCAGTTTTTTAAAAGCCAAAAGCCAAAAGCCAGCTTCTGTCTTTTGAAAAACTGAACCAAACATGGCCTTAGTCTTCAGAATCTGTTGTACACTTTTACTTAGACAGTTACTGGCCGCTGTACTTTGGGATCGTTTTGATCTACAAAGTGTGGATACTTATGAAACGCACTAGCAGCATCGGATACCACGGACATTTTCATGATTTCAAAAAGAAGAGAAATAATTGCCAATACCTCCTAGTATAGTCAGGGGGGATATTAAGGTCTAGATGAAGGCTTTGTGATCATATTATCGTCTTATGATTGTAGCTACTCTAGAATTAAGGCACATATACTGAAGGTTGGGGTATTAATGTATTATGGCATTTCTTATTTTTTGTTACATATTAATTTTAATTTTAATTGTATATACATACAAACATATCAGCCTATCTGGGTTTTGCGGGGAAGTGGGTATTTGGTATCAGGTATTGCTTATCTGTATTAGCATATCCCAGCATTATAGGTCTCTGAAATAGTATTGTCCATTGTTCACACGAATGCAAGTTGTTAAATAGAGATATGCATGTTTTCAAGCCAATGTGATGGGATGGCATCACATTGGTAGAAAAAGACTCCAATTCCCTGTTAGGTAGTTGGTCTGTGGTGGATGTATAAGTAAAAAGGATTTTTACGGTCCTTCAGGAGGTATCATAAGGTACCAGGTACCATGAGGTACCACTTACATCTAACCATTGATTTAGAAAGGGTAGGATCAGTACCAACAACATTGTGTAAATGTACAGCGGATCGGTGATATGGATAAGGAGACGGATCGATGTTTGACGAATTAGGAATTCTGGATGGCCCGCCCGATGCATCTCTCGGCGTCTTTGTACCCGGTCCTGCATCTTTTGTATCGTCCCTAGCAGGATGAGAGAATGGAGGTATGCTTAGACGGTGCAGTTGCTGTGTGATGGGGTGGTGCTTAGGTTCGGTAGGGACACGAGCAGGGCACACTGGAGTTTATGGCGGTTGCCGCCAGATATTCAAGTGGCAGAATGGTAGGAAGAGGAAGAAAGGAGAGCAAAAACGAAAGAGAAGGACACTTTCCATTTATAATCTAGAATTTGAGATGCTAGCATGTTGTTTCTGACAATGCAAAGAAACAATGAGGCCACCTTATCAACATCATAGATATGTTCATATGTAGCTAATGTTTAATATACACCTAAATTAGACAGTCATTGTATCATAGGAATTCCGTCGAACACCTTGTGTGCAAATAAACAAAAGATCCTTTGCAAGATGTTCACTGACCTTCGCCGTCTGAGAGGTCTCCGTCGCTATCGCCCAACCACATCCACATGGTCGCTGCCTCCGTTGTGCTAGCGGAGGGTGGCGGGAGGTCTCCAACAAGCGTCCACACTGGCACACGGCGCTAGAGGTCGCCGTGGTCTCGAGGCCAACCAATTCCTTCCGCTAAGCTCATCGCCATGGCCACCTCATAATGGTCGATGCTAGTGCCCTTGCAAGCTCGCCGAAGCCCGTCCTTGGCCAAATCTGGCGACCCAACCTCCGCGGCCGGATCTAGCCGAGGAGATCGCTAGCGGGGATGCGCTGGGGGAGGGGGAGAGTGCCAAAGGATGAGGCAGAGCGGAGGAGATGGCGGCCGGCAGTTGCGGCGTTCAAGTGGGAGCAGAGGAGACGGCAACCATCGACATTGATGTCCAAGTTCGAGCGCGAGAAGGAAGGGGGGCGCGGCGTACGAACGCGGGAACGGAGGGAGGCCGGGAATTCGCTGGATGCCTGGATCGGGAGAAAAGGTCGATGCAAAAGTACAATTCTACCCTCCCACCACCACATGTCAATTGGTACCTCCTCGCGTGGGGACACGGTACCACCCGGTACTGACCAATATGATCCGTTAGATCCTGCTAGATCAACAGCCAGGATATGGTACCACCTCCCCTAAAGGACTGTAAAAGGGCTCAAAAGTAAAAGTCGTGGATGATTTTCTTTCCTTAATGGAAATAGGGGGCATCCCTTTCATAAAAAAGATAAGTAGTGATACGCATGTGTCCAAATGCAGGCCATAATTGAGTTAATTTGACCAGTGGATTCTGCCTAATTCCTTGAGGGTTTCCCAATTTAGAAATCACTTGATGGAGGAAAAAGTATCTGATTTGATTGCATGTCAGATAACAGATAAGCTGTGAATTGCTGGATTCATTGTTTTGAACTAAGTTGGTGATTATTCTTGTTTTTCGTTTATTACATCTCAGGGAACATTTGTTGAGGGGATAAAGGAAGAAGTAGTGTTATCTCCTGTACATGCTTTGTCACTTATTGCAGCTGGAGAAGGTTTTTTTTTTCCTCTCTAAGATTTTAGATGTCTGTTTTATGCACATTTGGTTTTCATGATTGATTGCCAAGGATATCCTTAATTCACAAACTTATCTTCTTTTTAATAGACACCAATCGAACTATTGTGTTCCAAAGTTCAATCCTCATAATAGACAAGGTGATGTGAATTGATAGTTAAAGTAATTGGAGACCATCTTTTACCTGCTTTAGATTTCTTATGAAATAGTCGTTGGAGCTTAGTGGATATGTAGTTTGTCATGAATCAACCCATCTAAAACTACAATGAGTAGTTTGTATGAAGTCCAAACATGCTACTTTGTTTTTGCTTTGGATGAAGGGTTACATCTTGCATTGCCGTTGTTAAAGGGAATAACTTTTTTTTGAGAGAGATGACTAAATGGATCACCACTCAGTGCTATAAGCGTAAAAGGTCACTTGCTGCATCTAGGTAGATTGCTTTGTCGTACCTAGTGAAATTTCTGTTTAATGTGGTGCAATTAGTACATGGCTGTGCGCGGTATTCAGTGCAACAATTGCATATGTACCAGCCACACCAACATTGGGTTGATGCTAGTATTGTCATCCCCAATTCATGATCCCTGCAGTTAATTTTCCTTCCTTAGTTGCTTTTTCAGGAGGTGGCTGGCATATAAAGGCCACTGTGTTTGGTTTGTGAGGTCAACCAAGAGATTATTCTGTAGTCTATTCAGCTCCTTCAGCCTTTCAATTTCTTCTTTGAATGCCTTGTCATTCCTAATTCGTGATTCCTGCAGTTAATTTTCTTTCCTTAGTTGTTTTTTCAGGAGGTGGCTGGCATATAAGGTCACTGTGTTTTGTTTGTGAGGTCAACCAAGACATTATTCTGTAGTCTACTCTCCTTTTTTTTTCTCAAACGATGCAGGAGAGCTGCGTGTCATTTCATTAAGAGAGAAAAAAGAGGGTACAATGGATCCCGAACAAGACCAACACCCGAGAGCCAGAACACACACTCACACACCCAAACAACAAAGAAAACAGAAGCGCCACAAACAAACGAGGCCTCCCGACCTAACGACCTCCCGCCTCCGAAAAGGTTAAAGGGGGCGGTTACCTCACTAGTAGCTCCTGATGTTTAGAAGCACCCGCCATACACCACAAGCTACTCTCATCAGCCACTGCTTGGAGCAGCACTGAGGTGCTTGGCCGAACAAGCTCAAAGACACAGGAGTTCATGTGTTTCCAAACCTCCCAGGAAACTAAAATAATTAGTGAGTTCAAACCTTTCTTCTTTTCCTTTGGTACTGAGCTTGCAGCCTTCCTCCACAAGAGGAGAAATTGACATCTGATGGTGAGGGAATCAGGGCAGGCATATGGAGAGGTTGTAAAACTAAACTCCAAATCAGCCTTGTGAAAACACAGCCAACTAATAGGTGCTGGATTGTTTCCTCCTCCTGATCACAAAGGGGACAGACCTCAGGATGACTCAGTCCCCGTTTGGCAAGGCGATCCGCTGTCCAGCATCTATTTTTAATGGCTAGCCAGATGAAAAATTTACACCTAAGAGGTGCCCAACTTTTCCAAATCCTCTTTCAGGGAGCAAATTTAATTGATCCAACAAAGAAGGCTGCATAAGCTGACTTAGAGCTGTATACTCCCTTCTGCGAGAATTTCCACCTGAATTGATCCGGCACATCTTGCTGCAAGACTACTCCCTCCACATAATCCCAGATCTGAAGATATTCCAGTAAAACTTGTACTCTCCTCCTTCAGTCTTTCAATTTCTTCTTCGGATTCCTGGGCTTGATCTTGTTGCCATCATGGTACTGACCAAAGCTCAGGGATTTGAATCCTCATTCTCCAGGTCATCAGAATTATTCTATCCACTAACTTGCTAGTAGTATGCTACCAGGGTAAAACCAGGAGGCCCATGCCTCCAACCATGTGGATCCCTTGTCGCCACAAGCTCTGAGTCAATGATCTCCATTCCCTTTGTCTTTTCCAGAGCAGCAACGGTCTGTCCAAGAACATATCAGTGTTCTCATTGAACTTAGTCTCTTGTGCAGCAAGCAGGCCCTTGAGGGCCTCTTTGTTACCAACACCTCTCATGATGTTCTGGTACCAAGTTGTCAGGGGCCTAGGTTAGGCACCCCTAACTTCAGGAAATAGATGAGAAAACAGAGAAAGGAAGTGAGAAGTTAAATCTTTAATTCTTGTTCCTGTAAACACCATCGGCAGGGACTCAAATAGGCAGCATGGCTGCGACTTTATCCAGCCAGCTAACAAAATCCTATCACCTTCCGATACTAGTGAAGTGGTGGAGGAAGGGGAAATTTCATACTACCTGTAGAATAGAAGAGTGCAGCTGTTTTGGCTCACAATAAAGCTAGGGTCCTGATTGAGCAAGACGCCTGAGCACCAGCATAGGCTTAATCCTCATTTGATTTGCAAGAACAACTGGACTACTGACCAAACAATTTAGCAAGTTGATAACAACTGGACTGCTGGACTTATGTCTTGACTAAACCAACCCTGTTGATCCCCCTCTCGTGCCAAGGCTTTGATCCTGGACCAACTGCTTTGGGGGTCGCTGATACTGAATTCTCCCTATATGACACATGCCTGCTATTTATTGAACATTTATGCAAACTGATTGCCAGTTGTTCAAATGCACCTTTATATGTGTAGTTTCTTTTCTTAGTATCTGGTGCTTCATATTTTGTTGGTCTGTAATATTTGCATATTCTTCCAGTTACACTTGATTGTGGATCAATGCACTTACAGTTTATTGTGTTTGGTCTATTTTTTCAGAGCATAGACATGTTGGATCCACTAATTTCAATCTGCTAAGTAGCAGAAGCCATACAATTTTCACACTGGTAATAGGAGAGAGAATTGTTTCTATTTGTACTTAGAAGAAAAAAAAAGTGGATCCCTCTATTTGATGTGTATATATCTCTATTGAGATCGATGCATGTAAATCAGCAACCAACATCATGCTTATTTTAGGAAGGAATTAGACTACCTGCATTTGACATTGTGAGTGCATCTTTTATATGATTCAATTGATTTTTCATGCAGACAATAGAGAGTAGCCCTTGTGGTCAGTTTAACGAAGCGGAAGCAGTTACCTTCTCTCAGCTGGTGGGATGATAATGTTCTCTTTCCCCTTCTCTTTTTAGCCCATCACTCTTACTACTAAAATGATATGCACATATGTTACACACCTGCATGTCTGCATTCCAAATATGTCTGTTTATTTAATTCATTATTTGCATTTTATGTGTATTCATGCAACCAAAACACAATGGTTTCTTAGTTTTCTTACTTATTTGCAGAACCTCATCGACCTGGCAGGTTCTGAGAGTTCAAGGGTTGAAACTACAGGAATACACCAGAAAGAAGGGTCTTATATCAATAAAAGCCTGCTGACTCTAGGAACGGTAGTCCTCATTTATATAATCAGCATTCGATGATATGAATTTCCACCAATATTTAAATGTAGACATGCTTTTCTCATGCTACTAAGATTCCGTAAGCCTAGCCATTTCATTGCTTCTGGAATGTATGTGTAGACTGTGGCTTTGTGAGTTTAGACTCTAAATCCTTTCTAAATTTCCAATCCCACATCCCACAGGTGTACTTTCTGCATGCAGTAACTGCTCACTTCACTTACTGGAGATATTTTTTAAAAATAAATATATAAAAGGGGGTAGAAGTTAGAACAGCTGAGGGAAAGAAGACAATACAGTTTCTTAAGTTTATTCATTTCATGTGATTTTGTGATTTGCTGCTTTATAACTTTACCCATTTCCAGTGGTAAGAGCTTCCCTTCTTTTATTTGCAAAAGAATAAAGTTACCCAATTTTTCATTTTGACTAAAAGAAGTTAGGCTGTACATTTCAGGTGATATCAAAACTGACTGATGAGAAAGCTACTCACATTCCATTTCGAGATTCAAAATTAACGCGGTTGCTAAAGTCATCCTTGAGTGGTCAAGGACGTGTTTCTGTAAATTTCTGAGGGCACTGCTTACAAGTTAAAATCCATTCATTATTTTATCAAATATTTGCATTAATTTTTTTGGTATAGTTAATTTGCACAGTTACTCCAGCGTCAAGCAATTCTGAAGAGACACATAATACATTAAAATTTGCCCAACGTGCAAAGCACATTGAGATCCAAGCAACACAAAATAAGGTGGATATGCTTAGTCATCAGAATTTTCTCCATTGTTTAATCTCCTGTAAGATATTTTCTTATCGTTGCAAACATATTCATGAATGTCAGATTATGGATGCAAGATCTTTAATCAAGAAATACCAAAATGAAATTCGTCAATTGAAGGAAGAACTCGAACAGCTGAGAAGGAGTATTCCTACTGGAACCCCTTTAGAAGATACCATGCAAAAAAAGCATCATTTGTTGGAAACAAAAGGTGATTTTGGACTTATTGCATTATTAGTGCTTGGTTTTGTTGGTATTCACTTTACTCATCATTTTTGAACGATAAGTGTTCACCATATATGTTGCCACTACTTGGGTGCATTATGCCTTTATTATAATCACCTATGATGCACTCATGGTTCATTGGTGAATTCTTCTAAATTCCTAACACAAGTTCATCACATGGAAAGCTAGAAGATTGTAATGTCAAGCTTCAATCTAGACTGGAACAAGGAGAAGAAGAAGCTAAATCTGCTTTGCTTGAGAGGATAGAACGTCTAACAAAACTAATTCTGGTTTCCACAAAGGGAAGTCAGACTACTAAATTGTCTCACCATCCTGGCCCAAGGCGGAGACATTCTTTTGGTGAAGAGGAGGTCTGATTACTCAAATAATTTTACTAAATGCTATAATTCGCATGAGCTTGTATTGATATTCTAAATACATACATACATACATATATATATATATAGATGAGTATCTGTGTGGCGCTGCCGTCAGAGCATCCAGTGTGGCGTGGCGAATCTCTAATTTGAAAACTTAAATTGAAAATCCAACCATTCAAATTGTTCTACATATTAATATTGCCTTGTATACCAAATTTTACATTTTTTTGAATTTTTTACTATTTTATCATATAGGTCAAAAATGCAATAATCCAACGATTTCTGAGTATCTATTTTATTGCATTTTTGACCTATCTGATAAAATAGTAAAAAAATTCAGAAAATGTAAAATTTGGTATACAAAGTAATATTAATATATAGAACAATTTGAACGGTTCGGATTTTCAATTTGAGTTTTCAAATTAGAGACGCCACACGGATGAACTCATATATATATATAATATATATATATATATATATATATATATATATATATATATATATATATATATATATATATATATATATATATATATATATATATATATAGTACCTCAAGTTCTTTAAAGTTTGTGAGCTGCCTAAAACTGCAGCTTGCATATCTCCCATATGAAAGGCAAGACATCATACTGGATAATGAAAGCAATATGTTGTTTGTTCCTATCGAAGGATTCAGTGAAAAATTTAAAAGCTCCCCCAAGGAGGAGACGAAAAATCGCAAAGGACTCAACTGGCTGAAACTACGGGTATGCACATGAAAACGATGTTTAATCCATTCTGATCAAAAAATGATGTTCAAGCCACTGCATTTTAAACACTTTCTATCATAGTTAAGAGTTTTACCCTTTTTTTCCTTTTTGAAATTCTAATTACTTGCCATGCCTCATGTATCACTTATATCAAGCTATGAAGGTTTCGGAGGAATGGTTACCTTTAAGGAATGTGGGGGATTGTGAATCACATATTCACAACCTCACTGATGTCGCTAAGTTCCATTATGACAATCCTCTACTATGATAGTACAACCTTGCATGTAATACTCATATTCCATGGCATATGACATCATTTATTTCTAAATGAGTATGCAAGTTGAATTCTTCAAATGTTCTTTGCAGATTTATACTGATTATGGAACCAAACTAGAATGATTGAGTTTGCTTTTGTTTGTTAGAATTCTGCCTCTTACTGACCTTTTGTGATTCTGACTGCATGCAGAAGTGTGATAGTGGATCTACTAATCTGACAAGTTTGGATGGTGAAAAACCTAGTTCGACCAAATCATTACCTGCCCTTTCCACACCTCTGGGGATTGGATTTTTTAATGTCACGTCAGAACAAAGGATGTCAGATTATATGGTTGCTGAGAATGTACCGGCTAATCTGTTACATGTTGGCCATGGAGAATTTCCTTCTGACAGCCTTCCTGTCCAGGAAATACCTTTGGTATGAAATTTGAGCGCAATGTTCTTTCAATTTGTTGCTTGATACCTAATGTTAATTTCTCATTAGCTGGAGAGAATTTCTATGCCAAAAATGTTTATAATCTGGTACTGATTTCCTCGAGAAACCTTTTATTTTTCAACTAAACACCCGATTGTTTTTTCTCAAAATTTTGCTCTTTATCTCACACTAGGGAAGGAATAAGTCAACCAACAATATGTACCGCCTATTTCTAATCAGAGTAGGACTAAACTGAAAATTGTAAAGGTTGCTATCTTACATTCATAAAAAATAATCCACCATTTTGTTATATTTTTTTGAAAACATATTCATTTTTTGTTAACAACAAGCGTAAATGTGTTCTCTGTATATACAAATCAGAAAGAATGGTTAAAGTTCGAGTTCGAGGAGACTGGGAGAAAGAGAAGGTTGAGCAGGAGTAGTGGAACAGTATCGCAGCAATACTCTGGACTCAGATTAATTAATTGATAGATGTACATCCTATTATAATCATCTGAGCAGATATCTGTAAAAAATAGTGATGGCATGATCTTTTATGTCAAATGAAAACAGGTCAGTAGAAAGACTTCAGAGCATGTTGATATATTGAGAGAGCAATTCAATATTTTATCAGGGGAGGTTGCACTACATCAAAGTGTTCTAAAGCGCCTATCAGAGGAAGCTGGAAAAAATGCAATGAATGAACAGATTGAGGTATCCTTTCTAGTCTCCACTGGTGTGCTCTATGATATATTATTATAAGCGCTCTTGTTTTCTAAAACGTGTTTCTATCTATGTTAAGATGGAAATGAAGGTGGTCAATGATGAGATTAAGCTCAATAAGCAGAAAATAGCATCTTTAGAAAGGCGGATTTCTAATTCATTGTCAGATAATCGAGGCATCCATGATAATTTAGAACTCTCACCGGTAATGTTTACCTGCTCAAGTGTGATTTCCAACTTTGTGTTCTATTAACTATATACATATCATATTGTTACATTGGTTTTGGTGTTGTGCAGCCGTACATTGAAATACCTGAGCAACTCGATGATAAAGCGTTTCAACTTGAGGTGAACAAATTGCTCTTTTACGCATCTATTCTTTTGACAGTGAACTTCATGCTCCTGGCTGGTAACATCAAGGCATTGTATTCCCCTCTTAATGGAAAGATGTGTCATTCTAAAAAAAGGTATTAGGAAAATGGAATTGGAACCGAAGATAAGGTTCTTGTGGGACAAAATGGTAATATAATTATACAAGTACTCCAAGGATATGCATTGATGAAAAATAATAGCATTTCAAATTCCATAGTAACATCATGCTAGGGCCTTTCCATTTAAAGTGGCACGATGTTGTCGTACTCCTACACCATGCAGTATCTACAAGAGGATGTTGTATTATTGGCATGAAAGCACTAAAACTAGAATTTTCAGTGTTCCAAACAGTGATTGTGGTGATGTACTGATGTTTTCGCAAACAGAACCTTATTTTCCTCCAACAAGATGAAAGCAGTCACAAATCTGGATGTTATTGCTGTGAACATTGGTTGGTTGTGGGTTTGAGGACCGAGGGTAGGGTACTTGCCTTATGGCACTTTTGCAGCCAAGGCTGCAAACTCTGGTAGATACTCTCTTTAAATTATATATCTGCTTGACCTGTAAGAGATGCAAGCCCTTATGTATAGGTTGGACGTTTTGACTACTAAGAAACCTATCTCTGTTATCAAGTAGATATTCTAGTACTCTTATCTAGTTGGTTAAAGGCCTAAGAAAATTGTAACTAACAGCACAAATTTTGCCGGCTGTTTCTTATCTCTTGCCACCCAGCCCACCTTTGGAGGCTGCATCTTCCAGTGCTTACATCTTCTGCAGTGCACTGCTTGGGACAAGCCAAAAGGCAAAAGCCCATAGCAGCTAAATATTGAACAGTTCATTTTTTTCGTGTAGATCTTAGATAGGCTGCAAGTTTGTGCAAATAAGTTTTGCTATAGATTACTTCCTCTGTTTTAAAATATAAGCATTTTTGGCTATGTATCTGGATATCCTTCATCCAGGTACATAGCCAGAAATGTTTATATTTTGGAACAGATTTGTTTCCATGTTGTTGACTGTGTTGCAGAATCATTTTATATCTCCATTTTGAACAGCACTTTTTTCTTTAATTACTGCAGGTAAAAATAGCAGATAACAAATTAAGGAAAGACGAGCAAAAGGTGATTATTGTAAAGTTCGTGGAGCAAGACAAAAGCTTGTATTACTTATAACTTTCCCTTTTTGTTATCAGGCAAGTGAATGCCAGGAGTTTCTGTTGTCAGAAAGAACCACATTTCAGCACAACACAGGCATTGTCCAAGAAACTGGATCTCAAGCCCACAAAGGAAAGCCATTGCCCAGTGATGTATCTGATGAATTTCTGAAAAAGGTGTCACAGGTTTGCCTTTTCTCTGCACTCTAGGCCTGCAGTCCTGCTTCCTTCCATTCTAACTTCAAGCCAGTGATATGTATACTGTTCTAAAATTTTATTAAACCCAGGGGTAAAATCGAAATTCAACTGTTCCTCCAGTCATTTATTGGCTCATATATCTTAGATCTTGTTTCTTTTCTACTGCTTTGCTTGATAAGATTGACCTTAGCTGAGAAGCTTGTAGCCAGGTGCTTGGCACATATACTCTGTACTTAGGCCCTGTTTCTTTACACAAGCTTCTGGCTTTTCAGCCTACAGTGGACAAAAAATGAAAAAAAACAGCTAGCTTCTATGTTTAGAATCTCAAAAGTCATTTGCCTTTTCTGAACTACAAAAGCTAAAAGCTAGAAGCTCACCCTCACCAGGGTGAGCTTTTCTGGCTTCTGAGGAGAAAAATTACCCACCTGCCACTGTAATACACCAGCTTGTCTAGCTTCCCGTCGGATATTTTGAACTTCGTTTTTGGATATTTTGAACTCCGTTTGGTTCAAAAGTTAATCCTAAAGAAAGTTGTAAAACAGACTCAGCTTTTATAGTTCCAGCTTCTGAAGATAGTAGTAGCCAGAAACCAGAAGTTTGCTTCTATAGAAGCAAAAGCTGAAAGAAACAGGGCCTTAAACCATGCTGTCCTGTCATGATGATGTACACTTGTGCTGATAATTAGTAAAAATTAGTGCTTTAAAACAAAGTCGTCGGAAGTTGTCATTTGTGGGAAGGTTTTATCATGAAATGTGTTAGCATCTAACATTACCTCCATTTTTTAATAGATGGCGCCGTTTACTTTTGACATAACGTTTGACCATTTGTCTTATTCAAAAATTTAATGTAAATATGCAAAAATATAAGTCATGCTTAAAGTTTCTTGTTGGATAATGCTACTTGTATTACCTAGAATGGTGCTCTTATGTTACACATTTTCTCTCCAGGTAGAGATTGATGAACTGAAGCAGAGGGTATCTGAACTCACTGAAGCCAAATCTCAACTAGATTCTCGTAACCATAAGCTTCTAGAGGAAAGTACATATGCCAAGGGCCTCGCCTCAGCGACCAGTGTTGAGTTGAAGGCATTATCAGTAAAAGTCACCAAACTGATGAAGCAGAACGAGAGGCTTACCAGTGAGTTGGCAGCAGGCAGAAACTCAACTCAAAGAAGAGGAAGCCATGGTCCGAGGGGCTCTAGGAGGGAAAACCACATGAAACGGTATGAACCAGCTCGCAGAGGAGACATGAACGCATGCTCCGGAAGGGAACAAACTCTGGAGGCCATGCTGATGGAGAAGGATCAAAGACAAGCAGAGCTCCATACGAAAATTGAGGAGTCAAAACAGAAGGAAGCCTTCCTGGAGAGGGAGCTTGCCAATATGTGGGCTGTACTGGCAAACTCGAAGAAAGCCGGGGGAATTGACCAAGAAGATTTCGACTCCAAATACAATGGATCATGGGCCTGAAAGCACTGGCAAACTTGTAGAGTGAGATTTTTGTACTCCATATGAGCAGCTGTACCAGGGTTCTGCTCCAATCTCTGGAGTTTGCTGTCTGTATATTCCTGAAATAAGCTTTCCAGCGTGAGTTAGTGCTTGTTGCTGGTATATTCACTGCTAACTGCTCCCGATTGATTTACAATTGTGTGAATATATATAAAGTAGTATAAACTATTTCATTTGGCCGTTCATCTTGTATTTTTTTTCAGTCTCTTTCACTAGGTTGCGTGAGCATGATATTATACAAGTGTACAACCAGATCTGGGCTTTGGAAGAATGCTAGAGTGCACACATGGTTTAACATTTGCCACGTTTTCTCTTTGTTATTCTTTGAGGTCACGTTTTCATTTTCTTGTTCCGGTAAGAGAACGCATATACTATCTTTTTTTAAAAAAAAAGAGAGAATACTTTCCTGTTTGTTAGTATTTTTGTGGTTATTCCGGGTTGATTTAGTTGTGGTACAGTAGAGATGTCTGGTTCGGTGCCTAATTGGGCCAATATGAATACGTAGGTAATACCAGAAATTTTGGTAGGACAAAACTTTGATAGCCCTCTTTACTCGAGCCGTCTGCCCGTCTCCTATTGTTCATCGGAAGCATTAACGCTGAACTTTTTCCGTGGTGGTGATCATCAATCTAGCAGAAAGTGACGCGAACGAGCGATGGATCGATCTCGTCCTGTCGATCAAATTGCCCACATTTTTCAACCTTTAGCAGGCACCGGCCGGCTCGTGCGAGGCGATACTACAGTACAAGGTGTCAGTGCGGAGACAAATACAATTTGCCTCTGGACAAAAAAATCGATGGTATGTGTGTCTGTCTGCCTTGGGCAACCGAAAGTCTTTCACTTGATTGACTTGCTTGCCGACATAGCTAGACGTTGCAGCGTTCTTGCGTTGTAACATCTGGCTCAGATGTGGCTGAGCAAAGTTGAGCTTGCAACGCAGCGTTGTGTTCTTCAAACATGACGACATTTTGGCACTTCTTCCAGTCCGGAACAGTGGAACGTGATCACGACAAGCACAAAAAAAAGCGAGAGAACGGCAGAAAATTAAGACGGTTAATTCAATTTCCTGCTGACTATTATCCCTTGTCTGCATGTGTTTCTGACCTGTTAGCATGTTGCTTTTGCTGGAGTAGTACTTCTGTTTATCTTCAAACTTTAGTCATGTCTTTTCTCTAACATAAAATTTATAAATGCTTGAAATTGTGTTATACTATCTACTAATTTTTAGTCTCATAAATATAACCATACGACTTTCATTCATCATAATCTAATAATTGAAAAGTTAGTACTACTTTATATAATAATATTACTCTTTTGTTGGTTATATGTTATGGTACTATATAATACCATATATTATTTGTGATTAGATGGCAATAGTTAACCATGACAGTTATTATTCGAGTACTCTATAATACTACTACACTGCAGTGCAGTTTGTGGGCCTAAAAGATTGTACCAGAGAGTATAATACACCATTCGTGCATTAATAATACTGCTCTTTAAGGACCAAACGTAAGTCACTAATGAGCTGTTTGTAAACTAGGAATAATCAACGTATAATAATGATGAAACAAAGTGCATAATCATTCTTCCCAAGAATCAAACCAAAGCTCCATCTGATGACAAAGATCCAAACCTTTTGCCATCACCCAAAGTACAACAACACAATGGCGAACCGGGCCCACATTATGACGAGCACTATCGACGACGGCGACGGCGAGGCCGGCATCCTCATGGTCGGCGCCACGCGTCGGGCAGCCGTTGGTGGCACGTCAGCATCGTCGTCAAGGAATGGAATCCCCGGCTCTCATCTCAAGCAAAGGGACCTCCTTTTCCATCGCTTTCTCCTTCTATATAAACCCCTTCGTCTCCATGAGCTGTGTAGCTGTAGATCGAGCTTGCTGGTGATCAAGCAGCACAACAAAAGTTTAGATTTCAGGAAAGAAGCGATCGATTCTTGCAAATGAGCATGGCGAGCAGTGGCGGCTACTACTCCTACTACAACAGCCAGCCGGCGCCGTACTACTACGGCTACGCGCAGCCGGCGAGAGGCGTCGGCGGCGGCGGGTCGCAGCGGCCGTCGGCGCACGTGTTCCTCCTCGTCGCGACGCTGCTGCT
Source organism: Oryza australiensis (assembly GCA_019925245.2). NCBI lineage: Eukaryota > Viridiplantae > Streptophyta > Magnoliopsida > Poales > Poaceae > Oryza > Oryza australiensis. The sequence continues at coordinate 275,431 of JAIFGZ020000285.1, read as the reverse complement.
CGTCGCCGTGTCCACGCTGTACGCGCGGTGCGAGGAGGCGGTGGAGAGCCTGCTCGACCAGCTCCGGATCTTCCTCATCCTGTCCCCGCTGCTGCTCATCGTCGGCGTGCAGGTATGGACCGCGAGCGCCGCCGCCGACCGCCGGCGTGGCGCCGGCGGAGGCCTCGTATCTCCTCGGGCAGCTGATGGGGGACGGCGACAGTTACTACTGTGGCGGCTCGCCGTACGGCCGTTGGCATGGCGGCGGCGGCGCGTCGTCGTCGTCCTCGCCGTGGCGCGTGGCGCTGGTGCTGGTGCTGGTGCTCTTCTTGGTGTCGTACCAGTCGTCGTTCCAGAGCTGGTGGTTCCCGCTGGTCAGCCGGCGATGAGAAATGGCAAGCTCATGCATGTAAAACATACTAGGGAAAATGTAGCAGAGGCCTCTTGGTTAATCAGAGCTCGGTGACGAGCTACTTTTTTAAGGGAAAAGACAGTGCCTTTTCTTAAATAAGCAAAAGAAAATACAAGCCCTTAGAAACACAAAGAATTACAAAGATGTGAAACTAAGCAATGCTAGCAAGCATCTCACTCAAACTCTTAGCTCCCACCCATAATTTGGCCTCAGCCTTTATTTTGAGTAAATCGTTGTGGCTTCGCTCATCCACTGGTTTTTTTCATTTCAAATTTTTCAAACAATGAGAATGGATGAGGGTGTGCAATCCCTTCTTAGGAACCCCGTGTGTTTGCCTGGTTCCCCCACCATTCCATTACTGAATGAGCAGCGTCCCAGCGCGCAGGTTGTAGCTGAGGAGTTCCCACCCAATTTGCCACCTCGGACCAAATCCTTCTAGTGTAGCGACATTCTGCTAGAAGGTGAAGAGAGCGATGTTTCTGGAACTGTCTTACACAAGGGACAGACATCATTGTTTCTCCAGCCTCTAGTCTCTAGCCTGTCTGAAGTCCACACCTGATTCTGAATGATTAACCATGTATGCATTTTGCATTTCCTTGACGCCTATACCTTTCATATAAGCGAGTCAAAGTTGGATCTGGGGGCTCCCAACATTATGCTTGATAGGGCGAAGATGTCGTGTATTGCCCATGGTTGTCGTGTATTGCCCATGGTTGATGAGTTTTCACATATGTGTGACGAGCTATAATTGAGCAGACGGCATATGTGTGCCATGTAAATCCCAAAAATTAATTGTTTCTTCTTCAAGAATAGTAATTAAATCCAATTTACTTGTGACTCTTGAGCGTCTGGTGTACTGATATAGTACATATTCATAGAAGATGTTAAACTTCTCTCTCCTAAGGTAGTTTTAATAAATAAATAAATATTAAACTTTTTTTGATTTATCTAAAAGATATTTGTTTCATGAATAATACCTCACAAAATAAACTCATGAATGTAATAGGACCAACATAAACTTCTATATTTCCAATAATATATTCCACTAATATACATCCATTCCATACGTGTCTAAAGGCAAAATGGACTTTTTCATAGCTATTAAATGGTCAGTGAGAAAAACTTACAGACATAGAAAGGATTGGCTAAAGTTTCATGGCATCCAAAGAAATTTCTCAGACCAATTTTATAAGCTGGAATAGAATGAGAAATTCATCTTTGACTTTGTATATGTTTTAGATATTTTTCTTCCGTTGTTTAGAGGTATATGCATTTGCATTATTTAGACCCCGTTTGGTAAGGCTCCAGATTCCGTGATTCTGGCCTCTGATTCTCCTGAATCAGTTTCTGGAGAGAATCAAAATTGGTACGACTAAGTTGTTTGGCTAGAAACATTATATATAGATTCTACGGGAAGGACTTCTAGTTAAATTATCTATAATACCCCTATCGGACATATGAGTATATAAATAAAATATTAATGCTATACTAATTACATGGTTTGCAATACCAAAGACATGATTACATGGTCATCGCACCATAATTTTTCCAAGCCACGATGGACTTGAGATTATGTACCGATTAACATAAATAAATTAAATAGTTCTTTGTAAATGGTGAAATAGAGTTCATATGCTAATAGAGTTCTTACAAAAAAGAATAAGATTGTAATGAAAGTTCATATGCATCGAGTTTATCTAGAACCCCATAATGTACTTGCTAGGTCATCACGAAATCTGTCCATAGATCTATCACTAGACTGTGAAGTAGAAGTATCTGATGTATTTTGAGATATGGCATATCTAGTATATCTTGCAGGTATAGTTGGCACATAATTTGGGTCTCGATCACATCTTCGAAAATATTTGTCATTGGAATAATTCTGGCGTATGAAGTTGTGAAGGCACATTGTGGTTGCCACAATCATTTCTTGCTTGTCCATTGGATAGGTAGGCATCTTTAAAAGGATACACCATTTCATCTTCCATACATCAAAAGTGCGCTCAACAACATTACATGTACTTGAGTGAAGCTGATTGAAATATTCTTGCTCACCCACCACTTGGTGGAGGGACTTTTCTTCATTCAGGAATATGGTACCTTTACCCCTTGTATGGTGCCATATACCACGGCCTATTTGGGTATCCAGCATCAACAAGATAATGTTTACCTACGATATATGCGTTGAGTCAATAATATATTTATTAAAAAATAAATATTTACATGTAATGTAAATGAAATATACCTTGTGGAGGATGAGGAAATATATCTTTGTCCACATCTAATGCATGATAAAAGGAAGCGAGCGGCTGAAAAGGAAGTAACTTGTAAAGATTGATGACGACGTATCACCTCTAATTTCAATGCATCATCTTCGTCACTTCTATCGCCACTGTAGACATTTTAGATCTATACACAAAAGTCCGCAATTTAGATCAATAAAACTACAGTGACCAATATTCAGTTCTTACAATATCCTCAAAACTGCATTTGTACAATCACCAACATTTTTTCTGAACTTTGTACAGTGACCAACATTCTTATGGCTAAATTAAAGGTATCACTGTGCAAAATTTTCATCATGTATCCTAGATAATCAAAGCTATTTGCAATATCATCTGCTTTAACCTTACTATCTACTCTAATTACAATGTAAAATGATGAAAATAATCTGCAAATTTTCAGACTACCACCAATGCAATGCACTTATATATCCTACATGGCATCCTATCAGGATGACAGAGTAATGCTAGCAACCAATTAAATTTACAAGGATGGATTTATTGTTTAGCTAGATTTACTAACATGTTCAGTACTGTCTACAAATTCGAAGGCCTCTGTCGAAAAGTATCATACCTTGTCGTCGACGAGAACAACCTTGTTGAAGACGAGCACGAAGGGGATGCCGACGAACTCGACATCGATGAGGAGCATGGCGAGCTTCGGCTGGGGCTAGTCGAGGAAGAAGAGGAGCACGAGGCGGTCAACGATGCAGCCGTGGGAGAGCCGGGTGCGTCGTGGACGGGGGCGTCGTGGCCGGGGACGGCGTGGCCGGGGGCAGCGCGGTCGGGGACGGCGTGGCCATGGATGGCGCGGTTGGGGACGGTGTGGACGGAGGCGGCGCGGACGGAGGCGGCGCAGACGGGGCTGGCGCGGCCAGGGGCGACGCACCGACGGGGGCGGCGCGGCCCGAACGGCGCGGCCGTGGGCGGCGCAGGTCGGGGGAGAAGTCGCGCGGCAGGGTAGTGATTTTCCAAACCCTAACTCATGATGCGTGGGACGTTGCGGGTTCACTAGGCGACGGCCGAGGAAGGTATGTCAGTGGCAATGGTGGGTAATTTCCTAGACATGTTGGTTGGATTCTCACGTGAAACTGCTATTTTGGTGATTCTGGTTTCATGTGTAAAATCACATAATCACTCCACCTGATTCTGTCCAGAATCACTTTCGCAAATTATCTATTTGGCTCAGCTCCAACTGATTCTACTGAGAATCAGGGAATAGAATCCCTATCAAACGAGCCATTAAGAGGTACATACCTCTAGAATAGAGGTATATACAATCCTAACTAACACTAACGAGGTATATATACTCTCCATGCCTCTCAAGGATCAGAAAAGTGTCGTCATGGCCAACCATAAGCTTGTTTCCTAATCAATTTAACTGATTTAGTTTTTTTACCTCTCAATTAATTAGGAGGTGTATACCAATGGAAGAAAGTCTTTTATTTAAACTATGATGGCAGCAAAGAAAATATAGATTTTGATAGTAAAAGTAGTGGTGGGCCCAGGGCTCGGCGACCCTGGGCCTCTGCTCGGGCTCGACCGTATGGCTTGTCATACAAGGAAAAAAAGCATGTAAGCTCTTGACCTGTGGGCTGCAATAGTTGGTTACTACTCTATATTCCATGAGACTCATTAGTTTATTACAGCCATGTGCCCCTTAACCTAGTTTGTTTCTTCTGTCCATGTGTTTCTCGTCTGCCCATTAATCTTCTCGACCGCACGCACTTATGGATTAGTTCATGCTACTAGAAATTGTTTTTGTATGTCACTGAGTAAAAGTAGTATTAATTCATATTTTCAACTCATTTCCTTCTTTGATTCCAACTTGTTTGCGAACCGCATAAAACTGTTAATAATGAGTTGATGTAAATCTACTACATTACGGTTCTTGTATTTTACTTTATTTACTGTTACTGTTAAGCATATACAGTGAGAAGTCAAGGCATGGTTAATTGGTTATGGTTGTCAATATCATACCATATGTTGTTTGATGCCGATTTATGTCAAACTCCATATAATTGTATAAAAGATGTACTGCTACTTTATAAATGTATGTGGATGGGTTGAGATTGGGGTTGAGAATAAAATAATCCCAATCATCCATTTCTTCCATATGTCTATAACAATTCCACTTCCTTACACCTAGCTAAATCCAAACGCACAAGGGTCTGCAAAAGTATATATGGATAAGGTCAGTGAATAGGAAAAAAAGTGAATGTATGTGGAGGAACATCCAAAAGTATTGTGGTATAAGCTAATTGTTCTTCTTTTCTCTACCGGCTTTAGTTTTTACCTTTTAGGTGAATTAACATTATTATAGAAATGATTTTTTATGAGAACCCCTATAGGTTACAGACGGATCGTAATTGGTCTTGCCTGCAAAAATCGACATGTATTTTCACATATAGCTTCTTAAAAGACCAGCATGCGAAAATGTATTTTCGTAGACATGCCTCTTAACAAGCCCGCATGCGAAAATAACCTGTTAAGAGGCCCACCTGTAAAAAGTCCGGCTGATCTCCCTCCACCTTAAAATACTACTTCATTCCTATTCACTACTCTCCACTCCTCCCCCATTCACTCTACTTATCCTCTCCACAACTTCCCCATCTCTCCTTATCCTTTATGCTCCTCCCTTATCTCTCCCTCATCTCTACAACTCAGCAATGACGGGCTCGGGAGCGGCGCGGCACGCGGGAGTGGTTGAGAGTGACGGTGGTGGGCTCGGGAAAGGCCGGTCACAGGTAGAAGCGGTGCCAGCGAGCTCGAGAGCGAAGGTAGGCTCGACTGCCAGAGGTCGTGGATCCGACCGAGGCAAATCCACTGATGGCGGACGACGGTGACGGTGGGAGCGACGACCGCGTGGATCCCACCGCCTCTCCTTCCTCTCTCCCTCTTCTTCGATCCCGATGGACGAAGGTCGTGGAGCGGCAAATGCGTTAGCCGCGGATCCGGCAAGGACGGATCCACCGTCGGCGGGCAACGCGACGGCGAGAGTGATGATGGCAACTGCGGCGAGTTCGGGCGACGGCGGGCTCAGCCTCCGACCGCGTGGATCCCGCCGCCTCTCCTCCCTTTCTCCCTCGGCTTCTTCTCTCCTGATAGTCGAAGGGTACAGGGCGGCAAATTCGGGCGGTGACAAGCTTGGGTGGCCGATGGGTGTGGGATTCGCCACCGCAGGCGAAGGAGTGGGGGGCAACAGGGCTAGGGTTTCGATTTTTTTGGATTTTTATAATTTTTTCATGATTCTTTGTTTTTGCATGCAGATGCTCATAAGCACTCGCACGTGAAAAACGGATTTTCGCGCGAGTGTTTCACCCGCATGAAAAAATCACTATTTTCGACCCAACTACATGGGAAAATAAGTTTTGATCGTATGCAAAAATGCTTTTCGTAGTAATGAACTATTACATACAACTTTTTCCTAACGGCTAGTCAGAATAGACTTGCCTTATATTAATAGAAGGGAGTTTAAATACACAGCTAAAAGCTGAACAGAAAAAAAGAAGCAACTGTATAATCCTGATTGCACACAAACTTCCACGTTAGTGCTCCTTGCCCCTCATGGCAACATTATCCTAATGTGTTTTGCGCCTGTCAGACCCCACCACCCCAACTCCTCTTGGATGCGGTTGATAAAATTTGATGGATTGTCGCCTCTTTTCCTTTGAAGATTCATGTGTTCCTTTTCTTCTAGATTTCTCAAGCAATGAGAAAAGGACTGAATTGAGATCTTTGTGTTTTGTTGCTTTTGGCTCGCTTGTTCTTTGTGTTCATCAATCTAATAGATTTATACTATTGTTCCATCTCGAGATGATATGCTCTTGACATAGCCTTGTGAATATGCTAAACTAGATTTGCTTCAATATTGGGCATTCGAACATTAAGTGGTCAATGGTTTCAAGGTTCTGAAAGCATAACTGACAAAAGTAATTGTTTGGCCACCCTCTGACTTCCAATAGTCAACTATCCACACCCGGTTATGTAGCACAAGTCAGCTGAAGATCTTGCATTTTGCTGGAGCCCACACCTCCCGAGTCAGCTTTACTAATGACTAGATTATCATTTCGTTGAATTGGAAGTGACGAGCAACTATTATATACAACTCAATACAGTATGAGAATACTATGCCTCCAAGTTCAAATCATTGTTGACATAATTTATCAAGTGTTTGGATGAACCATATATAGTTGGTACATAAAAAATGACTCAAGAATGTTTTAGATCAAAATATTTTTGTTCTCCGTTATCTAGAATCTTCTTTTGTTGGCAACCATGCGCCATTCTCTACATCCCAAGAGATGCAAAGAAGCTCCCATCTCCATCTTGGGCGCCCCTTTTTTTCTGCTGAAATCTGTTACCTCAGCCAAAGCAGAAAATGCATTTATGATTCTCAAACACACTGTTACCAGAGTCTATACGAAGAGTAAGATATATAGGCTTGGCTTGATTACCATGCGATGATATTCTAGATTAAGGGGCCTTGTAATACTAATTCGATCAGGCCTTGTAAAACTAATTCGATCAGGTCTAACTGAGCTTGATCACCACAATAATTATACAGAGTAAAGCTTTGCCCTTTATATCACAAGGTATATAGTATGTTTCTTTCAAACTTTTGGTGTATCTTAATTATGATGCAGCAAGTTGATTAATCAACTTAACATCGAAGATTACACAAGCATGTAAAGGATAAGATATAGCTAGACAAAAGGAAGGAAGAATCTTCTAACTTTTGTCATCAATTTGGTGCCGTCTCTGCTCTCTTTCGGCTCTACTTGATAGGTGACTAAAGCGGCTTTCTGCGCTAATCATACGTGTGGGGTTCTCACCACACGTGCCACTCTGATCCCAGATATTCTTTCTTGTGTGTGATGACTCAAGATATAATCTCTCTCTTGATATAATACAATTATACAATGGGCACAGTTTTTTATAAAATCTTTCAGATGTAAGTTATAGTCTAACAGTGACAAATGCAAAATGAAAATTACCGTGTATTCCATATGCGTATCACCTACACATCAGACTGACTAATACTCTAATTAACACTAATATATAATGGACATTACAAATTGGACCTGTGTCTTGGACACAATGCAACCACAACATGGTTTCACCCCCGAGAGTTCTAATGTGATTACGATTATTATTGTATTGTGATTATTATTATTACTGTAGTGTAATTATGCAACTATATTGTAACTTCTATATTTGACTGATATATAAGAGCAGCTTCAAGAATCTTGTTATTTGGCTCTTTATGTCAAATTTTAGCAAGTATGAAAAAAAACTCTTTTAATAAACCCTCTATCTTGCTTGTCAAACTATTTGACTGTCAAATGACTCCTTGCTGGCCAAACTTGGCAAGTCATAGTGGTTGGTTATCTATGGCCTCATGCCCATAAAACATTTAATTATTTGTCATTTTTACAAGTAGCAATTAAATTAATTATTGGACTCATATATCATATACAGATGAAGACCTGAGTAATAATTTTTAATTGGTATATGTTAAAAGTGGAATGCCCCATGCTCAACAAAGAATGAGGGAGTAAGAGGATAGTGATAATAGAAGAGAGTGAAATAGAGGACAAGAGAAATTTAGGGAATAGGATACGGAGAGATGATTAGAGTACCAAAAATATTTAGAATGGAATCATTTTGGCTAGCTAGGTCTCATATGTTTGATCCCCCATCTCCTGCACGCGTCACATGATTTTCTTCCCTTCTTCTAATAGAAATCATAAATCTTGATGCGATTTGATAGGCCAAAAATCAAAAGCTATTTTTGTAAAGCTTGATACATTTTTTTAAGGAATTCCATGTAATGCAAGAGACTATGACAGTGACAGTAATATTATTACTGAATTAAAAAATTTAAATAAATGTCACAAAACTATATATACTTTACAAAATTATAAAAAATAATGTATCACAAATTTAACAATAAATTTATCACAAAATTACAAATTTAAGATTAAGTATCATAAAAATACATATATTTAATAATAAAATTATCATAAAACTACATAAACATTAATTTAATCTTAAAACTTGGATGTTGATGACAATTAGTACTTAGGATTTGAATCCTTAAGATATATAGCTTTATAATAAATTTATTGTTAAATCTATAACTTTGTAATATCTTAATAAATATTTTAATAAATATGTAAGTTTTACGAGATATCTATAATATGAAATATACTAAAAAATTCAATTCCAAGGGGATAAGCATCAATTAAATTCCCTTGGGTAGTACTCGACCATATCAATCTATACACACAGAAATTTATAAATTAAAATGGTCCATCATCATGTGGGGATCGTACCGCAAAATCATTCGATCTCTCCAGCATTGGTTGGACCGTGTACTGATCCTGCACGTGCTCCCCCCGCGTGCATATCGCCGGAGGATTCCCCGGTTAAAATTCGTCGCCGCCGTGCACCAGCGCTACGTTGAAATCGATCCGCTTCGTCAGGTGGTGGTCACGCTCACGCCGCGTCGTACGCCCGTGGCCCATGGGGCGCTTCGCGCAACGGCCCAAGGTCCCAAGCTACAGCCCATTAGCAGCACCTCGCGCGGGCTCGAACTCCGCGTTTTCTCCTCGGTTTGGACCGAAATCTACATGTTGATACGCTGCCTGGCTGGCTTGGTGTTGGGAATAAGTCCACTTTGTGTCCCTCCAATGTATTTCCAATCCTTAACCACGTTACAAGCTATCTTGAACCTAACTATAAAAACTAATTTGACTTCCTTGACAGTTTTAAGAGTAGTTTTTGCTGACGTAGCTTGTTGACTTGGTCCGAGTGGCTGAGTCAGCAGGTGAGGCCCATATGTCGTTCTTTCTTTCTTTATCCCCCCTCTATTCTCTCTTGTCTCCGACATTGCACATCCTCGCCTGCTCCGTCACCCGCCTCAGTGAGTTCAGCTCCTTGGCGCCGACGGGCATGAGCGCAACAGCAGTTGCGACACCGTCGCATGGAGCAACAGGTGCACGGAGAGAGGGGTGGCGACGAGAAGTGGTGTCTCCAGTATCATGTAGCCGGAGCATCGCGACGAGGGACCACAATGGTGTCGTCGACCATAGCTGTCATGCCCTGATTTTCATTCGGGATTAAATATCATTTAATAATACATTTCTAAAATTTATATTAAAAGTTAAAATAAATTATCAAGTGAAATTAATGTGAGAAATCAAATCTCCTTTAAAAATCATGGATGAAAATATTTTTGTAACATTCTCCATGTCCTAAAGTACTCTCTGAAATTTCCTGTGAATTTTCGGAGCTCAAGAAGTATTTTTAAAAGCACAAAGTTTATTTGATCAATTAAATAAATTGAAAAACAAATTAAAATCTTTTCTCACTTTTAGGGCCATTTTGGCCCATCCTTGTCTGCAAGTTTGTTTCATCTCCCCAGTGTTGGCCCGCGTCCTCTCCTTTCCTCTCTGGCCGGTTTCCCCTTTCTTCCTTCTCGTGGCCCAGCCCGCTAGAGCCAGCCACCTTCCTCTCTCCTTTGTCCTCGGCCCAGCTCACCGCTCGGCCCGCTTGCTCCCTCTCCTACCAAAGTCCACTTTACCTCCCCACTTAGTCTCCTCTTTTCCTCACTCTCTGATAGGTGAGACTGGCGGCCCAACCTGTCATTCCTTTCCTCTGTACGGGAAAACCGGTCACCACTCTCTCACGTTGCCACCTCTCCCATGCATGTCTCGCTCCCGCTCTCGCGTCCAACCGAGAGGATGCGACCGTCGCCACCACCTCCATCATTTCCCCACTTCCCCAGGCAAACCGGCGCCGAACCACCGCCACCTTCCCACATCGGCGCCCCACTCTGTCCGCCAACTTTCACAGTTCTCGGCCTCGAGCCGCTCCTCCTGAGCCCATAAAAGGAGACCCCATGCTCCTCTCTTCCTTTTTCTCTTTTCTCCCGAACTCGTCGCGCTCTCTCTCGCTCTCCCCGCTCCGCTCCCTCGCACCGGCCCTCGCCATCATGCTCCGGTGGAGCACTACCGCTGCTAGCGACGCCGTCGCGCCATCCCACCGTCTCCTTTAGCTTTGGCGCTCCGCGCCACATCTCGGGCACTGCTCTGCCCCTCCAATTCGTCGCCGAGTCATCGTCTCCATCGGCAACTCGTACCGCCACCGCCATTGCCGAATCCGATCACCTCTCGTCGTCGTTCCTGACCACCCCAAGGTGCGCCGTTGCCGCCTCCCGCTTCACCACGCCGAGGAACTCTGTGGCCGCTTTTCTCCCGCAGCTCCTCTGCACCGGAATCTCGTCCCCGTCGCCAACCGAAGCCACCACTGTCTTTCGTCGCCAGCCGGCGCTCGCTGTCGCTCCAAGCCGCCTCAGACCACGGGGCCTTCCTCGCTGACTTCGTGACAGCGAGAGGAGGCTTGATATCCGCTTACCCGCCGCCAGAGTCTCGTCGTCACCATCGTCCCGCACAAACCGTCGACACCAAACCCCGCCCCTTCTCCTCGGTCGCCGCCGTCGCCGACGTGCCCTCGATGAGCATCCCCTCTTCTTCCAGCCTCCCTCCGTTGCATCCAGCTCGTCCCGCCGCGCCGGATGGTCGCTGCAGGCGATCATCGAGCCGCGCACGTGCCACCACCGGCTGGCGAGTCGATCGCCTTTGCCTCCAAGCCGCGCGGCCGATCTCGGCCATTGGATTGGTCCTGAGCCGATCCAGACCGTTGGTTGCCCATGGACCACCATGGTCCTAGTCCAAGGTGCCCCCTGTCGCCTCCGTGGACTCGGTCCACGATAGACCGGCATTCTTTGACCCGCTCACGCGTGGGGCCTGCCTGTCGGTGCCGATGCCCTTTGCTGACATCAGCATTACCCTTTTTCTTTTGAGAAAATAATTAATAATTGCACAATAATTCGATTTTATTTCTAGAAATTCATTTAAATGGCTCAAAACTTCTAAAATTCATATCTAATTCATATGAACTCCAAACTGGGTTCATTCAACTCGCGAAATTCATCTAAAATTATGCTCTACATTTTTGTTTAGTTTTATATATAGTTTATTTGATTTTTATTAGATTTTTTCTCATTTTGCATGCCAGCGTGTAGATTATGTCGTTTTGGAAATCGCGACCGCAAGGAAAAGAGTCTGAAGAAGTAAGGCAAGTCACACATTTCCCCTTGAACATATTAAGCCTACTTTATAAAATGCTTTGCCGTTTGCAAATAAATTGTATGTTTTGCTAATTACATGAGAACTGTTTACTTGATATCCATTCTTTGTCAAATCTGGGTGATAATTTGACTAGCTTGCGTCACTTATATTGACCTTGCTAGAATTATGATATGGTTAGACATGCTTAATTATCACTAGCTCACTTAATAGGATAATCACGTTATTCATTTTAGTATCTGACGAGCTGCGAGCTCGAGACATCTGGCCATGATTATTGGTCATAACTATCCAACTAAAATATGACTTAATGGTAGGCTGTGGATGCATGGTTTTTCCTGTCGCACCCATGACAATTAAGGACCTGTTAGTGGGAAACCCTTAAAGACTTACCGTGCTTACCACAAGCAAGAATGGGTAACTCATTGACTTGTACTATAGCTTTCCCCTTTCTGACATTCTCATGCGAGAGTGGGGGTGATGAAGTTGGGTCGGCCCGAGCTTACGGGTTGATCGGCTGCTGGATTCACTGCAATGCACAGGGGGCTGCCCAACCCGGCTTAGTGGTGGGGTGAAAACTCAATGTGGTGCGCTTGGTTAGGGGAGTTATCCGGAGGGTCTTGTCATGATTTTTTCCTTTGCAGTATCGTGACAGTACTTCAAGGCATGACAACATGTGTGGAATCGTGTCTTGTGGGTACAGTTGTACACCTTTGATCAAAGTAAAACTATTCGAATAGTTGTTCCCGCGGTTATAAGCGATCGACCAGATTTACCGTGATTAGTCCCACACTATTAATTAACTTGACTTAATAAACTGGTTTAGTTTAGGTGGAATGATTGAGCATATTCTATGTGGTGTAGCGTTGTTCAGTGAACATTAATATTGTCTTAATTAATCAATTGTTTTACAGTTTTCAACTATAAACATTTGCGACCGCCTTTATGCAAATAGCCACAAGCATCCCTTTATCTCTCTTTGCACGTATGCATCATTGGTGTGGCTTGCTGAGTACGGTAGTTGTACTCAGTCTTGCTATTATTCTCCTTTTTTAGAAGTTAGTGTTTCTGAGTTGAAGACGGAGTTAGAAGACCAAGGCTTATTTTCTAGTTAAGTTTTGCATGTGGAGTGGAGCTGAAATCCCACTACGATAGTTGCTTTTTCTGCTGCTGCTTTTTTGTGTAAGGACTAAGTGCCTCTGTGTTGACGCCAAATCCATACCGTCGCCTGTCTTGCCAAAAGATGTATTGACGTCAGATCACATGCTGCCCTGGGAGATCTGCTTAGCTCTAGTGCAGGTCCCTAAAATTGATGAAGTGTGGGCGTGCTAGTTAGTTTGATCCCTCCGACAAGATATGTAAAACAAGTAGAACATGAAGCATATCGGCCGATAAGCCGATAGCGTGATTCCACCGATGTCGATATCACCGATGCGCTTAGGGTTTTGAATAATCGGCTATATGTCCGATGTGGATTCCAACACTTTTGTAAACAATGATATAAATACAATCGGCTGATGATAAGATAATAAACCAATCGGCAGATAATAGTATGATAGAATAAATACCGATCCGATGGTTAAAGCACACATCGGTTGTAAGTCCGATGTCATTAAATCCAAATGAGTAAGTAGTCAATGAAACCTTTGCTGCAATTGGCTAAATCCAACTTATATATAATCCTTATAAGCCGATGCAACGTCCAGATAACTCATTGGCTGAAACCCCGATGAAACAATGATTGATGCCTACTGACTTAAATAAATCTAACTTACAACCACAAACTCATAGGTCGGACCTAACCGATGCAGCATAAGATTGATGACTGCTTGATAGATTTAAATCAGCCAATATGACACCGATCAAAGTGGTCATGTGTTAAATTTAACGAAGACAACAAAGCTATCAAAGAGAAATTTAACACATCAGATAAGACCGGTTAACCCTTCGGTGAAACATTAGCATGAACTTATCGGCTTAATAAGACTTAGATTATCAATAACAATCTAGTTGGTCGGACCTAACCGATGCAGCACGAGATTGTATATGATAATGTAATACTCAATGAGCCAATAGATCTGTCTAATATGATGGATATAACAAATATATCTAAAGTGACATTATGTTTAAAGAAAAATCAACTTGATCAGAATATCGGACATAACCGAGAAAGTCCTAACTAAGTCGATGTGTCTATAAACAGTAATGAAACTTAAGATAGAGATGATATACCTGGGTCGGCGGGACATTGGACTTACCCCTTCGCTGGAGATCGAAGCTGATGCAGCCCCGCATCGGGTGCCAATTTCCGTCGGATAATGAATAAAGTAGAAAAAGTAAAAGGGTGGCGATGCACCGAATTGTATTGATCTAAAGATAATTTACATGAACCTCGGGCTTACATATTTATACCCGTAGGCTGATAAAGATCCTAACAGATTACACATTCAAACTTTCCTAAAGATAAAAAGAATCAAACGGAGTCCTTATTGGACACTAATATACTTTCCTAAAGATAAAATAGAAGGTTAACAAATTTTTTCTAATTAATAGATACAAGCCGCATCCTTCCTGGACTCGGTTTCCTCTGGATAAGACCTGATCTCGAACCGAATCTAACAAAAATCCAACTGCTGGAGATGTAGATAACAGAAAACGCCTATCGGCTGATGCAGAACTCCAAGCCGATACTAGCTTTGAGTCGATATGAACACTTAGCTGGTAGGGACTCCGGGGCTTACCAAATTCTGGTGTTAACACTCTGCTATAATTATTTACGTTTGAATCTGTATATTGTTTCATCGTTTTGTGTATCCTGGCTGAATCTTGGACAAAAATTTATACACAAGTCTAAAATTTTGGTTAAATTTTTAGGCATGATAACAACACATGCATCACGGTGCTCCGACTATAGGATACTACGGTGTATGTGTATATATACTAGTAAATATGCTCGTGCGTTGCAACAGGTGTCATTTTATTTTAGTGAGAAATTCAACATAGACACGCCATGGATTCCGATTCAGATTCAGCATCGACGGGCGTGGGGGCAGGCCACCTGGCCCCGGGCGTCCGTCTCTGGGTTGACCGAGCGGCGAGCCGACAGCAGGGACGACGATGCGGGAGAGAAGCGAGTGGAGGCGAAGGTCCAGCGGCGGCGCGGAGCTCCGGCGGCGACGGAAGGAAGGGACGTGACGCGAATGAGGATAGGAGGGAGGGTGCGGCGCGGCGCGGAGCGTGACACGGAGCTCGAGCAGCGATGGGAGGGTGGGGCGTAGGCGCGGCGTGGGGCACGGCGCACGTAGGGACGGGAGAGAGGGGCGTAGGATGGGAGGGGCGCAGGAGGTCTTTTTTTTTTAAGCTCTCTCTTTCTTTTCAGCATTGGGACTATGTGTTAATTTTATAAACAGTCAAGTGATTTTCTGCAAAATAAGCAGGCGGACAACAATTAACTTTATAAACACTTAAGAGGTTTTCTGCAAAATAGTTAGACGGACGAAAATTTTGGGTGGAAACACTATTTGCTTTATAGATAGTTATAGATAAAAAAGCTTTAAATTATCATATTTAAAGTATCAAATAGATTTATTTTTAAATTTAAAATAATTAAAATTTAATTAGTTTTCTTATTTCACGTACCTAGTACTTCATCTTTATGTTTGTCCCCATACGTTTCGAACTTATAAGCGCAATGATGAAGTGGTGTTGGCGACTGACTTCTGCCTCATTGCTGTCAGTGTCAAGGTTCATCCCAGTACTATGCTCCTAGTATTTTCGTTGTCAAACATCATGATGGAATTGATATGGTGGCCCTTGTACAGTACTCCCTGTCCCACAATGTATTGTTCCATATTTATTTAGCATGTACCTTCTATTTAGTAATAAATAGTTGAATATGAGATGATTGTGGAAGGTAAAATAAAAAAGTTGAATTGAAAGTGATTGATGTGATAAGTATTATTATAAAATGAACTATTTTATAATAATTTTAAAATGCTAAAAGGATAAGCATTGTGAGATGGAGGAAGTAGTAGAGTGGAATAACTTGAGACACTTGTCAACGTTTACAGTTTTTTCTTCTGCGTGCAACATTTGCAGTTTTGTACAACGGCTAAAGATAAGCATTGAGAAAACGAGGTGATGGGGCGTGTACTTGTTGCAATTTGCAACTTACAACTTTGTTAGTACACGGAGTACTTACCAGTATCACTAAGAGAACTCTGGTGAGTATAAAGATGGAGCACTCGTTTTACGTAAGCGATGACTTATGAAGCAGTCATGCTGACTCGACGTGGATAAAGATTTGCAAAATCATTTTAGACTATCATATGACTTTCGACTCATGGGTAAAAAATCTATAATATTATTAAAATAGCTTGAAAAAAATAATTTATTGTGAAGGCCAAAAATTTCTACGTTAATTGAAGAAAAAAATTCAGGTAGAATACAATTTAGATATAACTAAAATTTAAAATTAAAAAATAAATAATATTGAAATAAAAGTTCATAGAACCCAATATGAGATTAATAAAAAGTTAAAATAACAAAATAAATTCTGATATTAGGAAATAAAACCGAGTTTACGTAGGAATACAACTTAGAAATAGCTAAATTTCAAAATTAAAAATAAAAAATAATAAAAAAATAGTCCATCTAGAATCCAATACGAGATTAATAAAAAAATAAAATTTAAAATTAGGAAAAGAAAAGTAAGAGTTTTGGTAGGAATACAATTTTAAAATAAATAAAATTCAGAATAAAAAATAAAGAAATATTGAAAGAACCGCGTCTATCTAGAACACAAGACGAGATTAATTGAAATTTAAAGTAAAAAAATAAAATAAATTGCAAAAGCATAAACAAAGAAGAGTTCAAGAAGAAATAAAACTTAAAAAGAACTGAAATTTAAAATTAAAAATAAGAAATATTAAAAGAATAAACCATCTAGAACACATTCTAAATTGGATTTTCAATACAAATTCCAAATAACTTAAAAGATGATTAAAATTAATATATATATATATAATTTAATTAATTAATTAATTTGACATGCCAAGATGAATCTATAGAAAAATACAATATATAAATATCCAAAAGTAAGATTTATAAAGACAACTTTAAAAGAAGCCACCTTTGCTATAGGGTCTAAAAATAATAATCTACACAATTAGATCATGGTGAGATGAAATTATAACGATGTAGATTGATTGGTTGGTTGTATGTAAAATACAATTATATTTATAAAAGTAGTAGCAACAGTTGTATATAAAAAAAGAAAGAAAAAGACAATGTTGAAGGGCTGTGGATACAATTAATTGTGGAAAAAAACCCAAAGGAAAGACTCTCACCTAGTCGCGTAGTGATAAAATTTTGAGGCTATCGTTTGGACCTCTCAATTGAAAAGGAAAAGGCAAAAAAAAATAAAAGAAAAGAGAAACTTACGGAGCAATCTGGACTCCAGGTCGAGGGCTCATGTACGGACAATCAGCCACATAACCGCATGGCAATTGATCACTCTTTTCCGTACTAATTTTATTTTAAAATATATACACTTTCAAAATATAGTCATTTACAGCACAAACATTCTTGCACTAATTTCTGTGGTTCTCATTATTTTAATTTTTTTTAATTTCAATCAGATGCTTTTGAAAGTGAACTTAAAGTACCAAATTATTATGGGTCCAGATTAGAAAGTGTAATTATATAAGAACTATATTTTTTAAAATACAAAGGTTTGTAGAAATTATATTATAACTGGAACAATCAATTATGGTGTTAGAATTCGGCCAGAAAACAGAATCCTTATATGTTTCTCCAGTCAAACCGTAGAGAGTAGATTACTAATTACAACATAACCACCTACGTGCATTGGTTTCCGCCATGCAGATCCTCTTGGCACATAAAAAAACAACGGATTATTGTAGCAAGCTAACAAAAAGTAAAATGTTCATGGAACTAATTAGAATATGTTTGATCGACAAGCACACAGTGAGGGAAAGTCGAATAGTTGATGACATGTCAAATTACTTAGTATCTAAACAAAATATTGATGCATACATGAGAATCTCCAAATGACAAAGAAGAGGAGCATATGACAACAAATGAGTAGGACGGCGGCAACTAGCAAGATATCTAAAATTTTTTAAAACTAAACCTTTTGATTTTTTAAAGCCCCCGACAATAAAAAGACAAACAAAAAGAGAAGAAATAGTGGGTTGATGATATTGGTTGGCACGACTTTTTAATAAAAACCTCTAAAACCCAAAACTAATGATGATAAGGTTTAATGTTTTTTAAAGTTTTTATAACAATAATAACAATAAATAGGAGGTGCGGTGGATAAACAAGCGAGTAGAGGAGTGGTGGGACTTCTCATAAGACTAAAACTCGAAAGACAACAATATTTGATTTTTATAAAGTTTTTTATAACAAATAGAACTGACGATGAAAATGGGTGCACAATTATATATTTTTTAACTAATGTGTATATAGAGTCTAATACAATAAATGACAATATAGCTAACAAGTCGGCTATTTTTTTAAAAAATATAACCTGTAAAAAAAATATAGATGTATCAATGCTAACCATCTAACTGTATGGGTCACTGTACTGATTTATTTATATAAGTTAGACTCGCTTTTTTAGATTTTCTGTGGTTGCAGAAAGTCGTAGTAATAGGCTAGTTGCTCATGTACGTGCGTAAGGCCAGTGGCAAAAGGCAAAAGGCAAAAGGCAGGGCGCCAAAAATTTTGCAGCACGGCTCCATTGCCTGAAACTATTTAACATTATAACTCTTTCATAAAACTTGTTTCATAAATACACCCTCAAAACACTAGTGTTGAGCCAACAATCTGAGCTCCGAAATGGTGTAGGACAACGCGTGTGGGTAAAGACCGACGTAGATCCGAACTTAAATGACGTGGGATGACATGTGTAGAGGGCCGAGCACTAAAATAGCATGGGTGGAGGCTAAGCTCAAGCTTAGATATGGCACAAGTGGAGACGAATCTCGACCTAGGAACAACAAGTGCAGATGACAAGGTCCAAAAAAACGGTGAAAACTGAGCTTGAGCCCGTGGATGCCACATGCTACCTAGGTGGTGTCGTCTGCAAAAAATATATATGTTCTTTTAAAAAATATTAACCTATTTTGTTCAATATTTTCATAAGTTTTATCTTAAAATTAAGTAAGGACACAGAAAATAAAAAAATTATTAACGTATAATTAAATAAGTTTACGCGAAACAAATCGTTCAGCAGCATAAAAAAACATGTAAAAACGGAGCAAGGCCGAGGGAAGGGCGGCACGCCCGAAATTCCCAAATCCAACCTGTACGCGCTCTCTATTCTGATCCACAACGCCGCCACCTACCCACCAACCCCACCAAATAATTCCAACTCCAACTACTTCCTTCCACCACCGTCGCTTCGAGCGATCGCACCAGCTAGCACGATCCCCGCGGCCAGTCAACCCGAGGCGGCGGCGGCGACCGGCGACAAGGCAAATGCCGGCGGCGGGATCTTGGTGAGAGCGAACGGCGCGATGGGCGGGCTGCGGGTCGACCTCTCCGGCGCGGAGATCCGCGTGGACCCCGGCGGCTCCGCCGACGGCGGGAGCCCGCCCGTGTACCTCCCTCGCCAGCCCGCCGCGCCCCCGCTCCTCGCGCTCGACATCGGAGGTACGTGCGCGGGTTCTCTCCGCCGCCGCCGCCGCTCTATCTCTCTCACGAACGAAGTCGTTGTGACTTGTGAATGGACTCCGGGCGTTTGTACTGAGGTGGCGTTGGGTGGTGGTAATGGTCGCAGGGACTCTGATAAAGCTGGTGTACACGGCAAGCTGCGGTGGCGGAGGCGCGGAGCTGCGGTTCGCCAAGTTCGAGAGGCGGAGGCTGCAGGAGTGCTTCGACTTCGTCCGGGCGCAGGGGCTCGTCCGCTGCAATGGTACTCCCTATGCTGAATTTTGATCGATCCTGGACCGGTGTCTAGCTCTTTTGATCCGGAGTCTCGATAGTTCTTAGACTCGCACAATGACACAATGGATGGTAACTTGTGTGGGGCTTGAAAACTTGATGAAACTCGTTAATTGCTCACAAGTTAGGGTGTAGCTCGACACATTCGGGAATTTCTGTTGTCCACCCTGTATGATGAACACAACAGGCTATGGGTGGCTGTTGGACACGGTCTATGGGATTTGCATCTTGCAAGCGCCTCACTCCATCATGCCAGAGTGAAAAAGGCCATTTGACACTGTTTTTACTGCAATCAAAATTACAGTTTCTGTTGTTGAAGCTATCTGTGTTTGCGAAAAAATTGTTGGAACTATCTGTTGTGAACTAAATTATATTTTTTAATGATAGGGTCAACTATGGGTTCAAGCAAAGAAAATATGACATTGAAGGTACGGATTTTCTTGTGCTACGTATTAGTGACCCGGAAAATCAAGATATCAATGCAAGTGGATATCATTCTGGCAGTCGGCTGTTCCTCTATATTTATTTATTTATTTATTTGATCATGTAGATGTTTTACCTCTTATCATAACGGACGTACCCCAAAAAGTAAATCAAGAGCTTTGAACGGCTTCATTGTTGCTCGCTAGTAATAGCACATGTATCATGGGCTTTATGTAGCGTTCAGTTGTTTAGCTACAATCCATTGAAATCATGATTTATTTGGTGGAATGAAAAAATTACAAGCGTAAAATTAATCACTTCCATTTTGTATGCCATATTAGTTGCATTTAATTGATACAACTATTTCCCAGATTTAATTCATGTAATTGCACTGCTAACTCAGACAGAGTTACAGAAACAACGTTACAGTATCCCCAAGCAGCGTTATGGTATATACATCGTTATAGCTGATGGCAAGTATGCTTTTCGAGCATTTAATGCACAGCTTTGTGTGAAGACATGCAGCATTGTTGAATATATGATTGTCATTTGCAGCCTTACTTATTGGTTTAACATATATGATATTACCATATCGTTTTTGTTTGTTCACCTGAATAGGACTTACTCTGATCGACACTGTCTGCAGGCCTCAGGTGGTGGAGCATATACATTTGCTGAAGATTTTCGTGAGAAATTAGGAGTTTGTCTTGACAAGGTTGATGAAATGGATAGTGTTGTTTCTGGAGCAAACTTTTTGTTACAGGTCAGTCATGCATCTCTATTCATGGTGGGCATTAAAAAATCATTGCACATCTTGACCAGTCCATAGGTTTTCATTCTTAGTTTGTATTTTGGATGGGACCACCAAATTCTTGAGAAAATTGCAGGGAACTTATCATCTATATCTTCTGATATTTATTTCTTATCTAGAGATTACTTTATTGCAGAACATTCCTGGAGCAGCCTTCACACACATGAATGGAAAGAGAAGTTCTGTTGATATCTCCCCAAATAACTTGTTTCCTTACCTTCTTGTCAACATTGGCTCTGGAGTTAGCATATTAAAGGTTGCATTTCTTCCTCATAATACCTGTATGGAAATGCCGCACAATGCAGCTCATATAAACATGTTTTATCAAGTTTAATGTAGGTTACTGGAAATAGGAAATTTGAAAGGGTAACTGGGACACATATTGGTGGCGGAACAATGTTTGGTTTAGCAAAACTTTTAACAGGCTGTAGGAGGTAATCTCCATACTCTTGTGTCAAATATTGCCTTGGCTTTCATTAACTTACTGATATGGTATAATTCTCTTAGTTATGATGAGTTCTTGCAATTAAGCCAGAAAGGGGACAATTTTGTTCTTGATCTAATTGTGAAGGATATATGCGGGGAACTTGTTTGCCAGAAGGTTTGCCTTTACCCTTTTCTTGTTTTATTTGATTAACCAAGTCCACTTTGTCCTTGTTTCTTTTGTTTTAGTTTTGGTAGGCTAGTCGTGCTTTTGCATGCAGACTAACTCTGCCAAGCATGATTATTTGTTTATTTGTTTGTATGCAACAAACTTATTTTCTTAGCATCACTAACAAAGCAGTATTACTGCTAGGATTAATGTAATTATCAATGAAATGCACCCGTTTATTTAACATCGCCAATCTTCTAAGTTTTGAAGTGCTGATCATTTTCATTTCATTTCATCATTGAATGTTTGTCCTTATGGATGATCGATTAATCCCTTCTTATATGTTCCAGCAAGGACTTTCAACTTCAACTCTTGCATCTAGCTTTGGGAAAGTTATAACTTCTAAGAAAAAGTTAACAGATTACAGACCTGAAGATCTAGCGTCCACATTGTTGAGTGCCTTTACCTATAACATTGCACAAGTGAGTTTTTGTTCGATCTTTCTTCATGTTATTACGTTATTACAGATTATGTTGGAAGTGTATAATGTAAGACAGAGGAGCTTAGTTGATTCTCTTGGCTACTTCATGGCTGTTTGCATCTATGGTACAACCACACTAGCTCGCATCACTTTCTTGAAAGAAATTACCTGGGAATATGCAGTAGAATAAGAAAAGCACTGTAGCCAACAGTTTCTTCTGAACCCAGGCAGAGAAAGGAAACATGTTTAAACTTAAGAATGTTTCCCAGCAGAAAGCAGTCTAGGCAAATGATCTCAAGCATGCTGGTAAAACTTTATCGGAAACAACTCTTGTTTACCTTTCACCTTATGCTGCTGTTCTATTTGTTACTATGTTTTCAGTTACTGGTTGTGGTAGAATAACTATTATGGTATTTGTCCTTCAGATTTCTTTCCTTGTTGCATCAATCTTGGGTCTCAGAAGAGTGTTCTTTGGTGGATCTTATATACGTGGACATAAGAGCACGATGGAAAATATTTCTTATGCAATTGACTTCTGGTAATTACTTAACACTTCCTAAATTTTTAGTGTATCAATGTGGATGTACATTTTTCTTCACAGAAGGTATAGAAAACCGAATATCTTAATTACAGTATTGCATATTTTGGGACTTCATTACTTTCTTTACCATTATAAAGATTCTAGAACAAATTCCTTTGGCTTTATTCCCGCTTCCTTTTTTCTCTTTGTTATTGTATCCATGTTAAAAACAAAATTAATATGTGAGGTCTGTATTCAGGTCGCAGAGTCAAATGCAAGCTGTCTTCTTGCAACATGAAGGGTATTTAGGAGCTCTTGGTGCCTTGATGAGTTATGGTGATCCTGGAGATAAAAACATGGACCTTGGGGAAATAAAAGAGGAGGTGAGTTAGTAAGAAAATACTGTGACTGTGTTTATCATTGTCCTGCTACTCCGACAAGAAAGAAAACAAATTTGGCTCTCACTTTTTATGTTTTATCTAAGAAAAAGCTTATGTACTACTAGATACAAATTACACAAAATCTAAAGTTATTCACAAGAGGTGTTTTCTGCACCAGTCTATCTGCAACACATGTCCTTTGTACGCTGTTCAATATTTTCCAATAGTTGTTTATGTGGTTTGGATGATTTGTAATTCCAAGCTCAAATATGGGAGATTCCAGTGCTCTACTTTATGTTGCTGCAGGAGAACATCCATGAGTCAGCAGCACCTGTTGATGGGACATCAGCAGATGAACATAATGACGGAAACATATTTCCTTATCTCCTTGTTAATATTGGATCAGGTGTCAGCATGATAGAGGTTTGCCAAAACACAGCTTCTCATTGCATTTAGTATTTTATTTACTGGACAGTTGTTAACAGATGCATTGTTTTGTGAGGCAGGTAATTGGTAATGGGAAGTTTGAGCGAATTATAGGATCCCACCTAGGTGGGGGCACTATCCTTGGTCTTGCGAGACTTTTGACTGGTTGTTCAAGGTACTATTCAGTATTCATTATGCTTTGTTTATTTATAATAATAGTGGGATTTTATTTCATAATGATTAATCATACTTTTTTTGTTACTAGTTATGATGAATTCTTGGAGTTGAGCCAGAGAGGCAATAATTTAGCTGTTGATTTGACTGTTGGTGACATATATGGGGAGCATGGTTACCCAAAGGTATATTACCCATGATATTAAGCATACTCTAAAAAGGATTTTTTTTTTGTGTGAAACGTCCTGTGTGATATTAAGCATTACAAAGCTAAACAACTAACTTCCTCCCTTTGTATATCTCTGTCTCTCGCATGCTTAATGAAATGATGCGCAGATCTCCTGCGTGTTCAGAAAAAAAAATAAAAATACAATGATTATTTTTTTTGATTTTTCCACCCTTTTTGGATATCTTGAGTTATCTGGTGGAGTATCCATAGGTCAGTTAACAAATGTTAACATATGTTTTTACTGTCCAACATTTTATTTCCATGTAAATATGTAATTGACTCTAATCTTTTTTGTTACATTGCTCTAGTGATCGAAAATAACAATGTCCACTTGTTATTCTCTTTATGTTAGATTGGTCTTCCTGCATCCACTACTGCAGCTAGCTTTGGAAAAGTGAGTTCAAGTAGACTTTCGGAATACAAAGTAGAGGATCTTGCGGCAGCTCTACTGAATTCATTCACCTACAACATTGGGCAGGTATTTCCAGATATATGAGTTACTAGGTTCCATTCACCAATAACATGCTGACCTTATTTTGTTTCTCATTTAGATAGCCTACTTTGTGGCTAATCTTTCTGGTCTGAAGAGAATTTTCTTCCGGGGTGCTTATGTCTGTGGTCATGAGAAGACTATGGACAAGATTTCCCGTTCCCTCAAGTATTGGTAAGAAACTTCCTGTTCAGTTTGCTATCCAGCAACACTATAATGCTCCTTTCAATATGCTTGATTGGCTGCTACTAGTTGATTACGTCTTTTCTTGCTTGCTCCCAGGTCCAAAGGCCAAGTTCAAACAACATTTCTTTGTCATGAGGGGTTCTTGGGAACACTAGGTGCATTTTGGAGTTATGAGAACATGGGGATTGACGGCTTGGCAGCTCATGATGTCATAAGGGAGGTCTTGCTTGGTGCTCCTTACACTGGGCAGCTTCCATCTCTGCCTCTGACTCAACAACAGGACAATGTAAGTGACACTGGCATGGTTAACTGCATACTTTGATTACCCTATGTTGTTTTTCCTTCAAGAGTGCAAAACTTTAATACTTTTTGTGCTGTTTTTAGGGAGAAGATAAGACCTTTGAAGAGGAAGTAGAACAGCTTCGACATGACAATGCTATGCTGAAGATTGAACTTGAACGGTTACAGAGGGAGAATGCAGAGCTCCAAGCGAGGCTGGTAAAATCTGGCAAACCAAATACCATTTAAATCATTAAAAGGAGATGCAGTGGTGAAGCATGAATCCATGGCAATAAGAGAAGGTGTTTGAGGGCAAAAGTTCAATGACCTTGTTATGGAGATCGGAGAGGCAGAGGCTGTTCGACCACCCGACCACCTGGTTCAATTCTTATGAACGACTCAGGTAGGGTCCAAATTTGTTGAGAGAGATTGAGGTGTGTGAGCAGCATGGAAATGGAGGCAACAAACAGCCTGAGCTTGTAGTAACCTGTAACAGTTTTGGCAGTAGTTCTGATTGAAACATGATTTTACAGAGGAAGTGTGCACACAGTTAGTTACCCAATTAGCTTGCTCATACCTATTGAGCTCATGTTGTATATTTCTTTATTTATCTTTACATTTTTTTGTCGGTGTAACCTTTTCTCTGTTCCGTATCTTGTAAATATGGAAGCAGACATGCTAATAAATATATGTAGTGTTGTATATTTTGCGAAGATGTCCGTATTGTCATCAACAAAAGTACAGTAATGTTCACGGTATTTTTCGAACAACGGTTATCTTATTACCGTATTAAACCAAACTCAAAGTAAAAATACAGTTCTCACTATGTGCATCAGCAATATCTAGTGAAACAAGATTGTGAAAATTTGGAAGGACTCGGTATCTATCCTCCAAATACCCTAGGTGGACAGGGGCCTGCCTAAGTAACATTTGAATTTTGTTTAGGGTTCCACGATGGTTTCATTTACTGCAAAATATTCTCCGTATAAAGTGGTTCTCTTTTCCTTAACGGTTGCACTACAAAAAGTCTTTTGTTAACAATTTCACAACAAATATTGGAATAGAGGAGGTACACTGTAACTCCAAAAGGTATTCTCTGTATAAAGTAGTTCTTTTTTTCCTTGAAGATTTCACAACAAAATTATTTTTTCCTTAACAATTTCACAAAATAAAAATTATTGGCATATAAACTATAAATCGGTTCTTTTTTCCTTGACAATTTCACAACAGAATTATTCTTTCCTTAACAATTTCACAAAAAAATAATCGGCATAAAGGAGGTACACTGTAAGTTTAAAAAACAAAAAATTACGACGCCTGAGAGATTCGAACTCTCGCGGGGAAACCCCATGTACTTAGCAGGCACACGCCTTAACCACTCGGCCAAAGCGTCGTGTATGCCATGGTTCCGAAGCGTTATTATGTATTAATTATTTATTCCGACCTCCCTATTTCGATCGGGATATTGGACGTGATACGGATATCCATCTCTCCTGTCTGCACTGGAAGAAATCCAGTCGCTAGCTAGCTGGTTTATGCACATGTATGTACCGTGTAACAGCTACCAAATTAAGGGCTAGAGAAGCAAGCATGACACTGACGTTATAAGCCACTGAACACTTGCTTGGCTTGCAAGAGCTAACTTGCCTTGGAACCGCGTCCAGATAACCTCCTGGACGCCACGTGAACTCACGCTGTCCTGCCGTTGGGTTTTAATTTGTTCATTCTAAGCTCCAGCCTCCAGCAAACAAGAAACAGCTCAAAAATGGATCTCATCCACTTAATTCGCTAATTTCAGCTTCCTTTTGAGTAAGGGTTAACGGTTAGCCGCAAGAGTTTATTGGAATGAATTCGTACTGGCTGTATCAATGCATGGCGAACAGCATTGCCACCTGACATTAACTTTCCAAACCAAGCAAAGTACATGTCTTCACACATTGACTCCATTGACACATGTAGTCCCTCTGTGGACTAGTTTTTTAGCTTGGAAACACCGAAATCTTAACCGTCCCACTCCTTGTAGTAACTGCTCTTAAAAAATGTATTCTCTGTCCTAATTGTAGTACTATGCTGTATATATCCACTCTCCGATTAATCTGTTGAATGATACAAAGAGATATATACTGCGAATATTATACTTACTCCAAGAGATATATAACTGGAAGGGTTCAATCAAACGGTGAAGGATTCCTGGGAAAAGGAGGTCATGTCAGATGATCTTACTCCATTCTTCATGTCAAATTGGCCAGATTTGCAAAAGATCTGTCACGATGGGGCCAGCGCAAGATCAGCAAAATCAGACTACAAATTCAGATGAGCAGTGATATTATCTTCCAACTTAAGTGGCACAAGAGGCGAGACGACTTACAAATGAAGAGAGATCCTTGAGAGCAGCTATTAAGGACAGGCTGCTAGCACTTGGGTCCCTAGAACGCACAAGAATTCTGCAACGGGCCAAGGTCCACTTCCTTTCAGTCGGGCAGGTTTCGACCACTTTTTTCAGACTTAAGCTTTTGGCCAGAAGAAGGAAACTCCTGATTCCTCGAATGGAGCATAATGGGGTTTTGGCCACAACCCAGCAAGGCATGAAGAATCTGACCACTGAGTATTTCAAGGAAATTCTAGGGAATGACACATCAGCTTTGAGACTAATTAACCTAGAAAGTATTGACTTGAATAAGGCCCAACTTAATTCTTTGGAGTCAGATTTCTCAGAAGATGAGGTGTGGGCTGCAATTAAAGATCTACCAAGTGAAAAATCGCCAGGTCCAGATGGCTATATTGGATTGTTCTACCAATCCTGTTGGCACTTAATCAAGCATGAGCTGCTAGCAGCTTTGGGTAAATTTAGTACTGGGAATTTGCAAAACCTGGAGCTACTGAACTCGGCGTGCATCACTTTGATACCAAAAAAGGAGGAGGCGATGATGCTCAAGGATTTTCGACCGATTAGCTTAATTCACAGCTTCGCCAAATTAGCGGCCAAGATCATGGCCAGAAGGCTGGCACCCAGGATGGCAGAACTGATACCAAATGTGCAAACTGCCTTTATAAAAGGGCGTTCAATTCACGAGAGCTTCTTATTTGTAAAAGGGCTAGTGCAACGTCTTCACAAATCTAAGAAGAGGTCAATTCTTTTGAAGTTGGATATTAGTAAGGCTTTTGACACGGTATCTTGGCCGTTCCTCTTGGAGATGCTACATTTCATAGGATTTGGGCCAATTTGGCGTCGACAGATCTTGGCATTGCTGCAATCTGCGAAAACCAATGTGCTTATTAATGGATCTTCCACGGAGTTTTTCAAGCCAATGAGGGGCCTCAGGCAGGACCATGGATGTGTTGCAAGCTTTGACGAGTACCGCAGTGCACACAGATCTGTTAAGTCCAATAGGACCAGGCAGGGGTAGGAATTCCAGGTTTTCTATCCCCAACATTTCCTTATATGCCGATGACGCGATAATCTTCTTTAAACCATCCCCGGTTGAGTTGCATGCAGTCAGGGAGATCCTAAATCTTTTTGGGGACGCCACGGGTCTTAAAACAAACTTCATAAAGAGCAAAATCACTCCTCTTCATTGCAGCCAAGATGACATACATATGGCGCAGGAAATTCTGGCATGTGATGTACAACATTTCCCTATCACCTATTTGGGCCTCCCCCTCTCAACTAAAAGACTGTTGAAGACAGACATTCAACCCCTACTAGATAAAACCTCAAAGAGAGTAGCTGGATGGATCCCGAACCGATAACGTGGATGGTAGATTGTGTCGGGTGAAGTCGGTGCTAATGGCTCGCTGTCCATTTTCTTTCGGTCTTCATCTTGTCAAAATGGGCCATCAAGGAATTGGAGAGGAAATGCAGGGGTTTCCTATGGAAGGGCCAAGAAAAGGTTGGGGTGGACATTGTTTGGTTGCTTTGGGACAAGGTGTGTGCACCAATAGATAAGGGAGGACTGGGCATAAAGAATCTGGATTTTTCGGCAAATCGTTGCGGCTGAAATGGCGAGTCATACGTGAAGCATGCTGATAGACCTTGGACCATGGTGGAGTTCAAAAGACAAAGGATATTGTACAAATGTTTGAAACTTTCTCGCTACAAGTTGGGAGATGGTAAATCTGCGCCATTCAGTCGGGGAATTGGTCGGGACGGGTGCAATCAATCGGCGATGGCCTTGTCTTGCCTCTTATGTCAAGAAGTCGAACATTACGGTGGCACAAGCTTTGGTGGAAATAGATGGGTCGAGACCTTCAAGGGGCCCTTTCAAATCAAGCTTTAGGGGAGTTCTTTCAAGTTTGGGATGAAGTGCAGCAATTGCAACTCAGTGCGGATGTGGATGTAATTTACTGGAATCATGGCGTAAATGGAACTTTCTCCACAACCTCCGCATACTCTTTGTTCTTCCTAGCTTGGGAAGATCGTGCATATGGTGACATTCTTTGGAAAGCCTCGCATCAAGGGTAAAGTTCTTCATGTGGCTAGCTCTAAAAGAGAAGTGCTTGACGGCGGACAATTTGATCAAGAGAAATTGGCCATGCAATGAAATTTGCCCTATGTGTGGAGATGAACCAGAAAGTGCACAACATCTGTTTGTGCAATGTATTTTTACAGCTGAAGTCTAGAGAGAAGTCAGACAGCAATCTGAGACACAATTCCGGATCCCAAGCGAAGACGGCGAGCGGCTAGACTGCTGGTGGCTGAAAGCTCGCTCGACTTGCCTGGACAGCTACAGGAGGGCATTTGACAACACTTGTATGCTAGTTTCTGGAATATCTAGAAGCAGCGAAACACACGCATCTTTGAAAAAAAATAGCAGGATATCAGTGGAGGTGTTGGATGATATCACTGAAGAAGCAACTTTGTGGAAAGCGACGGGCATTTGGGTAGACTTTAGCGAGTAATCCCTTTGCCGGGGCTGCTGGAGCGCGGCCGTTTTCCTCCTTTTTCTCCTGCTGGTTCCCCCCCACCCCTTCCTTTCTTTTTTTGGTTCATGGCTTATTTGATTCTCATGGATATCGGGAGCCCGGTATCTAGGGTCGGCAACGTCTTGCCGTTGTAATCGAATAATTTTATTCCCCTTCATCCTTAATGAAATTGGTTGTCGTTCTTTCGGTCACCCCGACAAAAAAAATAGACTTAAGAGCCTAAGAGACTGAGACATATAAGTACACTAATTAAATCTTAAGTAAGTCTAGAATATAGATGGAAGCTAATCCTATTCAATATAACAAACGGATACTAAAATCTTGTCCATATACTCTAACATAATCGTTTTGAAGAACACGAAAGGCCATTATGCTCAGGATACTAATTATGAGTTATGACTATGCATGTTCATACGGAGAATTTAACTGAATTCAGACAGAGAGAATGAATGTTCATACAGAGCCCCGGAAAAAAAAGTTCATACAGAGAATTTAACTGAATTCAGACAGAGAGAATGAATTTAACTGACCAGCTTGCGCTAATTATGAGTTAGCGCTAGGACACGATAACTGAAGTCGAGATAATGGGAACGAAACGTGCAGGCTTGCACCTCCTTTCCTTTTCCTTCCTTCACAAACCTCAGCACAAACCAATCGAAGCCAGGCACCGCGTATGTGTCTGGATTCTTGAATCCAACACACTTCATCGGTTGCGTGCAAGCCTCACTCCAATATCCAAATATCCAAAATGCTCGATCTCTATATAAACCAAACCCAAGAACTCCACCAAATCGACTACCTATCCACGAAGAAGAAAAAAAGATCTCGTTCTCTCTTGGATCGTAAGCTACAGTGTCTGCTACACTACACGGGAATCATATACCGTCTTTCTGCTCGGTACAGTAATAGTAACAGAGCTAGTAGCAATGGTCGACATGGCGGAGGCAGCGGCTTCCATCTCGCCGGAGCTCGCCGCGGCGCTGGCGAAGGTGGCCGTATTCGCGCTCGTGCAGGTGCTGGTGTACCTCATCCTGCGCAAGTCGTCGGGCGTCTTCTCCCCGGACAGGACGGCGGCGCCGAGGTCCCTCAGCTTCCGGCCGATGAGGAGCATGAGCGTCCGCCGCTTCCTGGCGGCGCTCTCCGACGTCCCCGTCGGCGTCCCGGAAGACGATGCAGGCTCGTCGGCGCCGGCACATCGCGGGCATGTAGACCTTGCCGAGTAGTTGATTGTAGTGGTTTCAGCTAATGACAGTAGTATACTGGTAGTTTATTTGTTCATGGCTATTGTGAAGTAGGAATTCTTTAACTCTAGAAGGTATGTGCTGTTTATGAATTAGTATTATGATATAGTTTGGCTTTGTACATATTAATAAATATTTTATTTTACTGTCCATCCAACAGTTACACATACGCTATATTCGTGTTCCACAGATCAGTCAATTAAACTGGATCTCTATTTCGACCCAAAAAGAATTACCAGAGATCACTCAGAGACTGTTTAAAATACGTAGTACTACTATCTAACTATATCAATTGAGAAACAAATCTGGAAACAGAAAATCACATAATAATCAAGCATTTTATTTAATTTGGGTGCTACTATCCACTAACAGTGTCATCTTTTCTGCGACATTGTTGATCTCTCTCATGTGAGAGAAAAGATCCTCTGCAGTACTGCTCATTGAAATATGAGCCTCACCCTAAAACCCATATGTCAGTGAGCATATATGTAGTACTGACGAGGATCTCAATTGCTCATGTGAACATGGTGAAAATAATGCTAGCTCCCTCAATCCCTCGTATGGCTGCCTCGCGTCACTCTCGCGTCAAACTCTCGCGCACACACCTTTGCATGTGTGAGGCCCAAACCGATAACTAAACACTTTTTTTGTTCTCCTTACCGGAAAAACAATCCACTTTAGATCCTTCAAATATGGGTCAAGTTCCATTTTCGTCGATCACCCATAAAACCGAGTACAAAAACACTTACGTTGTACTAAAGAAATAAAAAAACATTAGTGAGACGCATATGTTAGCGGGTGAGCTGTTAAAAAAATAACAAATATATATGAGACCAACATATTTATTAAAAATATATTGTTTCTAACTGCTCACCCGCTGACAAGTGGATCATTTTTATTTTTTAGTTTTTTTAACTACCACATGCAAGCGTCATGTGGGATGAAGATTGAGTCATACGTAGACATCACGTTAGCCAGTTTATACTCGGTTATAAAGTGGACTTTTTTCCTCAAGTTGCTAGGCAGCTCCTAAATGGGCCGGTGAAGCCCATTTCAAGCCCAATCAGCACTACCCGGTATACACCTTTCGTAAACCTGTGCAAGGATTGGAACTAAAAGAAGGTGTGTTTTGCATCAAAGAGGAGAGTCTCCGAGTCGGTATCATGTACACTGTATACGCATAACGAACACATGCCACACACACTGGCACACTCCATTCCCTCCCCATCTCCATCTCTCTCCCGTAAACGATCGAAAAGCTGTTTGGAGATGGCGAGAGTAATTGCCCATGGTCCCTCCGGCGCCAGCATCGCCCGAACAAGCAGAACATGCCGTCCATCCATCCATACCACCACCGCTGCCAAGAAGTCAACACCGCACACATCTCTCTGCAAAATCGGGACGCGAGAGTGGCCACGAGACACACTTCCACAGAACCCAATTTTCTAGCCGTCTCGCCCCCACGTTTCTCTCCATCCCGACACCGAGCAACCGGCAATATCGCCTCGACGACGGCTCGCACCGCGCTGCACCGACGCGCGCGTGCGCGCTGTGAGAGCGAGAAGCCATCAAGCCAAGCTGGTGGAGTGGAGTGGAGTCCAGAGCGAGGCCCCGGTGGCGAGCGGGCAAGTGCGCTGCAGATGCCGCGTTCGGGCTGGGGTCCCCCCGTGCCGTGCCTTCCACCATTTTTTTCGGTGATCCGGGGGGGTTGGGGTACTAGCTCGCCTATTTGGCCTCAAAAGCTGTACGTTGGCGAGCTCTGTTTACTCACCTGGCCCCCTCGGCTGATCACACGCAGTGGGCACGCTACGCTAGCTACGGCGCCTGCGAAAATTTTGGTGATCTCTCGTCGCAACTGACATCTGGAATTAACTCCTAGTACAAGGCACGGTGGACAAGCATTGGTCTGGATTAATAGCTAAAAATAGCTTCATTTCAAAATGGAGAGAACTGTTCATTAGTTCTGAAAAACAATTATTTTAGCGAGTTGTCACAATCAATTACTAGCTTTGTATAGAGTACTTAATTAGTACTCTTTTATTTATAAGACGTTCCGTTTTGAGTCTGTAAAAAGTCTGCAACACAAAAATCTACCATTGGTTATACTTTTATAGTTCTTTCCTATACCTTTTTAAAAACTACAATGAATATGTCATCCCATCTATTCTCATTTCAATTTGTACATATTATCCTTAACTTTTCTTAATATTGTATAACTAAATCTAAATAGTCTTTTCTAAAAATATGGGTAACATATTTATGAAACATATGTTTCTATTTATTTTAGAAAATATTATGATAATTTTTCTTTTATCCGTAGAAAAA
This sequence comes from Oryza australiensis, assembly GCA_019925245.2. Lineage (NCBI taxonomy): Eukaryota > Viridiplantae > Streptophyta > Magnoliopsida > Poales > Poaceae > Oryza > Oryza australiensis. The sequence continues at coordinate 242,152 of JAIFGZ020000285.1, read as the reverse complement.
CACGAACATTTAGTTAGTTGTTGAAAATGTTACTAGTATATTGTTTTTTGAATGGTAGTACATTGGTTATACTTGAAGTTTGATTTTGAATAGGCCTAATATAACTTATATAATATAGAATGGAGGGAATAAGAGTATCTCCAGTGTTTCTAAATGAATCTCTAATTTCGTTTTAAGAATTTTCTTTAAAAACTAGCTCCAACAGAGACTCAATATTATAGATTCTCTAAAATCAAAATCTCATGCTCAAAATTGAGAATAGAGTCTTGGTTCTCTAAAATAGCTCATGTCACCGTAAAATTATTTTACGCGAGGCCTACACAAAAAACATATTTGCGTCGCTCCGGTGCTGCGCCGCCCGCCGCCATCCTACATCTCGCCGAAAAGCTTGCCGTTTACATCTTGACGCATGCCACCACCTGCATCAGTTGGCTACTCGGTTTAGTCATCCGTGTATATAAAAAAATCGGTGCTGCTACTACTCATAGTGAAATCTTCAAGCCTATTCATTTTTCAGCTGCTATGGATGTAGAATACTGATGCAAACATGAGTTTTGTGATTAGAAAAGGGACAATAGAGAATTAATTTTGAAAATCTGTCGTATTAATTTTTGATTTCATTCTCAAAACTTTTTAAAAATTCTCTAAATGAGTTTTTTTAAATTGTTTTTTGAAAATTTGTTGGTATGCTTTAACGATTTGGGCTAATTTGTGTGTTCCACGTAATTAACTCCTCTTTTGTCTCGCAAGATTCTTCCATCTTTTGCTCATCGTCGGTGGGAGATCGACCGATCGATCACCAGTATTTCTCGCTTTAAAGCCACGGATCGATCAAAGATCATAGATCACCAGGCACTGGTGCAGCCCAGCTCCATGATCGATCACACGAGCCCATTATATAGAGCTCCCACACATAGGCCTCCTTTTATGCCTACGCTCATGTCGTCGCATGGCATTAAGCAATTAGTTGGGAGCTTTGCTCGTTTTGCTTTACCTTTTTACAATGCTACCATACTTGCAAAGCCACCATTAAAGCGCCACGCCCTTGCCTTGCTTCAAACGTACTCCATGGATCTGCTGCATCTTTAGTGTAGTAGTGATAGTACAAAACTCTTTTGCCTTGGGATGCTAAATTCATCATGATTATGGCATTTCCTTTCATCGGATGAGTCATGCTTAACTTTGTGAAATTTTCAGATATAACTAACTTTAAATGTGATTCATCAGTGATTTCTCCTTAAAACCGCATTAGTTGAGTGATTGCAAACCGTGAACGGACATGTTCCTTTAATTAGTTATCTCAAGAGTCAAAGACAATTCCTCGCCCCCCTAAAATAAAGAGTCAAGACACAATTAAGATCGAGTCTTTATTTCAAACCATAATTAAGATTGAGACACCTAAAACGATCCAATCTTTGGAAAGGAACCACTCACCAAAACACTGTACCGGGCCACACAAACAGTCACGGATTGGAGCAGCGGTTTTTGTGATAAGAGTGCCGGCATCTGTCCAAGAAGACAATATATAATTACTCCTATTAAGCGCTAGCTGAATCATGAGCTGAGCTTTGAAGGGTGCAGCTGCGGCGCATGTGATTAGAAAAGAATGTTCTAGACATGCAGTAGATTATTATATAAAAAATTGGAGGGCTCCAAAACTTTTTAAAACTAAGAATTGCCGGCGTGTGAAAAATTAAATATAAAACTTTAAAATTGAAATCACGTTCTTTATCGTATCGGTGTCTCAAATTATTATACATATCACGATTACACACTCTTTATCACTACACTATCAAATGTGTCTTTAATAGATTATTATACATGTCATAATTAATAAGAATGATTGACTTTTGTAAAAGTTGATCGGTTTCTGGGAAACCGTTGGTGATTTATGAAAACGATCAAAACGATTTTTATAAGTTTTCGGACGGTTTTGGTAAATAAGTAAAGAGCGGTTTTTAATTTCAAAACGAAAGGTAAAACCGAAGTATATGCCAGACCCAAAGAGAGGTAATTGTGTTGCTTTAGATCTTAATCACTAGGAGACCAACACAAATTAATTACTACAGAATATACTTTAATCATAATTACATCCATGGGTCATGTTATCAAGCCGTACATAAGCAAGGGTGTCAATTTTGGTACGTAGTGGCAAACATGCGAGTAGTCTGCCGAATTGAAAGAGTGGAGTTCCTGTGTATAGCAATTACACAGTGGTCAACCGTGCGCCCACTTAAATCTGAGTGAGTTCGTACCTAATTGCGTCATTTTCTTCTTTGCAATACTTATTTCCGTGCACGTTCTTTTCATCTCTGCGCTTCTAGACAGCAACCTAATTCCAAGCCGATATTAATACCTTTTTTATGTATATATGGATTTGTCTCAGAATTAATTACTCTCTCTTGTTCACATTTACTCGTCACTTTTAACCTATAGCATGCATATTTAGCAATAATTTGCTTGGATATACGAATGGCCATACTATCCTTCAAAACTAACCAGAAAATTCCAAACCCACCAAATATGTGGCAGATAAAATAGTAAGTAGAAAATTGATAAGGGTAAACTGGGGAAAATGTATATTGGGTAGTGTGAGATGACAAGTATTTGTGGGTGGATAAATGGTCCAAAAGTGACAAGTGACGCGAATGGAGGAAGCACTAATATGTGTTATTTTTGGTGTAACTATTTAATTATTTAATATTATCTATGTTCACAAATACTTGTAATATTAATTTTGGGTCATCAAGCTATATTTTGCCTTTTAAAATAAATCAAATTACGTACCATCAAACTTATATCATTACGTCTATAATCACATATTCTACTCTCAGAGCTAAGGATCGCTTAAAAATAATAGTAAGAGAAAACACAAGTGATGCGATGATAAAGTCGTGGGTGGATGATTCTACCTATCAGGATTTAAATTTTGTTAATTTTGATGCTTATAAATATTACTCACAAATATTATGTTCTCAACATATTTTTAGTAAAATCGGAGATATGTCGCTAGGTTCTTTCTCTTTTGACCCGTGTGTCAGAGGATATATTTGTAGGGCATGAGTGTGGTTATTGTGTGTAGTTATGTGTGTATGTGTGTTTACCATGTAATAGAAAATAATAATAATGTAATATTTATGTATGTTAAAAAACTAACAAACATTTATGAACATAAGGAATAGTAGCCAAATTTGTCTCGGAGAGAGCTATTTTGGGGCTGTGTGACAGTACTCTTAGCTATTTTGGTAAATAATATTAGTACGTATAAATTTTCGCTTTCAAATATTAAATCACTCCGTACACTTTTGGACCGGGGTCTCCCAAAGCGCAGCTTTCTTTTGCAGATCAGAATAGACAGACCACATGCACGGACGTGGCAAAGCAATGTCGCGGACTCGCACTACGTACTGTGTACATCGACTTGTTTGTCAAACGAGCACAACGGCCGAGACGACGCGAAATCCACGGGAAATCCAAACCTCTCTCTCTCTCAGAATCGCTTTGTCTAGAAGCGTTCGAGGTACATTTCACATGACATGGCGTGTAAGACCACGATTATGGCAACACATATAGTTTGCAAAGTGCAAACACAAACGGATTCTGGCCTCCTTAGGTTGGTGATTGGAATTCGACTGATTGGATTTCTACCTTGTAAAATCGTTTTAGTTTGTTTTCATACGTTACTGGAAAACTATCATTAGTTAAAGTAATAAAAATCATAGCGCCGAGCGCCCTGTCGAGCCTCGTCATTAGTTGCACTCGGGGATTAAAGATCACCTCTAGTCCCTGCTCAAATGTTATCGTAGCCTGCCGAGCGCCAAACCTTTAGTCCTGGTTGATAATACCAACCAGACTAGAGATGCTATCTTTAGTCCCGTTGTGCTACCAACCGACTAAAGATGCCTTGGCGCTCCGACAGTGCTCGACAGCCTTCTCGACACCATCTTTAGTCCGTTAGTGGTTGGTAACACCAACTATGACTAGAGATGCTATTTTTTGTCCCGGTTGGTAAAACTAACCGGGACAAAAGTGAATGTGCTTATTTTTTAACCGAACCTAATAAAAATATATAATTTTTGCTACATGATTAAAATGGCCAAAAATTAATTTAAGGAAAACTGTAATTTCAAAGAGTATGGTGTTGTGTGGAGGTGGGTGATTGAAGATAGAAGGAAACTTTAATTTTGTTATTACATATCATCATATTGTTATTAACTAATGATTCTCAATATACAAAATCTTTTAAAATTATTTTGGTGATAATATACTGTCGATGCGTGCGCTCGACACGCGGGAATCCGAGGGACCCCTTTTTGGTTCGGTACAGGGGAGCGATGAATCAGGGCTTAAACTCACGGTAAGGATGGGGAGAAGTCGGTAAAACCTTAAAAAGATCGCATCTGCAATGGACACCAGGGGTTTATACAGGTTCGGGCCACCTACGAGGTGTAATACCCTACTCCTGTTCTTTGTGTAATATGGGGGATGAATTATAGGAACCGGTGAGGGTGTCCTCTTGAGGGATGTTGGAGGTGGTGACTGAGGTGGGATGCTTGAAGCCCAAGGTCCCCAACAATGGCAGAACCTTAGGCTTGTTTCTGGGGTTGATAAGAATAGTTGGGAGCCGTTGTACAGGAACTAGCCCCAGGAACCTGGTGAACCTGAACGAACATGAACCAACCCCCTTTACGATGGACTTGGGCCTCCTTTTATAGTGCAAGGGGACACCACAGTAGTCCTAATTTCTCTACTTCACTCCACGTGATGGAGCGACTCTTGCCTTGTCTTGTCGGAGAAGCCACCCCCATCTTTGTCCCTGTTGCCGCGTCATGGAGTTGGCGGAGAAAAGCTGGCGTCGTGGCTGCCATGCTGCTGACGTGAGGATGGGCCAACCTACCTACTCTAATGGGGCCTACCGATCAGTGGCCCTTCACCTGGATAGGCGCTGATGCAACACCCCTAGTACTCGTGTTCTCTCTCTCCCACGCGGCCGCCCGATGCATTCAATGCGACTAGACGGGACGTGGAGGGGGGCGTGCGTGGAGTGGCCGGGCAGTCATACCACGGTCGTCGTCAAAGACTTTATACCCTCTTTTCCTCGCGACGAGCAAAAAGGGTGATGATGAGAGCGACTGACAGGCGCGCCTCACATCGCATTAAATGCGACGGGGCAGGCGCTTGGCCTCTCTCTTTTTAGGCATTAAATGAGGTAGTTGGCAGCTGGACTCGCCCCTCTCTCAGAGAGGTGCGGGGTGAGGGGCGGGGGGTCCGGGTGACCCCGGGCCCTGCCGCCTAGGGGTCCGGGTGATCCCGGACCCTGCCATCTGCGGAGTACGGTGGCCTCCGGGCAGCCCCCGAGCCAAGCCCCTCTTGGGGTGGCCACGTGGCCGCCCGTGGTCGGGACCCGCTTGAGCCATCCAGAACATATCTTTGGCGCGCCCTGGTGGGCGAACTCACCTTCCCTTTTCGATATCGTATCTCCGACATACCCCGGGCCCACATCACCGACAGCAGCCCCGTGTTGACCGGGCCGAAGCCGGATTCGGCGCGGTTAACGCCATTTCTTGAGTGTGTGGGCCCGGGCGCTGGATGTGCCTCGGCGTAATAGGAGGCCGGTACGCGACAACTGACGCTGTGCTTGGCTAGGCCTTTTCCAGATGGGGGGCGTGTTATTCGGCCACGCACGCGGGGCCCCATCAAACCGCCTAGCTCTCTCCGTCCTGCGTAGTGCGCCTGGTGGGCGCGAAACCCCAGGCGACGCGAAACCCCAGTGGCACGGGAACCAAAGGGGATGCGAAAAAATGAAGGGGCGCAGAGCCGAGGAGGCGCGTCGTGTGGTAGTGGGGCGAGATTAATGCCGTAGAACTCGAGGGTGCCGTGGTTGCTTATAAAAACAGATCCACGAGAGGGGGATCAGTTTTTACGCTTTCCACAGCCATCGCCTCTCACAGCCATCGCCTCTCATCTTCCGAGTGCCCTTGCTCCTTCACCTCCCTTTTCTCTGCCATCGGCTTCCTCTTTCGCACTCCCGCGCCTGCCTTGGAGATGGCCCGTGATTCGCCTTTGGAGTCGGGGAGTGTGCTCCCCAAATCCCTGGTTCGCACCGCGGAGGCCCGAAGCCTCTTCAACAAATACCTGCCGCGCGGCACGCGCAGCGGAAGCGATGTTCTAGAGGAGCGCCCCCCCACGAAGATGGTGTTCTTCGCCTCTTTCGCCATGGTCGGGCTGGTGCTGCCCTTCTCTCGCTTCTTCCTCGACGTGCTGGAGTTCTACGACCTTCGGCTGCACCACCTCACCCCCAACGCCGTCTTCTACCTCGCCTACACCTACGATATGTTCGTGGGGGTGATGCCCTCACTGCATCTTTTCCAGCAGTTCTTCCGGGTATGCCGGGCGGGCTCCCCCGGCGCAGTTGGGTACGTGGCGATCCAGCCGCGGAACGATAGGACCGTCGGCACCCCCTTCATCGACATTCACCCACGCTCCAGGTGGGAGAACTGGAGGGCCTTCTAGTTCTGCTACATCGCCCGGGCGACCACCCCGCCTCTCCCTTCCGACGGGGATCCCGGTGAACCAGCAGGAACTGGGGCGCGGTCCGCGAGCCGGAGGAGCCGGATTGCAGGCCGGAGTGGATCACGCTACCTTCTGGAGGGCCTCGTCCAGCCACGAGGTCTTCCGTGACTTCCAAATGAGGCGCATCGCACCGCTGCAGGAGAGGCCCCGCCCCGCCCATATGTACACGGGCTTCAACGACGATATGCGGACCCATGTGGGCGGCATCTTCAATTGGGACGAGAAAGACCTCGCAACGGGATGGATCTGACGCAGCTCCCGCCCGGGTTGGTGCCACTGTGCCAGGATTCGGCGTGCCCGGAGATCCCGCATGCGCCGCAGTGGAGGGCGACGGCGTGGGCTCGTCGTTAGCGCGTCGGGCGTTACCCCGAGGGGTGGGGGCGACGACTACGACGACGCCGATGACCAGTGCCTATCGATCGGCCGGGCCGTCGGGGTCCGGCAAAAGCGAGTCTGGGGCCCCGGACCCGAAGGGGAAGAGGAAGAGGTCAAAGGAGGACCCCGCACCTCCCCCATCTCCACCACGCGGCGGCGGCACGGAGCGCGCCGCTCCTCCCCACAGATCTGGGGGCTCACGGGCCCGACCCCAGGGGCCACTCCGTCGGGGGCCAGAATGGCCACAGCGACGACGGCGACGACAACGGCGGAGGCTGGGAGCACGCCCACGGTGAGCACGCGCCGTCGATTGGGCGGCCGCGTGCTCGCCAGCGGCGACGGAGCGACGAGCCACGGCCGCAAGCCGAGGGCGGCCTGCGAAGAAGAAGCGGGCCATCTCCCGGTTTTCGGGGCTTCAACGCCACCCGCAGTAACGCCTTGCGATACGTACGCGCCCGTGGGCCTTATGTTTTTATCTTGTATTTTGATCACTTACCGTGTTTATTCCTCGCTCCTAGCCGCGAGCACCGACATTTTCACCCTGTGGTAATACCCAAGGGCGGTTCGCCTCGCTCCGGCTCACGGGAGGCGCAGAGAGGCCCGGTGCCGGAACACTCCGGTCCGAGTCGCCCTACGAGGTCGGGCCCGGTCCGGTGCGATCTAAGGATGGGGCCCACCTGCACGCCGGGCGCCTGGCCGCCCACGAGGAACAAGCGGGGCCCCTCCGCCGACGACAGTTCGGGCGACTCGCCCCGACGTGGAGGAGGCGGCGGCGGGCAGCTGGGAGCAGCCCTGGGGTCCCCTCCGCAGAAGCCATCGTCGCCACCACGGTAGCCATCACCCGCACCGGCCATCCGCGCCGTCGCCCGCCGGCAAGCACTAACACCGCCGGCGTAGGTCCACCGCGACCTTCTGGTGCAGGGGGCGGCCTCGTCGGAGGGCGGGACAGCGCTAGCGAGCGAAGCAACGGCGGGCGGTTCTGATCATGGGGCGCCTTCAGCTTCCCACTCCGCGCCGTGGTTGACCTCGCCCGAGCTCCGATTCCGAATCCGGGCGCTGGTCCGGTTCATGGCCGCCCGGATGCCGAGCCTCGTCCGGCCACAAGAGCGGCGAGGATGATTGTGTCCAGGGCACTGGAGGAGGCCAACGTGGTCTCCCTGGAGGGGCTCCGGGCCCATGTTCAGGCCTTGGCCGCCAAGGAGGTCACGGTGGCGCGGCGGGAGGCCGACGTCGACGAAGGCCGCCGGAGCCGGTGGCCACGGTGAGGGTGGAGAGCCTTGTCCGCAAGCGGAGCCGCGGCGATATCGAGCGACGCTGTGGGGAACTCAACCAGGTGTTCGAGGACACCGTCGTTGAGTGGCATGCCGTCGACTTTCGTGAGCAGGTCGCCGCCGCCGCAGAGGAGAGGGTCCGTACCACCGTCGGCAGGTTCATCCGCGACCTCAACGAGTGCGCCCAGGAGCTCGACCAGCGCGAGCGCACCCTACGCGACGTCAAGCCGCCGCCGTCTGCACGACGCCGAGCTTCGAGCCCGCGAGGCCGGCCCGGCGAGAGCGGGAGAAGGCTCTAGAGGCGGCGTGGAGGGTGATCGAGGACCGGGAGGCCGCCGTTGCCGTGGCCAAGGGGGACTCCGCCGCGCGGAGGTGAACGTGGCGGCCGAGAAAAGGCCGTCACCGAGCGCGAGGCCGCCGTGGAGGGGCGCGAGGTGGCGGTGCTGGAGGCCCATGAGGAGGTCTCCCGATGCCTAAAGACCGTGCTCTGAGCGCGAGCAAACTGCTGCACGGCCCGCCTCGAGCCGTCGCGAACGAACTCGGAGCGGTGGGAGCGGAACCCGACCGCCGGGAGCAGCGGTTGGCGACGCGGAGGTGCAGGTGCGGAAGCCCCCGCCGGCCCCTTGCTCCGCCGACGCGGCGCCCGAGTTGGAGGAGGCGCGCCGTCGGATCACGGAGCCGGGAGCACACCCTAAGCCCGGGCTTCGTGTCATGGCCTCGTCCGTCGGGCGCCGGGAAGTGGCCCGCGAGGTGGGGTTATCCACCCTCACCGGCGTCCCTACCTTGGGGGTTAGCCACGCACATAGATGAGCTGGCTGAGGGAATAAAGAGGGTGCCGGAGGAGGTCAACGAGGTGGCGAAGGAGTCGTCGTACGACTTGTCCCGCCAGGTCGCGATGGTCATCCTGGCTAGCTACCAGACCATATTTGGGCCAAACGACCAAAGCGCATCGGCTATACCAAGACGATCATCAGTCGTCCGATCCAAATATGACGAAGAATAATAAATATACGGATCAACAGACCAACCGATGCTGGGAAACTAACATCAAATCGGCTGGTATTCCAATGAATCTCGTGCAGACGCAACATTCCTAGATCAAAGATGTAAGCAAGTGCAATCTAGGCATAAAATACAACCCTATTACAGATCTAATAACGATTATGTTAAAAGAAATACATTAGGGTAAGTAAGGTCGGCTGAAACCCCGACGCTATCTCCAGATAATGTAAGTCCAAAAGAATAGATTACCAACGATTCTAAAGACGACTCAATAGTTCAATCTTAATGCAGCATTAAGTATCAAAAGAAGCATCCAATCTATTACTTTTGACTTACACTCCGTAAGATGGTAGATATTACATACGAACCAACCAGCCCTTAAACCTAACTTTGTTGACCACATACCCCCGAAGAGATGAGTCAACTACAAGATAGATCTAAGCACCGAAGTGGTTCATATGCACTATATGATATATGTCGTAGTAAAACTATTGAATCCAATGTGTCATTGCGATGGAAGCATCGAAACAAGTAATCTCACCACTAACGACAAACATTTACCTGAGTTTGGGGATCGAGACGATGCAGCCCAAAGCCAAACAGGGTGTTCGTCTAAAAAGGAAAAGAATGGCGATGCGCCGAAGATTAGATTGATCGAATCGTCTCCATACAGAAGGTGTCGGGTCCTATTTATACCCAAGATACAAATATTTGTAACAACTTCAGACTCTATCTAACCTACTTTTTAAAACATCATATTCATCCTAGCGAGATCCATAATGCATTACAACTAACAATTTAACAAACTCCTAAATTACGTATACAACCGCCATTACAGACTCTATCCATAAGTGACAATATCTTTAAACGCGCAATTAACATCCGAATCTCCACTTATCCTCAAGTTTCGCATTGGATACGGTTTTATCTCTTCGAACTTGGAATCTGCTCATTGTTCCATTCAACCCATCCTCACCGACCACCTCGCAGCCGATCACTCTCTTAGCCGATACGACTTCTGCCCTCAGCCGATCCGATTCCACCTTGCTTTCTTAGGACTTAGGAACCCCATTACCAAATTCCAGTGTTAACACATGGTCAGCGATGGACGGTATGGTGTTGCGTACCTGGCAAAAACGCTGGATGTATTTGCGCAGGGACTCGTCCTCTCCTCGCCGGACCATGTGGAGGTCTGCCTCTACCCCTGGGCGCGGGTACGTGCCTTAGAAGTTAGAGGTAAACTGCTGGCACAGGTCGTCCCACGAGGTGATCGACTGAGCCGGCAGATTCATTAGCCAGGAGCGGGCCTGGCCCTTGAGCGCCATGGGAAAGAAGTTGGCCATGACGAGCTCGTCACCTCCAGCAGCCTCGATGGCTGTGGTGTAAATCTGGAGGAACTCGGTGGGATTCACCGTGCCATCATACTTCTCCGTGAGGGCTGGCCTAAACTTGTTAGGCCAGCGCACATGGCGGAGGCCGGCGACGAAGGCCTAACAGCCGTTGCCGGCTGGAGGGACGACGAAGGCTGAGGGGTCCCCTTGGGTGCCGCGGAACCTCCTAGCAGCGGGGCCGCCATTGCCGCTCCCCTGAGGGGCTCTCCCTGCGGCAGGGCCACTGCAGCCGTTCGCCGAGCGCTTGCGCCTCCTGACAAGGAGAGAGCGTTTTGGGCGGGAGATGGAAGGAATACGGGAGTTTAAACCCAAATGCAGTGCGCTCCCCCTACCTGGCGCACCAACTGTCGATGCGTGCGCTCGACACGCGGGAATCCGAGGGACCCCCTTTTTGGTTCGGCACAGGGGAGCAATGAATCAGGGCTTAAACTCACGGTAAGGATGGGGAGAAGTCGGTAAAACCTTAAAAAGATCGTATCTGCAATGGACACCAGGGGTTTATACAGGTTCGGGCCACCTACGAGGTGTAATACCCTACTCCTGTTCTTTGTGTCATATGGGGGATGAATTACAAGAACCGGTGAGGGTGTCCTTCTGAGGGATGTTGGAGGTGGTGACTGAGGTGGGATGCTTGAAGCCCAAGGTCCCCAACAATGGCAGAACCTTAGGCTTGTTTCTGGGGTTGCTAAGAATAGTTGGGAGCCGTTGTACAGGAACTAGCCCCAGGAACCTGGTGAACCTGAACGAACATGAACCTACCGCTTTTATGATGGACTTGGGTCTCCTTTTATAGTGCAAGGGGACACCACAGTAGTCCTGATTTCTCTACTCCACTCCACGTGATGGAGCGGCTCTTGCCTTGTCTTGTCACATTTTTTAGATCTCCCTCCCTCTCCCTCTCCCTCTCTCTCTCCCTCTCCCCTCGGCAAGCAAGGGGAGGAGAGGAAATGGCGGCGGCGGGGGAGGAGGTGGCGGCAGCGGGGCGCCATCTTCTCACCAGCGGCGAGGGGGAGCGGGAGCCGACGGCGGCGGCGCCGAGTGAAAAATTGATGTTGTTGTATTTTATTGTATATAGTGGATTTTGTTGTATATATATGTGAACAAATTTGTGGACAATTTGTTGTATACATGTTTAAATTTTGTTGTTGCATTTTATTGTATTCGATTTCAATGTTGTTTGCATATATATGTATGTTATGTGTGTTATATATGTGTGTGTTATGTATTTAGACATATATATGCAAATCTATATATGTATATATATGTGTGTGTGTGTGTGTAAATAAGCACAAGCTAACAACAGGAGGAGGAATTAAAAAAATAAAAAAATCTTTAGTCCCGGTTAAAGCCATCAACCGGACTAAAGATGGCGAAGCCAGCCATGTGGCGCCGCCATCTTTAGTCCCGGTTGGTGGCTTCAACCGGGACTAAAGATGCATCTTTAGTCCCGGTTATTTAATCGGGACTAGAGATCACCCATCTCTAGTCCTGGATTCGTAGTCCCGGTTTGACAACCGGGACTACCGAGGGTTACAAACCGGACTAGTGTGATTTTTCTAGTAGTGATAGTTCCCGAGAAAAAAATATTTTTAAGTTCTTTTATTTTTACTTGAGACATTTCTTTCTTTGTTGCGTTACATACCAGAAGAAACCAAAATCCACACCTAAATTTATCTGGGTAATTTTACTTTGAAATTTGTCGATGCTTGTGCTCGACACGCGGGGACCCGGGGGACTCCTTTTTTGGTTCGGCACAGGGGAGCGGTGAATCAGGGTTCGAGCTCGGGGTGAGGTAGAGGGAAAGTAGGAAGGTGGAGGAAAGGCGCAATCGCAAAAGACACAGAATAGTTTATACAGGTTCGGGCCGTCAGAGACGTAATACCCTACTCCTGTTTTTGTGCTATGCGGAGAATGAATTACAAGGATTGGTGTGGTTGTTCTTTCCTGTGGAAGCTGGAGCTGATGACTGAGGCGAAATGCTTAAAGCCAAAGGTTGAAGAGGCTGAACCAAAGACCAACCAAGAACAGAACCCCCTCCATAATGGACTTGGGCCTCCTTTTATAGTGCAAGGGGACACCACAGTAGTCCTAGCTTTCTCTACTCCGCTCCACGTGACGGAGCGGCTCTTGTCCTATCTTGTCGGGGTCTACCCCTATTCCCGCTCCCGTTGCCATGATGCGGGAGTTGGAGGAGAAAAAGGGCGTCGTAGGAGGGGTCGACTTACCTACTCCAGTGGGGCCTACCGGCCGCTGGCCCTCCGCCCGGAGAGGGTCGATGTGACACCCCGCGCCCGTATCTTCTCTCCCACATGGCCGCCCAGCGCATTTAATGCGACTGGACGGGGCGTGGAGGGAGGCGTGCGTGGACTTGATCACCACCTCGTCGGCAGAGGTGAGGCACTTCTTGGTGGCCGGAACCCGAGGCCTCCCCTTGAGGGTCCTCGGGTTCAACGCGGTCGGCCGCCGCAATGTCATCCACACGTGCTTCTGCGCAATCCAGCGCGGTCCTGACGTCGGCATGGATGGTGATGGGGCCTCCGGGGCCCGGCATCTTGAGTTGGCGGTAGGTGTAATGGATAGCCGCCATGAACTTCACCAACGCTGGCCTCCCGAGCACGGCGTTGTAGGGCCGATTAAGGTCTGCCACATCTAAGTCAATCCGCTCGGTGCGAAAATTGGTGGGGCTCCCAAATGTGACCGGTAGCACGATCTGCCCGAGGGGCCACACCTTCCCGGGCGTCACCCCGATGATGGGGTAGGATGGCCCGAGCACCATCCCTAGGGCCTTGATCGCATCAAAGGCCTTCGGGGACAGTATGTTGAAAGCCGCACCCCCGTCAATTAAGACTCGGGCAACCTTGACGTTGCAAATGGTGGGGGAGGTCACGAGGGCCAAGTGGCCACTTCGTGCGATGCTCCCAGGGTGATATGCCTGGTCGAAGGTGATTGGCACCCCCGCCCAGCGCGATTTTCGGGCTGCCTCATGGGACGGCACAGCAGCGAGGAGCTCACGCCTCATGGTCTTGAGGCTCCGACGGGACACCTGGGTGCATGCCCCTCTGTCGATGGTGGCAACGACGTGCTTGGGGTCCTGTTAGCCCAGATCGTCATCTTCGCCTCCGACGGGGGCCGTACTCTTGGCCTCCTCTCGTCAGTTGTCCGTGCATTCTGTCGGGGCTTTACCCTTGCGGCGGGCTTCTTTCTCCCTCTCCCTCCTCTTCTGCTCGTACTTTTGTATTTGCTTGGCCAAGTTCTTGACCGAGTGGCACTCAGAGAGGTCATGGCGAGAGGTTTGGTGTACTATGCACCACTTGTCCTCGTCCTGGCCCTGGGGGCGAGGGTCCGGGGTGCGCCCACGGTTGCCCGCAGGCTTGCCCTTTCGCGAGGGCTTCTCGGCATCGTTGGCGGCGAGGACGTGGCCTTCCTCTCCACCGCGCGATGGCTTGTGCTTCCGTCGCCGCTCACGCCGTTCCTCTCAGGACGCGGAGGGAGCAGCGTTGGTGAAGGCTGGAACGGGATTCCTAGGGTTCCAGATCCGAGCCTCTTCCTTGCGGGCCAGCCGGTCAGCAAGCTCGAAGAGCTTGGTGGTGGTCCGGGGGGCCTTGGGCTCGATCTTCTTCAGCATGACGTCGTGGCATACGTCGCTCCTGAAGGTGAAGATCACTGCATGGTCAGCGATAGACGGTATGGTGTTGCGTACCTGGCAAAAACGCTAGATGTATTTGCGCAGGGACTCATCCTCTCCTCGCCGGACCATGTGGAGGTCAGCCTCCCGGGCGCGGGTACGTGCCCTGGAAGTTAGAGGTGAACTGCCGGCACAACTCGTCCCACGAGGTGAACGACTGGGCCGGCAGGTTCATTAGCCAGGAACGGGCCTGGCCCTTGAGCGCCATGGGGAAGAAGTTGGCCTTGACGAGCTCGTCACCTCCAATGGCCTCGATGGCCGTGGTATAAATCTGGAGGAACTCGGTGGGATTCACCGTGCCATCATACTTCTCCATGAGGGTCGGCCTAAACTTGTTAGGCCAGCGCACATTGCGAAGGCTGGGGACAAAGGCCTGACAGCTGTTGCTGACTGGAGGGGGCGACGAGGGCTAACCAAAGGGTTACGTGGTATGCCGACTGAAGGGTTACATGGAAGCTACGCTAGCCGAAAACAAAAACTTTTTACCGCGCAAACCAGGAACACTTGCAAGTAAGGGCCGATAGATCGTTACCGATTGGAGTAGAGTGCAATGGAATAGCCAATCGTGGCAATCCGATCCGGAACAGTGTAGCCGATTCCCGGAGACGCCGATTCGCCAATCGCCCGATTCAAGTCGTCCGCCGCGTTCTCACGCCTCGCTCCGATGCGCCCGACCGCAGCCGATCAAGAGCGCGCAACGTAGCGCGCCTCTGCGTATCCACACGTCCGGGACCGAACGCCGTACACCCGTGTGCTAGCACGCGATGCAAGGCTAGGGTTTGGCTCGAAAGTGGGAGGGTTTCCGTGGAGATTGATCTCGACGACTTCGTTGCACGCGATGCAATTGACGTGTCACGCCTCTCCACCCTTCCCTCCTTTATATAGAGTTGGCCGACGGGACTAGTGGCCGATTAGGACTATATTTTGAATCGGATCTCATCCGTATCTCATAGAGTTGGCCGCCCACACGTCGTAAGCCCATAGGACTCTATCCGATCGGATCCCTATCCGATCGAGCCGTATCCGAGTCCAACTCGAATATCTATTCTATCCCCTTAAGCGTGCGACCCGTAGGTTCGGGTATACTCGGTTTCGGCTATAGTCTAACTTAGCCGATCGTCGGCCGAGTCTAACTCACCGACTGTCAATAGCGGCGCCTAGCAAAGACATATTGACACCATAGTATACAAGAATAATATCGGCTCGAACCCGTAATGTGTACACAAATCCCTTTGCCTCACGATACCGCTTAAGCTATAGGCAAGATGTGTGCCATCCCTTCAATAGCTTAACCATTCACTCGAACCGTATTGGATTATCCGTCCGTTGATTGACTCCTCAATCAACTTAGCATGGCCATGCATTTCCATAATCCATTACCTCGAGGGGCCTAGAGATATCTCTCCAAAGGAGGGGCAAATTCCATCTTGATCACTCACATCCCACTCCATGTTTCATAGCAAACCCGAAAACTACCTTTATAACTACCCATTACGGAATAGCGTTTGGTAGTCCCAAAGTAGGCTACTACACATGTTGGAATCCATGGTGATCTCAGGTCTAAGGACTTTGTACCAATACTACCTGAGACCAATTAATAACACATTAATTCCTGTAGTGTCTCATGATGGGTCTATCCAACAATGTGTTCTCCAACACATATGTCCATGTTTATTGATTTGGTATCTCCATACCCATGATCTATGAGACATGATCATCAATCAATAAACATGCCGATCTTAGAATCATATTTGTTCCAACAATATGACATATGATCGGGATCGTTTAGAAATAGATTCATACATAAAGAGTCTCATAAATAAGTCACGTACTTATTGATCAATATACAAGATGTCTATTTCATGGAACTGAATAACACTTTATTCATTTATACATAAACATTGACGTGATATCCAACATCTCCATGTTGCCTCTAGGGCATATCACTAACACCCTTTGGGTGCCGCAGAATGTCCTGCTCGTGGCTAGGCCACCACAGCCGCTCGCCGTGCCTTAGGGGGTTCTCCCTGTGGCGGGGCCGCTGCGGCCGCTCGCCGAGCGTTTGCGCCTTCTGATAAGGAAGCGTAGTCCTGAGCCCGTCCCGTGCGACGTTCGTCGCGGCGCTGCTCAATACGAACACGGGCATCCCGTTCCGCGTATAGCAGATCCCGAGGCGCCTCTGGTTGGGCTGCAGCCGGGGGCTCTTGTCTGTCCTCGCGGCGGCCGCTGCCCTTCGATCTCGTCGTCGAGAGGACGAGCTGACCATGGTGTGTGAACCACGCGGTCGGTGACTCAAGGAAGCAAGGTCGGCGGCCAGCTCACGCTGGGTCGTGCTGACTAGCTTCGCCATGTCGTCAAACCAACGCTTGGCGTTGGACCCCTCATCCGGTGTTATCGGGGGGTGGCGCAAGAGCGCCTCCGCGCTCGGAGGGCGCCTTCGGCGTGCCAAACTCCGGCCGACGATGGACATCGCTCGGCGCGGCTCGCCAAGACGTCCGCTGGGCGTAGCCCGATCCGAAGGTACGTTGGCGACCCGGGGACGCTTGGCCTCCTCCGCCCACAACCGCTGTCTCAGCGGAGAGCAGGGAAGGTGGTACAGCTCCGGCCGCCGCCGCAACCATCGGAGGGGGTGAGGGGGACAAAGGTCCTCCCTCCTCCGAGCGAAGATGTCGGAAGCTGGGCTGCGCCGCCCGTATCGATCTCCTCGACCACCTCGTTGGCCAAGTCACACTCGCGGTAGCGAGGAGCGACGCGGTCCGTAGGACGTGGCCGTGGACCATGGCAAGGAAGGAGGCGGGCGGTTCCGCCACGGGAGGCGGAAGGAATACGCCAATTTAAACCCTAATGCAGCGCGCTCTCCCTACCTGGCACACCAGCTGTCGATGCGTGTGCTCGACACGCGGGAACCCAGGGGACCCCCTTTTGGTTCGACATAGGGGAGCGGTGAATCAGGGTTCGAGCTCAGGGTGAGGTAGAGGGAAAGTAGAAGGTGGAGGAAAGTCGCAATCGCAAAAGACACAGAAGAGTTTATACAAGTTCGGGCCGTCGGGGAGACGTAATACCCTACTCCTGTTTTTGTGCTATGCGGAGAATGAATTACAAGGATTGGTGTGGTTGTTCTTTCCTGGGGAAGCTGGAGCTGATGACTGAGGCGAAATGCTTAAAGCCAAAGGTTGAAGAGGCTGAACCAAAGACCAACCAAGAACAGAACCCCCTCCATAATGGACTTGGACCTCCTTTTATAGTGCAAGGGGACACCACAATAGTCCTACCTTTCTCTACTCCGCTCCACGTGACGGAGCGGCTCTTGTCCTGTCTTGTCGGGGGTCTACCCCTATTCCTGCTCCTGTTGCCATGTTGCGGGTGTTGGAGGAGAAAAAGGGCGTCGTAGGAGGGGTCGACTTACCTACTCCTGGGGCCTACGGCCGCTGGCCCTCCGCCCGGAGAGGGTCGACGTGACACCCTGGGCCGCCCGTATCCTCTCTCCCACGCGGCGCCCGCCGCATTTAATGCGACCGGACGGGCGTGGAGGAGGCGTGCGTGGACTGACCGTGCGGCCATACTGCGGTCATCGTCAAAGACTTTCTCCCCTCTCTCCCTCGTGACGGGACAAAAAGGTGATGATGAGCGACTCACGTACGTGCCTCACATCACAATAAATGCGACTGCGCAGCGTCCGCCTCTCTAGGCATTAAATGTGGTGGTTGGCGCTGGCGCTGATCTCGTTCCTCTCTCGAGAAGGCGGCCGATGGACGAGCGTCCGGTGATCCCGAACCCCGTCATCCAGAAACGGCGGTCTCCGGCAGCTCCCGAGCCAAGTCCCTTTGGGATGGCCACGTGGCCGCCCGTGGCCTGCACTCCGCATGAGCCATTCGGGACATATCTTTGTGGAACGAAAGCATCTTTCTTCTTCGATATTGTATTCTCGTTATACCCCGGGGCCCATATCACCTAAAAAATTGATAAACAAAATTTATTTGGATAATTTAGAAAAATTTATGTATATACTTTTAATAATATTATAGCTACGAATAAAATCGTAACATCAAATTCGTCATAAAATTCCTCAAATTCGTCATAAAAAATTATGACACTTATAAAACTATAAATTTGTTAAAATTTTATTTTAAATGTAGAATGAATTTAAAAATAAAACTTTATACATAATGTGATATTATTGAAAGTGCATATATAATTTTTTAAAAAAATTTAATAATATTTGGTGCAGAGTTATGTGCGTAGAAACGATTCTTTTTTAACGTTCATGTATGCTGCACCTGGTAAATAGCACAAAACTTGTTTCGTCAAATGAAAGCTAATTTGGTGTCCTCATAGTCTAAAACCGCAAAAAAGACGTGCTAATGATATGTATCGCATGATCACTGTAACCACATTCAATTCAGTTAGGTTATCGTTCGGCCATAGGTCGCCTCGCGGCACGCCGGCACGACGTGGACTCGCGAGTGCCGCGGCGCGTGTGACAACACCCTAGTATTGCGGGTCCACATGTCAGTGCCTCAGTGGCGCGCTCGCGGAATTTGCTGCGGCACAGGCACCACAAACACACGCGGGGCAGGCAGGCACCGGCACGTCGGCGCACCGCCAAAAATGCGGCAAAAATAGCGTGACGGCTGACCCGCTTTCTCAGGGGCCCGGTTCCAATGTTCGCCGCGGCTTCCGGTGGCTCAGTTGTGACTGAGCCATGGCGCTGGCAGATGAACGAAGAAGGACCACGTGTCCCTATCTGCTACCCCTTCCATCTCCAAATGCAAAGACATATTAGGCTACATCTCCGAACGCATAGACATATTAGACTAATTATCGTGGAAGTTTTATAAAGATTTTATACATATTAAATATAATATGGTAACATATAAACATAACATAATTATAGAGAAAGGAAAATTTTTTATTAAGATAAAACTATGTACATGCTGTGTTTTTAATACTTTTCATTTTATCTTATCTTTATAATTAAATAATATATACAACCTATAAAATTATGAAATAAAACTTTATATTAAAAGGATCGATTTTATTTATTAACTCAAAATGTCACTCTTAAAAAACATGAGACGAAACTCCTCACCGAAAATAGTATTAGTACCTTCTTTTTCACAGTCAATCATTAATCTTTTTATCTGTAATCTGCTATCTGTAATGACGAAATTAACTTTATATGAAGTATTTTCTAATAGACAAAATTTGTTATGGTACACTTAAAAAAATGTGGTTTTTATCAGAGGACATTTCAACTTTGTAAGTACGTGGCTTTGTCCGTGACTTAAAAAAACATGGTGTAAGGACACCGCACATATTATTTTATGTATTCATTGATTTTGGAAAGAGATTTTTCACGAAATGACTATTTTGCCTTCAAAAACCAAACTTCTTTGCCACTAGACGCACTCACTTCCTAACCAAACTTCTTTACCACTAGACGTACTCACTTCCTCTGAACATAATATGACCAACGGCAACCCTAGATGCCACATCAGGAAAAGTTGCTACTATCCTCGTCTCTCGAGTTTAGTAAAATGTGCGATGTATAGCTTGTCCAGGGGTAAAATAGTTATTTTGTAAAAATTATCTGTTCAAAACAACTAAAAATTATAAAACAATACATGCAGCGTCCTCTAACAAAATACCACATTTTTAGGGTTTGCATGGACAAAACCACGTTTTTGCAATGTCCTCCAATAAATACCACGTTTTGTAGTGTCTCGTAATAAAATTTTTCTTTCTAATCTAACTTTAATGTTTATGACGCTATAAATAGATATGTTGTGTCGAATCTCGGTTTCGGAAATAAAAAATTAAGGGTGCAGTCAAGATCGCCAAGCTCGATGGGTTAGATGGAAAACAAGATTTAGACAGGTTCGGGCCCTCTCGTGAGGTAATACCCTACTCCTGTTTTGGGGATTCGGTCCGCCGAGTGTCTTTATTGATCTTGTGATCTTATGTATCTAAAGCTGAAAGCTGATCTAACTTCTGATATCTCTCAAGGGACGCCCCTTACCCCCCTTATATAGTCTTGGGAGGTGGGATTACAGATCGGAAACCCTATCTTATTCTAAGTCGGTTTCCTCAATCTTACCAAACCGTGACTATGGGCCATTGCCTTATCTCAATCGGCAACGTAACACCCAAGTCATATTTGGTTTACATATCTGGTAGGTGCAATCTATCCCTATCTCCAGTCGGATAAACTTGTCATGTAGATACCCGATTGCTATAATCTCCACAGTAGCCCCCGAGTCCTTTTCAGTCGACGAGACAACTCAGCATCAAACCAAGACAGTATACAACCAAACAACCCTTTGGCCGAGTGCTTCTGGCGCCGAGATTCCATCATCTCTGCCTAATTCTCCCGAGTGGCTCCAAAGACTATAAAGGGCTGGAAAATATCTAAAAAATTCTCGAAATAAATATCTAGGCACATCTCTTGATGTATCTAATTAGATGTAGCCCCGACCGTATGATTAGCCAAAAACAGACCAAACATACAAGCAAGAACTATAAAGAATCTTACTCATGTAAATGCTTAACTCATGCTAAAGCAAATATAAAAATCTCGTCACTCAGCAAGCTCGTGCTCATTCGAGTGAATTTGCCCGAGTCGTCTCGTGACAAATAGTTTAATCAACCCTCGTGAGTTAAAAAAACACTCGTAAGCTCATGCTCATCCGAGTTGGTTCGCCCGAGTCATCTCGGAACAAATAGCTCAATCGACCCTCGTGGGTAAAAATACTCGGCAAGCTCATGCTTATCCGAGTTAACTTGCCCGAGTCATCTCGAACAAATAATTTAATTGACCCTCGTGGGGAAAAGCACTCGCAAGCTCATGCTTATCCGAATTAACCCGCCCGAGTCATCTCGAAACAAATAATTCCATCGACCCTCATGGGTAAGAAAATCAATTCACTCGCAAGCTCATGCTTATCCGAGCTAATCTACCCGAGTCATCCCTAATAAATAATTTAATCATCCATCACGGTAAACAGATTTTTCAGTCATTCAAAAAACGACCAAAATATTAAATAGCTTTTGCCATAATATTGGTCTTAATCTAAAAAGATCTTCACCAAGGTGGAAAAATAGCATTGATATAATCATTTAATCAAATGCTTAAAAACCAAACAGTTTCTGTTATCAGGACAACCATGATAAGCTTAACTGTTTGTCACCTTTCAAATTGCATCGTGCCAACTTCTCATGAAGTTACGCAAACCGCGGTATGAAAGGATTTTAAAGGTATTGGGCTATGTGACATATGCATATTGCCAAGGCAAATCCGCTTAAGTTCATCCATTTAAGTCCCTAAGGACACGTGTCAAGCCATACCTTAGCCGGGCCGCAAGTCTCTCATGGGCTCGACCCAATCGCGAGAGAACTTGGCAAAAAACCCTCAAGTCTTTTTACGAAGCCTCGAGGTCATCCCCGCCACTTCGTCTTCCCAAAAATTTCCTCTTTTTGTTCACCAGCACTCTGCCTTTGTTCTGATTGCTCCCATCTTTCTCTTTGCAGGAGTTGTCAGAACATAGACCCCACTGGGCAGAGTGAAGGCCCAAAAATCATCTGTAGCAGCCGAAGCGACAAGGCCTGTAGAACAAGAATCTCGAGGCCCTCTCCCGAGTGAGAGCGTTCCGAGTGAGAAGCCCCCACCTCCCAGTGAGGATGTCCCAAGAAAAGAGCCCCGACCGCCACCAAGAGACCCCACTGGAAACCGCGGCTAAAGAAGATCTCCCGACTACCACCCAAGATGCCCCGACCGAGAGCCGCCGGGCGTAAACCAAGAAGAAAGAGGCAGCCAAGAAGTACTAGTCAAGGGTCCGACCATTGATGTTGGTAAGCTTTGAAGCGGTCTTCCGACTTTAATCTTCAATCATGTTTTTCTTTGTCTTCATTTATCTTCTTTAAATCGATCAACAAAAGAGTAGGAAATCCCCAAGCCGCAATCTTCGAGGCCCGGATCTCAATGACTTTGTGAATGTTGCTTGTAAACTCGATGTGAACTTGTAGATATCTAGCTTATTTATGTTAATGCCTTGACTCGAGTTTTCATAGAAAATTTCTTAAGTAATTTTCGTCCGACTATCACCAAGCCTAAGCTTGATTAGGTCATCAAAAATTCTCGCCCTTATCTATTGAACTTGAATCAAAACACTAAACAATGATAAACCAAATATAAACAAGTTATCAAAGAAAACCATGCTTTGTTGACACGTATGCAGCCCCGACCGCTAACTCAAGAAGTCGTCTTGCTTGAGGTTGGCAATCAAGAATAACATGAAACTTGAGGTAATTTAAGCATAGTATCGTCGAAGATGTTCGATGTTCCAAGAGTTCTCCACCATGGATCTATCTTCACGCTTTAGTCGATATGCTCCTGGCCGAGTCACCTCAGCGATTATATATGGCCCTTCCCATAATGGAGATAATTTGTGGTGATCCTTGGTGGTTTGAATCTTGCGTAGAACTAGATCACCGACAATGAAAGCTCGCGCCAAACATTGCGACTATGGTATCGTCTTAGTCCTTGAAGATATCTTGCCGACTCGGGTCGGGCGCCTCACAGCCTCCTCCGGTCGGGTCGTCATCCACTCGGTCTTGATCGTAGCGTTCGTCGTTGAAGCTGCGGACTCGAAGAGACTCGTACTCCATTTCATTCGACAACATGGCTTCTGCCCCGTAAACCAGGAAGAAAGGGGTTTGGCCGGTGGCCCGACCGGGCGTAGTACGTAGTGACCATAGAACCGAGGGCGCTTCTTGAACCCATTTGCCGGCATAAGGATTTAGCCGGTCAAACACTCGGGCCTTGAGGCCTTGAAGAACCATGCCGTTGGCCCGCTCAACTTGTCCATTGCTTTTGGGATGTGCAACCGATGCGTAGCAGATTTTGATTCCGAAGTCTTCGCAAAATTCTTTAAAGATGCCTCCAGTGAACTGAGTCCCATTATCGGTTATAATTCTGTTTGGGACGTCAAACCGGTGCACGATGTTGAGGATGAAGTCCCGTGCCTTGTCAGCGGTGATTGTAGCGACCGGCTTAGCCTCGATCCACTTGGAGAACTTGTCAATTGCGACGAACAGTGTGTGAATCCTCCCGGAGCCTTTTTGAAAGGACCAACCATATCCAAGCCTCATACGCGAACGACCATGATAATGGAATCATTTGAAGTTCTTGGGTTGGGACATGACTTTGCTTGGCGAAGAATTGGCAACCTTCACAAGTTCGTACCACTTTGTCGCAAGACGAGACCGCTCGTGAGCCGAAAAAACCTTGTCTCGTAGGCTTTGCCTACCAAGGTGCGTGCGCCGCGTGGCTTCCGCATATGCCCGAGTGGATGTCTTGGAGTAGCCGTCGTCCTTCCTCGTGTGATGCATCTCATCGACTCGGAGGGAATTCTCTTGTATAAATCAGCAACCATGACGTAAGCTTGACAACGACGTTGGACACATTCGCCTCATCCCTGGTCTTCGGCGCCTCTTGCCGAGTTAAAAATTTGATGAGTGGTGTCCTCCGCCGGCGTCGATCATGGCGATTTCGCTTGCGGCTTGCTCGTTGGGAGTTGGTTTGGCTGCAACAGCGGCTCATAAAGATGCTCTACGAAGACGTCTCGTTGGGGCGCTTCTCGCTTAGACCCGAACCGTGCCAACTCGTCGGCCGCCTCGTTGTTGTGCCTTAGGACTGGGATAGCTCCATCCGTCAAACCTGTCTTCAAGTTTGCGGACCTATAGCCGTGAGGCCTCCATGGTGACGTTTAGATAGGACCAATCTTTCATCACTTGGTTGACAACCACTGGGAATCCCTTTCACGACGAGCCGACGTATCCCGAGTGAAACCGCAAGTCGCAATCCATGTAGCAGGGCCTCATACTCGGCGACGTTGTGTGAAGCGGAGAAGTGAAAGTGGAGAACGTATCTTAACCTTTCCCCAGTCGGGGAGATCAGCACAACTCCTGCTCCCAAGCTGGTGATCCTCTTGGATCCGTCAAAGTGCATGGTCCAATATTGTAGGTCTTCTCGAGGTACATCTTTTTGTTGTTCGGTCCACTCGGCCAGGAAATCCGCCAGGGCTTGTGACTTTATAGACATCCTCGCCTTGAAAGTTAAGTCCAAGAACATCGGTTGTGGCCCACATTGCGATGCGCCCGGTCATCTCCCTATGGATGACATCGCCGAGTGGAAAAGAAGTGACGACGGTGATCGAGTGACCCGAAAATAGTGTGCCAATTTCTCGCTGTTACTAGGACACCATACAACAATTTTTGTACCTGGGGGTAGCGAATCTTGGCTCCTGCCAGCGCTTCGCTAACAGTCGGCTTCATTAATCGGCTTCTTGTTTAGTTGCGCCGCATATTGTTTGGCGAATTGCTTATAGATGAAGCGTCCTTGGCCGCATGCTTGTGATTTGGGTGATGCGTGCACTGGCGTTCATGATCGCGTCGTAGACTGCGACTCGGGACGGCGTTGGGAGTTAAAGGTCGTGGCAACCAGGTCTTCGGGCCGGCGCTTGCTGTCTTTTTGCCTTGGTTGTTGCCGTTATCCTTCTTAGGATGGCAGCTTCCTCCTGACTGCTTGTCGTCCCTTTTGTCCGGCCAGTCTTGGCGCACCGTCTTGATTGCGTCGTTGGACTTGCGTATGAGTTCGCCATCTCAAACATCCGCTTCACCGTCTTCGGTGGTTTGCGCCAAACTTTCCAATCAACACTCATCACGGACTCCCTTCGGAAGGCGGCGATGATGATGTCGTCGGTGATGTTGGGGATCTTGTTGCGCTTTTCTGGAGAAACGCCGGATGTAGTCATTCAAAGGTTCGTCCAGCTTCTAGATGACGTTGTAGAGATCGAAGTGGGTTCCAGGCCTCTCGAAGGTGCCCCAGAAGTTGGCGATGAAGTGGTCCCTTAGCTCACTCCACGAGCCGATTGAGCCTCTTGGCAAGCTCATGAGCCGCTTCCGGGCCGAGTTGGCGGGGCCACAGCGTGTAATTGGCCATGGCTTTATTGTCGCCTCCGCCGCCAGATGGCGAGGGTGTACACGGCCGCCACGACTGGGGTCGGTCTTCCCGTCGTACTTCTCGATTCCATCGGCTTGAATCCATTCGGCCAATGCACTCGGCGAAGCTCCCGAGTGAAAGCCGGTACTCGTCGTCATTACGTCGGGTGATCCCCTTCGATCTTCTCGGGTGCGTTGATCCCGTTCTTGGTAGCGACGATCAAGGACTTCCCGCAGATCACTCGGCGGGGTCTTCGGCAGTCGCTTCGTAATCGGAGCGTTATTGCGCGGACCCGATGGTAGACGGGTGGACGTCCATGTTGCTTCTCATGGAATCGGCCGTTTGCTCCCGATGCTTGTGCGTGGTCTCAAGACGTGGGCCTCTCGACCTGTCGCCGATCGGTCCGCTCGGCCTTTGTAATCCCTTGACCTCGCCGGCGGAGTCGGCCGTCGGGCGTTTCGCCACGGACTCAGTCGGTCTTCGGGCTAAGGTGGAGGGATGACCGTTGGCCGTAGCCGCAACGATGGTCTTGATCTTGTCGAAGATTGGGGTTACGTCGAGGGGCGCCGTCTCGATAACGGTGTCGAGGAGAGTGAGGGCGGCGCAGCGTTCGCGTGGCGTCCGAAAGATATTGGTGTTGCGGACCCGCGTTTGAAGTATAGCCTCTTGAGCGGATCGTCCGCGCCCTTAGATCTTGCTTCCTTCCGTCGGCTTCCTCTTTATGCTTCTTCTCTCTCTTCCGCCGCCTTGCGCTCTTGCTCAAGTCCGGCTCATTCTTCTTCCGCAAGCCTCGCGAGCCATGGTGAAGTCGGTCTCGCCACCTCAACCATGAGGACGTCAAAGCATTTCGGCTTGTAGTTCTTGTCGCAGTCAGAGTCGTTGGCTTCGTCTGAGGGGATGCCATAAAGTTCGTCAAAACCTGAAGAGCTGAGGTACTCGTTGAGCTCCGAGGATGAGCATGAGCCGAAGGGCTGGAGGATGACGGCGATCTCCCTTGATCTCGGGTAGTTCGAATCTGGATCGTTCCAGTCCGAGTCGGAGCTTGATGATGTGGACTCCTCCGAGTGGGTCGTCCTCGACTCGGGCAGAGGAGCTTGCGTAGATCTCGACGGCGTTTGGTAATCCAAACGGTGCCGAGAGGTCTTCTTCCGAGTAGGTTGGCTCCGACGGGAGAAGAGAAGATCGCTGCAGATCTCAGCGGCGTTCGGTAGTCCGAACGACGCCGAGTGAGTTCTTCCGTCAGAGTGGGTGGACTGTGTCTTGGAATCCAAGATTTCGTCGTAGATCTTGGCGTTGTTCGGGAGCCCAAACGGTGCCGAGTGGGTTTCCCCTTCCGACTGGTTTGAATCCGAGTCGAAGGAGGAGAGCTCGTCAAAGTTGTTGGTGGCGAAGTCGCCGAAGCTTGAAGAAGATCCCATCGCGCTTGTCGGCGAGGTTGTCGAAGAAGTCTTGATGCGCAGCCCCTACCTGGCGCGCCAACTGTCGAAACTCGGTTTCGGCAATAGAAAATTGGGGGTGCAGTCAAGATCGCCAAGCTCGATGGGTTAGATGGAAAATAAGATTTAGACAGGTTCAGGACCTCTCGTGAGGTAATACCCTACTCCTGTTTCGGGGATTCGATCCGCCGAGTGTCTTTATTGATCTCGTGATCTTGTGTATCTAAAGCTGAAAGCTGATCTAACTTCCGATATCTCTCAAGGAACGCCCTTACCCTCCTTATATAGTCTTGGGAGGCGGGCTTACGGATCGAAACCCTATCTTATTCTAAGTCGGTTTCCTCAATCTTACCAAACCGTGACTATGGGCCGTTGCCTTATCTCAATCGGTAACGTAACACCCAAGTCATATTTGGTTTACATATCTGGTAGGTGCAATCTATCCCTACCTCCAGTCGGATAAACTTGCCATGTAGATACCTGATTGCCATAATCTCCACATGTTGATTGATTAATTATTTACTAGTTATAAGTTTTAGATGCTGATTTTTCTAAGGAAAAAGTACGAATTATATCTGAAAACTATAGCGACGATATGAATCACCTCACAAACCACAAAATCAAACATCCTTCACCCTTAAATTTTCATACTGCACGAATTACCCCCGACTTAGCTTTGTACCGATTCTCGGTCCTACGTAACATACACGTTAGTCCCGTCAAGAAACAAGATTAAAAAGCGGTTGGGCCCATGTGTCAATTTTGTTTTTATATTTTTTTTAAAAAAGTGTTTAAATCCACAAATGAGAGCTGACGTGTAGGCCATATCATTTTTTAATTTTTATGCTGACGGATCGCCACATGTGCACAATGTATGAATAAAACCGCTCCATAATAAGTAAGAGGGTAATTCATCTGTATAAAAGTTAAGGATAAAAGATGACTAATTTTGTGGTTTAGGAGAGTAATTCGTACGTCATGATAGTTCAATGAAGTAATTCGGGGGTAATTTAAACTTTTCTATTTTTCTAAAACTATGGCCATATTATATTTAGGAAAGGACTAAGGTGTGTTGTAATTTACTGAACGAACTTTACATGTATATATGTTATTACATAGGTATAAAAATCTTAACTTCAAATTTATTATAATTTTTTAAAAATATATGGATTTGATGACCCCAACAATATTTTTAGACGTATACGTGTAGGACCTGAGCCAAATCCATGTTTTGAGAAAACAAGCGGTATGTTATTAATTATGCCCTCTTGAGAAAGTGTGTTTTTAACCTTGCTTTTTTTATAGGCAGGTACTAAAAAGCTATATAATTTTAACTCTACTACAAAATCTAAAAAGCTATATAATTGACTTTGGACACGATTATCCTACTGTTCAAAATACCGAAGTCAGAAAAATGTCTATGTTTAAGGTCAAGCCAGAAAATAACATTCCCTTCAACTAATGGCGAAGTAGTCAAACAAGAAATATATTTTTTGGTGCTATGGTCTCCTTTTTAATTCCTTAACAAAGTCTTATAAACAAAGCAGTTTCTCCTTTGACGATCCTTGACTGTTGACTCGTTGAACAGAAAAAGATTCAGATGCAAATTACCCGACTGACCTCATGCAAAATCTGAACAAATTTAGCGGCTGATTAGTTTGTTTTCCCCTCTTAAATTTCTAAAGACACCCATCCACCTACCCACCACCGCCTCCTCCCCCTCCACTTCTACTACGGAAACCTTCTCCTCCTCCGCCACCGCCACTGCCGCCCACCGCTCGCCGTCGCCGGCCACCTCCACCACCTTCCCGACTGTACAGCAGCCGCCAGGCCGTGAGACGCTAGCCGACGGCCTGCCTGTCGCGCGGGGGATGAAGGGCTTGTGGAAGCAGAGCGGCCTGGCGGGCATGGCGTGCGCGGTGGACGTCGGCGGCCTCGGCACGGCGGCCGCAGGGCGGTCCGGGCGGCACGCGAGGCTCGTGGTGTACGTGCTAGCCGTCGCCTTCGCGGCATTCACCGCGTACGTGGCCCTCGCCTCCTCCTCGCCCCCCGCCGGCGAGGGGGCGGCGGGAGGGGCGTCGTGGTTCGGTGGGGTGTACGCGTCCACGGCGCCGTACCGCGCGCAGGTCTCGGGATTCTTATCATCCATCTTCCCCACCGGCTCCTCCACCCCTCGCCGGAGCTGCCGCCGCGCCGCGGCGGCGGCGGATCGAGCGAGCGAGGCGGTCAGGTGAGTAGCCATGGGATCGATGAACACGCGCAAGTGCGGAGCGGGGCAGTGCACAGTATCCCCGTCGATCCAGCTGGATCAACTAAGAAGTCGGGAAGTGGAGGTGGTGCGCCAAGCAACAATGCCGGTGGTGGGAGTGCGCCTCCGCCCGGCAATTTGGCAGGAAGTGGCACTCCACCTGCAAAGGGAAGCGGCAGTGACGGAGGCAGCGCTCCGGCGAATAATTCCACAAGTGGCGGCGCCCTGGCGAACAGCGCAGTGAAGCAGAGTAGCCCGGCCGGAGATGGGCATGGATCCCCATCCACAACCAGTACTTCTGCCGGAAAATCATCCTCCGCGAAGACCAGCGAGGAGAGTGTAGATAAGTCCAATAAGCAATCAGGAAGTGGAAGTGAAGCTCCCAGCGATGGTGATGCCGTTTCTGACAAGAAGAACAGCAAGGCGAAGGCCAATACCAAAGTTGCTGCTAAAGCATCCAGTGATAATTCTACTGGAACTGGAAGTTCAGCAAAGGATGATTCTAACAATAGATCTAATAGCAGTGCTGGAAGTGGAAGTGGTGTTGCAAGTAGTGTTTCTGCTGCTGTAAATAGCACAGCGGTAATGGCTGATAAAAATGAGGCAGTCGTTGCCACGGGTACTGATTCTGCCGGAAGTGTCTCAGATATGAAGGCTGATTTGAATAACAGATCAGATGCTCCGCCAGCGGGTGGAAGTGGACATGCCAACCATACATCAGATGCAACTGTTAGTTCGGCGAAGGGAAATGCTAAAGATGGCGGAGCTGATACAAATAAAGCGGGTGGGAATGTGGCTTCAACTAGTAATCAGACTGCTAGTCCTGCAACGGTAGCAAAGAAAGAGGGTGGATCTCCAAGCAAGAATCAGACATCTGTAGCATCGACAAATTCGAAGAATCAGAACCAGACTAGTGATGGAGTTGCTTCTGGTGGAAGTAGTGGTACAACAAGTAAGCAGAAGGAAACAACTTCACAGGGTAGTGTTAGTTCATCAAAGGATCATCCTGCCCAAGCAATCAACTCAAAAACTGGGAACTACAGCGAAGTGCTGGTGAAGGGGAATGGATCATCAACAAAACAGGCTTCACAAAAACAGCTTGATAAAAAGGTTGACTGGATCAAGGAGATGGCCAGCTGTGATATGTTCCATGGGAATTGGGTTCGGGATGAGTCGTACCCTCTCTACCCTGAGGGATCATGCCCTCACATTGATGAGCCCTTCGACTGTTATCTCAATGGCCGGCCAGATCGAGCCTACCAGAAGCTCCGGTGGCAACCTAGTAGCTGCAGCATCCCGAGGTGAGGAAAAGTTACTATAGCAAGCAATCAATTTTGGTGAACTTTTATTCCATCTTAGTGCATAACATGCCTAATTATATTCTTGTTATATTAGATTGGATCCAACTGATATGTTGGAGAGGCTGAGGGGGAAAAGACTGGTTTTCATTGGCGATTCACTTAATAGGAACATGTGGGAATCCCTGGTCTGCATCTTAAGGAACTCTGTTAAGGACAAGAGGAAGGTTTTTGAGGCATCTGGTAGGCATGAGTTTAAGACTGAGGGCTCATACTCTTTCCTGTTCACGGTATGTATTTTCCAGCTTGGATTGATTCTGTTTTACTATACACCATGCATCCATTTCAGAAATTGGAAGTGTTGCTTAATGCAAATTCTTGTCATTTAGGACTATAACTGCAGTGTGGAGTTTTTCCGCTCTCCTTTCCTAGTCCAAGAATGGGAGATGAAAGTGAGCAATGGAAAGAAAAAGAAACTCTTAGGCTTGACATAGTCGAGCAATCATCACCAAAGTATAAGGATGCAGATTTTCTAATTTTCAATACTGGGCACTGGTGGACACATGAGAAGACTTCTCTAGGGTAACTTATCTTGATATCTTCACTGCTATTTGGGCTGGACAATCATCTCTATTTCATTCTAGTTGTTGAACATTAAAGATATGTTCTATGTGACACAGGAAGGATTACTATCAGGAAGGTAATCACGTGTATAGTGAGCTCAATGTCGTGGATGCCTTTCACAAAGCTCTTGTCACCTGGTCCAGGTGGATTGATGCCAATGTAAATCCTAAGAAAACCACAGTGTTGTTCAGAGGCTATTCAGCATCCCATTTCAGGTATGTATTACCCTTTTTTTTTTGCAAATCACTAAATGCTAATTTGACGAATCTCGAGTCTTGACTGAATTTTGTTGTGCTCTCAAATATGCAGTGGTGGGCAATGGAATTCAGGTGGTAGCTGTGACAAGGAGACAGAACCAATAAGAAATGAACAGTACCTGTCAACCTACCCGCCAAAGATGAGCATTTTAGAGGATGTGATCCACAAGATGAAAACTCCAGTTGTTTACTTGAACATAACAAGGATGACTGACTATAGAAAGGATGCGCATCCTTCAATCTATCGTAAACGGAACCTGACTGAGGACGAGAGAAGATCACCGGAGAGATACCAGGACTGCAGCCACTGGTGCCTTCCTGGAGTACCGGATTCCTGGAACGAGCTGCTTTATGCCCAACTTTTGATCAAACAGCATCAAATGCTCCAACAATAAAGGCAAGTATGGGGTTTTCTGGATGAGGGTGCTTGTAGTTGTATATGAACTGTTTGCCATGATAATAATCAACACGATTATCAAAAGTAAGGTCGATAGAGACCTAGGGATTTTGAAATCCCTATAGAGAGTAAAGTTGCCAGTTGATGAGATCTCTCAATACGCATACAAATTCTTGTGCAGAGGCTTCTAGGACTTCATATTGTAAAGTTCATGTGTAGTGCTAATGAGTAATAGACAATAGTATAGATTCTACGATATAAAAATCATTCCCTTTTTAGCAGTTCCTGGCATTTATTTTGTATTTAAGGATACACAATATAATCTCGTCTGAGAGTTTATCATGAACCTCATGCTGCGTGACAACGAACAACCTAACATGTGAGGTGCTACACTGCCACTTGATTACTTTGTGGATGGTTTTTCATTTGTGTGGTAAATAGCATGAGTTGGACAATATCCAATTCATGTATTTTGATTTTCGAAGGTTAAATGTGGAGGTGAGGTGAAACCACATAACTGCTTATTGGTTTGTAAAGACATGGTGATTTGTTAATGCCCTAGCATTGACATCTTATGATAGCATTTTTTTTGTCAAATCTGAAGCATAGAGTGACCTCATAATACCAGTATTGTTGTCCAAGTGAAAACGAATCTTTGAGTATCTCATAAGCCTGCAATGGTGTATCAACTGTCAACCAATCTGCTGGTGCTGGAGACAATTAGGCCCTTAGCGACCTCTTGAATTTGCCGACATTTCTCTACAGTTAAGCTGTCCATGTGGGATCCAAAGGATATGGTCCAGCTTTGCAACTTTTGCAGCTTTTTTGTAATTAAAAAGGTTCTTATTACAGTTACAACTGTTTGCTAGTCTTACTGCCCTGTTTGCATCAAGCAGTTTTTTTTATAGCAAATATGGAGGTGACTTTCTCGTTTCCCCTCGTTGCATTCTGGAACAGGTAAGTTGTATTGTGTATGCAGTAGCAGCATAGCCTTGCTCAGAGGTCTAAGTCTGCATTTCTCTACGCTATATTTTGAGTGCAATATTGCGGATTCGAGTAGATGAGGATGGACATGGTGGCTATGCTGTTCGTTCTGTTGCGCCCAAAGAGGCAGCGACGTTTCATCAACCCAAAACATATCCTGATCGAACCCGTCAGCTTGTGCAACAGCAAATAGGATTTTTTTAATTTTTACATTTTTTTATTAAAATATTTTAAAAATAATTTTTCATTTCGAAAATTTACAAATGTAGACGCTGTTTTTTAAAAATCATCTTTTCAAAGAGCGTTAAGGGACCTAAATGTAAAATTTTTATTTGTGTTTAAATCCTTTTCATCGGTTTTAATTACTCAAAAACTAGTAATACTTATTTGATATTTCAAATGAAAAAGTAATAAACTACAATGTTATAGATCTTATCAAGATCTACAAATTTTATATAAAGTTTTTCTCAATCCAACGTCGTTTGAAATATAAGATATGAGATTTTGTTAAAATATATTTTAGATTTTCTAACAAATATTAAATTAAAAAGTTGTTAACTATGATATTTTATGCTCTACAATTTTTATATAAAGTTTAATTTCATCCGAATTTATATGATATATCTTTAATCATAAAGTTAACAAGCTATACTTCTCTTAACATCTTTTGGAAAGACGATTTTTTTTAAAAA
Source organism: Oryza australiensis (assembly GCA_019925245.2). Taxonomy (NCBI): domain Eukaryota; kingdom Viridiplantae; phylum Streptophyta; class Magnoliopsida; order Poales; family Poaceae; genus Oryza; species Oryza australiensis. The sequence goes on along the minus strand of JAIFGZ020000285.1, from coordinate 208,920 downwards.
AAACACCCTTTAAAACGACGTGAGGTGTATATATAATTTTTTTAAAAAAATATTTTTTTAAAAAATATTTTAAATAAAATATAAAAATCAAACAAATTACAGCAAATAGTATAGTCGACAGGTTTAGCGGAAGCTACAGGAGGGTGAAATTGCTGGGCCGGAGAGTCCACGAGAGCGCCTTTTGGTGTGAGGAACTTAGCAAGGCCCATCAAAGCCTTGTTCTCAGTCCTCTTGGCAATTTCCATTTCCTTTTTATTCTTTTAACGTAACCAATTTTTTAATTACATGAACATTCACAGGCTCACAGCGCAGCACATCATAACATCACAAACCCAATATAGAATATATAATTTGTTCAAAAATGATACAGATATAGCAAATTTTGTTCAAAATATGATAAAAATAACAACATTTTCTCACAATATAATATGAATATATAATAAATACGCTAAATTCTAGGGTGGTCTAAGGCCTTTATGAACCAAACCCATGGAGCCACCCCTGCGTGTCCGTCCGCACCAAGATTTAAGCTCTCTGGGGTTGCGTTCGTTCACCCACAAATCCATCATTACTCCTCTAATGCTTGTCAATGAATAGCTAATTTCGTCAAACGGTTATAAATTTAGTTGTCTCTAAAAAATTTTTATCCTATAATTTACCTTACAAATTATTATATTTTTTATTCATCAAATCCAACGATTCATAATCATATCAGATTAAACGGGTGAAATTGCCTTCCAATCCGTCATGTGGCCGAAATCTTCCTCCCACGATTACACAACCTCGCTCTCCTGAAAGCCGTACGACGGCCGCTCCTCCACGCCCAACCCTACTCCCTCACCCCTAAATCTCCCTCCTCTCTCCCTCTCGAAGGAACCCATGCGCGACGCTTATCCCCACTAACCATGTGTGACCACATCAAGCGAATTGGATGGCTTAAGTTGAGCTATAATAATTTTGTATATTTGAGAGGAGCAATACATATACTTTTTAGCTAAGCTTGTTCCTAGATGATGTCGTGGATACATGTTGATTTGTATTTTTTAAATAACTTTCTTTATTGCTCTTCTTTTAACCTTATAATTATCTCGTTCTATGCATCATTGATATTGTATCGATGTCATTTGGTTGTTTTTTTTGCAATATTAATTGTTATCGTAACGTTCGCACAGACAAATTGCTAATAAATCGATGAATAGTTGTGCCTATGACACATGGACAAAAAGGTTTGGTGTCCTAGCCTGTGGCAGGAGGAAACCAGAAAGGCATTTGGCTCATAAGAACATTCCTTCACCATTTGTATGTCATTTAAATGGCATTTAAATAGTCACTTTTTTATAAAATAACATATTATATGATATATCACTTCATGAAGCTTAAATTTGATCTATATTCTCAAATTATACATCATATTTGGAATTGAATTGAGTTTTTTAATTATAAATGACTGTTGGATCTTTTTAAGATCCCTCTTACAGCCCACACCCACACACACAACAAACAATCCCCACACACAGAAAAAGAGATTATTCTATAACTATCTATTCCATATGTCTCATAACATAGCTATTTCTGCCCTCACACACAAAAGAAGAGATTATTCTATAACTATCTATTTTCTATGTCTCATAATATAGCTATTTTCTGCTTGTCCTGTTAAATAATCAGGAATGATTATGTTTTGAGCCAGAGAGAGTGATTGACACTTGAGAGGTTACATGAAACGACTGAAAAAAAAGACCAGCTCACAGTTTTTGTGGTTAGGTGAAAAAGAACAGTACCATATTTTTTTCATGTGTCTAATGGAATAGTGGGAAACAAAACATGTCCTTAGTCACAACTCAAACATACATCAAGTTCCTTCCACACCATTATGGTTGTGAATTTCGATACCAAATTCTGTTTTTTTAACGATTAAAGACATGTAAGTTTGATTACAATTAGGAACAATCTAACCTGTTAATGTCGATGCATGTCTTCCGGCAGACGCCATCTAGCCCTTTCATCTTAAAATAAAGATCTCCCGTGTAAATTGTTGGATACCACGTTAAAAAAATCTTCTAAGGCCTTATTCGGCTTGAAGGTGATTGAAAGAGATTAAGAAAGAAAAATTTCGATGATATAAAATAATCGTCTCTAATTTTTGATAGGGATTTAACCGAACAAATCTTAAACTGAGAATGAACCCAATTAAAATGGCCAAGCTAGTTAAGCGGCTAAGGGATATGACTACCCAAGTAGGAAAACGGCCATCACCTGTGCAATGGACTGCCGATTGGCCAGAGTATGCAGCAAAGAGATTGGCTTCTTTGAGCCCCCCATGCTGGCCAAAAGCTGGATGCATAGACCACACCATGTCCCTGACCATGACCCTGACACAACCCAAATTTTGCTTGCTTTACGTCCCTGGTTGTTCCCAGCCTCTCCCACTGCTAAATCTGACTAATCACCGCCCCCACAGTCCCCACTTGATCTGACCGTTCGTTCCATGCACGATCCATTAGGATCAAACAAAACAAGATGAACAAGATACCCACGTGTTAAACCATAAAAATATTAGTCATTAGCCACTTGCGTTTCTGAGGACGCGTTTGATATGATTTTGAATTCTCGGAGAGAGGGGCAAAAACGTTTCTAGGGATTCTCAAAGAAATGTTTCTTTCAATCGCGAAACTACTTAAAAGAGATTCTCGTTTCTAGTTAAAACCAAAAACGTTTCTGCTAATTCTCTAATAAACGTTTCTCGTTTTTAACAATTTGATACAGATTCTCGAATAAACATACTGAATTTGGAACCGATTCTCTTACCAAACGGACCCTAAGTGACATGATCAGTAACTATTCTATGATCAACTCTTTCTCGTTGATTTCATGTTAATGCTAAACTACTCCTTTCATTTTAAAAATATAATAACTTTTAACATTTAAAATTTATTTTAAAATATAATAACATCTTCACTTACTAATATTAATTCTCTCATCAATCAATTGTAACCTTCCATCATTTAAATTCTTCATATACTTCCTTATCTCGACTTGCAATCATAATCTTTCTCCATTAAATTTTACTTATTTTCTTAATACATGTATCTAACTTTAAAATTGTTTATATTTTAAAACGGAGGTAATAGTTTATGTGAAAATCTCATAAAAATATAATTCTTACATTTCAAAGAAAACCGTAGCCCATCTCCCTAATATTTTCTTTTATAGTGCCTTTAGCTCAAGAGCTTCCAACCAATTATTAGTCGAACCATAGTCAAAATCCTATAATAACCACTAGCTACGACTGTGCTGCAGCCATAGCAACAAGACCTAGCAAGCAAATAATTTTTGTTAGGACTGTTACAACACCATGACTGTGCAACCAGAGTCTAGCTGAACCGACCCAATTCCTAAACAAAACACTCGCATTTCAAAATCCTAACATAATCCTAATATAATCCGTCTCTTAGATTTCATGGGGTAGGCTTACAAAAAAATTGAACCTGTTCATGCGAAATTCCTAACATAATATGCGCATTTCGAAGGAGGCGTCAGACATCTCCCATTTTGATCGCATGTCCTCTTCACTGGATACATATCCTGCTAATTGACCAACCAACATTTACACTGTGCCAGATTGCAAAATTCTGCAACGAGGGCAATGCATCTCCCTAGCCAGCGCACATGGCGTTATGCATGCGGATACAAAAAAACCGGTGCCACCCATCACGGGGACGCAGACGATCGATCTGAGCCGTCCGTTCCTCGATCGGACGGCCGGCGATGTCCCGGAGGCATGTGCAAGCCGAGCCAAACTAAAGCCAGACAGACAGCAGGCAGTGCTGAAAACTGCACCATCTGCTAGTATTCTATTTACTGGTTTCCCCCCATAAATAAGTGCAGGCATGATGAGCCATAAAAATCAAGACACCATCATCAACCAGAAAACCCAAAAGCTCTCCTCCTTTAATTTGCACCATCCCCAAATCTCCTCCTCTTCCATTGCCATCTCTCTCTCACACACACACTCTCTTTCTCTCTCTCTCTCTCATCCATGAGGATCAGGAGGAGGCCACAGTGTCTCTCTTTGCAGAGCTCAGATCCATCCACATCCACCACTGCACCCCAGACGCCGCAGAATGCGGCAGCAAGAAACCGGGAGGGTGGTGGTGATGGTGTTGGGAGGAGGCTGCACCTGCACCACCATGGGAATGTGGATCTTGGCAAGAAACCATCCGGGGTGACCAGGCGACGCCTGGTATTGTTGCAGCAGGTACGTGCGCACGCTCGCTCTAGCTGCAGATTTTGTTTGGTTCTTGCGCTCTTGGATCAGATGGCTAGATCTAGCTGAATCGAAAGAACTTGTATTTTGGCTTCAACTCGATCGATCTCCCAGGACAATGGAGTGGATTGCAGCGACAGCAAGAGACCCGGTGCAGGACAAGGAGGAGCTGGAGATGCTCACGGGAGGTATGGATGCTGAAGAACTGCAAAAAATGCAGAAAGAACAAGTCTGTAAATTTTGAGTTGACTGAACAATACTACAATAGAATGATATAGTAGATGCACATTCAATCAGGTTACTACTGTTTCATAGTGGTTGATGCAAATATGCAATTATAAATTGTTTTTAGTAGTACACTTCCTGTCAGACAGAACGGCCTGTAGGCATGCACATGTCCACCACCCATGCATGATGGATGATGCATCCACCCATGATAATTCCATTTAGGCCACTTCTTGTTGGGGTGGATGGATTTGTTTGGTCTCTTCCTGATCAATCAGGCTCGCATTACAGGTCACAGCCTGTTTGGTTTGGTTGTATCCTCGCGTGATCTTGCTTGGTACCTAGCGAGTTCGGCGCAAGAAAGTCCAGAGCCAATGCGCTAGATAAGTAGATAGTAGATTGCCACCTGTATTTTGATCACATTTTAATCAGTTTTGGTAATGGTTTGTTTGTTTGCTTGTTTGTGCAAATGATGCGTTTTGTGTTTTTGCAGTGTGGTGAATGGGAGCGTGCCATCGCCATGCACCGGCGGCGAGGTGAGCAGCAAGTCGGAGCCGGCGGCAGGGGAGCTGACGGTGAGCAATGGCGTGGCGGCGGCCGTTGCACCGGCCGTGATCGTGGATGTGAAGGAGGAGAAGAGCGTCGGCAATGGCGTCGGCGGTGGTGGAGCCAAGAAGCGGCGAGGCGGGCCGGTGGTGCTGATGGAGGGGTCCCGGTGCAGCCGCGTGAACGGGCGCGGGTGGCGGTGCAGCCAGCAGACGCTCGTCGGCTACGCGCTGTGCGAGCACCACCTCGGCAAGGGCAGGATGCGGAGCGTCAGCGGCGGCAGCCAGCTCGGCCGCACCGAGCACAGGGCGGCGACGGCGAGGATCCCCGCCGCAGCCGCGGCGGCGCCCAAGGCCGACGAGCCTGCAGGCCCGAGCTAAAGGGAATCGCAACGCGGCGATGTGAATTCTTGCCGCGTTTTGCCGTTACCTTTTAATTGTCGGTCGGCGGTGGCATGGCACGAGCAGCGGCCAGTATGGTGGTGTGGTTAATCCGTGCTCGAAATTTTCACCGTGATTTCCGAGTAAATAGTAACAGGAGCCAAGCCATCGCCCATATCACTCCATCAGCCACCCATGGAAAAGGTTGCAACTTGCAACCTGCATAATTGTTGTTGCTGTGGTTGATGCAACTCTGAGGGAGATAAAACGGTACGGACCGTTTGCCGTTTGGGGTCCTAACTGGTCGTAAAAGTATCTAGCAACGGGAAGCTCTCGAATCCACTATTAGCCCCAAAACGTCTGTGGGCTGAATAATTAAGGCTGAGTTCTATACTTCTTTTTTTTCAATTTCTACTCTTTTATTTTTCACATACATATTTTTCGAATTGTTACATGATAACTTTTTAAAAATTCTATTAAAAATTTATTTTTAAAAACCATATTAATTTACTTTAAAGTTTTTTAAGTTAATAATTAATTATATATTAATAAACCATTTCGTTTTGCTACAGAGAGGATTAGCTTTCTAACGTCATAGGCCGAACCCAGCCTAACTTCTTTCCCAGAACACTTCTGCACCGAATGCTACATATACGCGGGATACAAAGAGTAGCGTGCGAGAAACCGAGGTTACGCACTGTCGCGCTGACGCAAACACGAGGCGTGCTTGCAATGCAACGCCGCCTGATCGATCGATCCATCCACCGGCGCCCGGCGGTGGCGTACTCGCGCACCGCATCGCGTGGGCCGTGGCCGTCAGCTGCCAAGCGCGCGGAATCTCCAACTCCAACGCACACGTCCCACGCGCTTTCGCATCAGGTCTAACGGGCTTTCGTCCCTTCGCACCCAAGCGTGGAATGGATGCCTGTGTTACAATTACGAGCGGCCGGCCGCGCGGTGGGGTGGTGGGCTGGAGCTGGAGGAGATGGGGGCCGTGCTGCCAGGGGCGAGCACTTAGGCTGTGTGTTGTAGGCTTCTTTGGTGGAAAATTGGTCTCAAGTATTGGCCCAGAGCACTCACCGCCGGTCCACACGATCTCATTTCTGATCGGAATAAGTCTAAGAGCAACTCCAGCAATTGATTGTTGTTGTTGTGGAAATCATTTTAAAAATTGTATAACAAAAAAGTAATCTTTAATAGCTTGTCTATCTGATTTTGTAAAATAGCAAGCTGGTTATCCCTTGGCTTTCGTTGACTATTTAAAGTCAACCATGAAAACTTTATACTTGACTTTGTAAAATAAAGGCTATTATGGACATCTTCTTTTTTAAAAGTTCTCTATTTTATAGAATGGCTAAATAATAAAATTTGGCTATCCAATTTAGCCGAGCCGCTGGAGTTGCTCTAAGCGACCCAATCGTCTTCGTCAACTGTGAAACCGGTTATAACACCTTCTCTGCCATGAAGGACGCGCTAGCACAGTGCTCTCGGAGATGGTGCGTGACACACGAGTACAGCATGTTGTTTACGATTGAGGCCATGCCAAACCCCTTCGATCGATGGAGGTTTGGAGGCGAGGGGTTCGGTGGAGGAGAAGGACGATGCAGGCGATGGCGCGGTGGGGCACTAGGGAGGAAGGCGGTCATGGGAGAGATGACGAAAGGGGGCCATGGAGGAGAGGCACCGAATTACACATCCCATCGCGTTGCATCTTTGTCGTCATCTTCAATCCCCGGCCATCCGAAATCCCCAACACCGGTAGAGAGGGGAGAAGCCGGTCGAAGCTACAGTCCGCTCTCCGCTGCTGCCTCCTCGTCGGCGGCTGTAGTCCTCCCACCGAATGTTGCTCAGAGTGTTCTAGTGCATCGTCGGGATGCTCCAACTGTTCTTGGATGAGAGGGTGTCACCGGCAACGACCGGATCCAAGGCCATCGGCCCCACGGAAGACGACGACGATGCTAGTGCTTGTTAGAGTTTGTGTCGAATATGTGTACAAAGTCGGTTACAATTTAAGACTTAGAGTTGTACTTGGTGTTAGAAATAGAGTAAGAATTGAACTCTATCCTAGTGTCTCTCTTAAATAGAGATACACACCGGATGTAACCGCAAGACGACAATAGCATAGATATGAGTACGAGTGGTCGGCGATCTAGCCGATGGAGGGTCATGGATACCTGGATACATTGTAATATGCTAGATCGGGGAGAAGTGCTTGTAATCAGTGTCCTATAGATGTAGGCTTTGCTGAACCTCGTTAAAAAATATCGTACCTCGGTGTCGTTATCATGTTTGGATTTCCTATGACGTTTCTTTCGTGTTTGGTTCTCGATGTTCTGTCGGGGCCAGTTTTATAACAGTGCTCGTCCATGCTGTGTGCACATCTTCACCATCGCTGATTCTCTTCTCCGATGACTAATTTTCGATCACCGCCGGTGACGCGTGCGTGCGTGTTCCCGGCGCTGTTCATCGAGCCGAGCGAGAGATGTACAAAGCAGGGGTGACCAACAATGTGGAGGTGTATGTGTTGTTCGTCGGCGCCGAACTCGCGTGGCTGCTCCTCAACGACACCTGGCTGGGCTTCCTCGGCGCCTGCCTCGTCGGCATAGCTTGCCCACTTACCGAGATCCTACTAAACAAGTAGCTACTACCTCCGAATCTCTGCAGTCCCTTTCACATTCTTGATTCTCCCATCAATGGCGTTGTGCCTCTCCATTGTCACCCCCTGCCGTCGTCCCTCCCCGCCGTCGGTGCCCTTACCCGTACCATTGCTATCGCCGCATCGTCCTTCCCTTTCCTTGAACCCCCTCGCCTCCAAGCCTCCATTGACATCGAAGGGGTTCGGCGTGGCCTCACTCGTGCGTGGCACGCCACACTCGCATGCCACACATCGCCTTCGTGAGTGCGACGCCAGCGTGTCCTCCACGGCGGAGAAGAGGGAGAGAGACATGGGGGAAGGAAAAAAGACCTGATATGTGAGGCCCACCGTATGTTTTTTCATATCTCATTGACATATGGGCTCACTTGCAAAAACCGCTTTTTAAAGAGTCGATTTGTATCAGTTTTCGAAGATGGTGGAGGTGTTATGTCCTGTTTTATAGTCGATGGATACGATTCGATCAATGACATAAGATGAGGAAAGCAAAATAGACTTATTCTGATCTTGGCTGGTGAATGGTCCTGCCGGCTTTTAAGTCCAGAGGCCGGATAGGAGGGAAGAAATTAAACCACGAGTACCAATTTCGTAACAAGAAACTAGTATCTGAAAAGCCTTTCTTCCTAGCAAGCTGAGTATTTTATTGGGTCTATCTATAATTCATGCGACATAAAATCAGGTAAATAACAGTAGGATTCATAAGTATAGCTAAATTAGGTTGACTATCGTTACAACAATAACAAACACGACACATAATTAATGAGACTTGTGAGAGACTTGAAAAAAACAGATAGATTAGATAAAAATCAAAACATATACTAAATTTTCTAGGCCAACACAAAATTTACATCCGCAGATAATAAAAATTATAAATATAATTAATATATAATTGCAGTGTAAGTAGCAGAGATATACTAGGTAATAAAGTAGGTAGATAAGATAAAAATTATAACATATAATAAATTTTGTAGGCCAACATAAAATTTACATACATAATAATAAAAATTACAAATGTAATTAATATATAATTACAACGTAAATAAGATGTAATTAGTACAGTGTAAATCTGTGAAGATAATAAAGCATGGGTGAGCCTCTCTTAGTCTCTTATCATGATGTATGAGAGCGATATTCAGTAAAAGAATGTATGAGACCACACCTGCTCTCTATCACGTGCACAATTTATTTTACATAGAGATAGCATAGGAATATGACCGAATAAATCACAGCAAGCACAGGTGCACGCGTATGTACGAACTAAGCACACGTGCACGTATACGTTCGAACTAGTGCATGCACGCGCGATGGCAAAGCAGTCCTGCACGAATCTAAAAGGAAATCTGAGGGCTAACACTGATTGTAATCAAAGAAGATTTATGGCGACATAACTATAGCACAACCGTATTTGTTTTTCATCTACAGTTTTAGAGAATTTTTACCTTTGTATGTTTATCAGCTCATCAGCATATGTATCTCCTTTTATACGGGAGGATACTCAAATCAGTGAACCTACGGCAAAACCGACTACGGACAAAAATAAATAGGGAAATTTTGCTCAGAGACACTGAACAATGTTGTTATTTGTCGTTGGATACCGCCAACTCGATAATCGGTGAGTACCATTATGAAAGCCAATTTTTTTGTCAAAAGACACCGCAACCATTATTTTAATCGTTTCCGTGATTTAGGAGAGAGAAAATTTTGAAAATGACATTGGTTGCCCCTCGGATCAATGCGGACCCGAACCCACCCTGATTTGGTTGGACCGGACCATATCGACAGCTCGTTAAACCCTTGCCCTCCTCTCACTCGGCCACAGTCGCGCCGCCCCTCCTTCCCACATCGACCAAGCTCCGGCTACCTCGTGCCTTCCGCGCGTCTTCCACCACAGCTCGTGCCTCGTGGTTTGATGGACTAGTGAGGATGGTCCATCAAGGACAAGCATACGCTCTCCAATCCTATCAATCTTATTGCCCATTACTTTCAGCATGTCATGCCCATCCTTCACCATCACCATGTTTGCACCCATCGATGCCTCGCACTTCTAATCCGATCGCAACGAGGAGGAATCCCTATCAACCAAGTATTCGACGTACTCTTGTTCAAACATGTACACGCCGCATGCAAACTCGTCGCAAAACCGAATATTGCAAATCTAAAACCACCATTGCAAAAAAATCAAAGACAAAAGACGGAACCCGGTGACTTACATGCTCCCAGAGGACACTTGTAGAACCTCTTTCCCTTGCTGCCTACCTTCTGCGGCACCCGCCCGATGAGCTTCATCCCACACTTGTTGCATGGAACCAGGGGCAAGAAACCGGCAACATCCCTGAACAGATCCAGCTCGGGAACGAGGGTAGACGGTGCCGCGGATTGCGAGCTGGACACCATCGCAAGGGCCCAAATCGACGGATCTAGGGTTGTGCACCTCAAGAAAGAGTTTGGGAAAGGAGAGAGAGACAGATAGGCGATGGCGGGAAGAAGACGGTGACGAGTCGACAACTTGGTTCAACCGAACCATATAAGCGCCTCGGCGTGCCGGGGTCAACATTGTCCATTCACCGCCTTCTCTCTCCCAAACCACGAAAACGATTAAAATAATGGCTGCGATGTCTTTTGGCAAAGAACCGACTTTCGAATGGTACTCACCGATTATCGAGTTGGCGGTGTTCGCGGCAAATAACAATGTTGTTCAGTGTCTCTCAGCAAAATTTCCCAAAATAAATAATAGCACTTCCACACACAAGAAATGGTCGAATGGCTGAAGTCCGCTATGTACATACAAACTACGCATACGCCAATTGTGCACATAGCGCTATATGATGTCCCCTATGCTGAAGAATGAAGATGGTGACTGTAAAACGGAAGATTTCCGACTTGATTTCTATTGCAACCTTAGCGTCTCAGCTCTCTTCAGTCGCCTTTTCCGATACCTCCATGCGACTTGGATGCGATTTGCTGCAAGGCTCTTCCAGTACGGTGATTCATACCTATTTTTAAGTTTACGAAAGCATCAATAAACGTAAATTCGAGTCATGGAAATATGGGAACAGAAGTTTAGTAATTGAATTGAGTTTTAGTTCTTTTTGATTTGAATTTTTAATGTCTTTTTTATTCTCAACTTTTCTTAGATTCTAAACTTTTTTTTTGTTTGAGACTATAATAACAGCCATATACATTAATATTAATTAAAAAATTCAAAATTCCTAGATCATACAAGAGACTGTGCATGTACCTCTCTTTCAGAGGAGTGCCTTTATATGCTCCCTCTCTCTCGCTCGATTTGCATGGATATAAAATAAATATATAGTTAGTGTTACGTATGAGATATCATTAAATTTATATTTGAAAATATCTTTATGTGATATTTATTTTATAGTTATGATAATATATTGCAAAAGAAAATAATGGCCGAAGACCGTGTTAAAGTTTATACGTCTTATATTTTTAAATGGAGAGAATAAATCATGCTTTCAAGTTCCAATGCACAGATAATTGCAGAGAAGAGCATATAGTAGCTTTTAAAACATTTTCGTTATAAACTCCTTCATCTGTTTTACTATATATGTTTGGGATAACTGTGATCCTCTATTGATAGGTCTAATTATAATTTTATTTTTATTTTTTTTAATCTTATGATTTTGTCCTCGTATATTTGAAATAAAACTGTTTGTCCTGATTTGGATCTTATTAGATGATGTAAAATATATAAATTAAAAAATATCAAATATATGAAAATAACGGTGAAAAAAGATCAAAGTATTCTCATATTATCCACTCACGCATAGGGCGGCACTCTCACTGGTAGGGTTCTCGTGGAAGAAGGCGACGACGACATTTCGCAGCGCAACGGCGGAGGAGGTGACGCACGGCGGCTCGGGGCGCGGCGGCAGTTCACAGCGCAACGGCGGAGGAGGCAACGCGCGGCGGCTCGGCGCGACGCGACGCGACAGCCGCTCGTGGCGCGGCGGCAGTTCGCGGCGCAGCGGCGGAGGGGGCAACGCGCCGCGGTGGAGCTCGCGGGGTCCCGTGAGTGGACGCGGCGCTTCCTCCGGCAACTCGTCATATGGAGAGGACCCTCCCGAGTCCCGACCATCGCGGAGCTCCCCGCCGCCTACTCCGCGCTCGTCCGCGGCGTCCTCTCCTCGTCCGCCGTCTCCGCCTCCGCCTCCCCGCGCGTCGCCTGCATGCTCACCATCTCCCCCGCCTCTGACGTGAGCGCCCCGGCCCCCTCATCTCCTCAATCCGCTGAATCCTATCCTATCCTAGCGTCATGATGACGTCGCTGCTCGATCCGTGACTTGTAGAACGCGTACAACACGCTCCACGGAGGCATGGTGGCGAGCTCAGCGCGGCCTCTCTCTCCGCCGCCCACCTCAATGTGAGCACACACTGACCCAACTACTGAACTTGTTTATTTATTTTCAGAAAAAAATTGCATCCAAATTTCTTGCACTGATTGGATGCCGAATAATCTCCCAAGGAATGGGCGCTACTTTAAACTGGAGTTTTAGCCTCACATCTAGGATGAAGATGTTGTGTAAGATACTAGTGGTAAATATATTTCAGCACTGCAAGAGGGTAAATGATCCAGCTGTAGAACACGGGAGGGGACTTCGTTTCTAGTATGAACTAAATCATCTACACACAAGCAAGCACTTTTTTTTTGTGGAAAGCCTGGCTTGATATGGATATAACCTACCTTCCAATTAATGCTCAATGCTGATGTTGCATGATTTCAGAATTCAGACCTGCTGGGTTTTGATGCATCGTGTTTCCTTTAATGTATTATCCATCCACAACAAAAGATGAAATTGTAAAACTCGCAACATCATATGTCATTTAGTAAAGCATAAACAATTCAAGACACAACATACAAAACAGACTGCTCTTTTTTAATACCAAGTCATGGTTGTATTTGTGCATTTTTTATTGATTTAATCATTACTAATCAACCTGTTTAATATTTATCCGTCCAAGCTCTCTCAGGAGTAACAAACATAGAAACAGCTGGAAGAGTAGGAAAGGGAGGGGAAGAGAGAGAGGGAGGGAAGAGAAGGATAAACTAAAAAAACAATGAGAAAACTCGCTAGTTTGTTAGGTCTTTAAGTGGTGGTTAAATGAGATGCTTGCAGCTTTTATTTAGGTGCAGACTTGTTGCAAACTTTTTGTTTTTATGGACATTGTGTAAACTTGTAGCTTTTATGAATATGTTGCCATGTGTATAGGAAACATTGAAATATGATATGAATTTATTATTATGTTTTTTCTCCATGATTGTTGTCATATTTTTATGTGTTATATATTGTTGTCATAATGCTATTAAAATATTGCTAAGGTGTTGCTATTTCTTCAATATTACATATGAACAGAAATAATTGCAATTGTCCTAAATATATTGAACCAAATGTAATCATTTTTATGAAAATACAATATAAATATCTAATTTCAACCAACGATAAATTCATAATGACCACATAAAAGCAGAGACAAAATCACATGGATATTTTGGTCTTTTCGTAAAAAGTTAACCGTTACAACAGAATAATAAAATAGAGGCAATGTGCTGCTTCGTTTTAAAAACACAAGATAAATTCATAAGGGGCAAAAACATAATTTCAATACAAAATAACCCCTCTATGTTTATATCCCATCATGTGCTCGTATATATGAAGTAAAAAAATTAAGAAAACTTAAGGAGCAAACATATGATGACACTCCATAATATAACCTATTTATGTCTTTCAAAGCATCTAGTTAGCGCAAAGCATAAAAAGTCTAAAATAACTACACACTCAGCGTATTTTGATTTGGAAAAAGTCAAACTTTGTAAACTTTGACTAATGATTATTCAAATTATAAATATATTTACTGTAACTTATACTTCTTCCGTCTCAAAATAAGATTATTGCCCTCTTTCGTTTGTTCCAAAATAATTTTATTTTTTAGTTTATTTTTATAATCATTACATTGGAACCTGTAAAAGTAGAGGACAAATGTGCATTGAGAGTAGGAAGTAGGTAAAGTGGAAACAATTACATTAGGATTTAATAAAATAGAGGTATTCTAGTCTTTTTGTTTTTATTGATATGTGTGAGATGGTTAAAAAATAAACTTATTTTGTGACGAAAATAGTAATAAAAGTATATTAATATTTCAAATACTTTCAAAAAATGTTAGTTTTATAGATATCAATAATATACTTTATTAAAAATCAATGGTCAAAGTGTGATCTTAAGATTTTTATCAATTAAAATACACCCTATAAAAATCTACAGAGGTGGTACATTTTAGTCTCCTCAATGGATAAATATTTTGAAAGGTTATTCGCTTGACAACAGACAAATATACTTGGGAGAAATAAATGCACTTTTCACACATTTCCTCTGACATCTCGATAATAGAACTTGAAATTATGTAGGAGCAAATCTTCGATTTGATTTATTCCTTAGATTAATATAGGTTTCCCTCAACCTAACACTAGTAATTAACTACTTTGTTTTGTGATTCACAAAATAAAGGTGTAATTTGCTCGGATATTTTCTTACCTGATTGTACCTAGCACAAGTGGATTGCGCAAGAATCTTGAAAATTGTGAGGTCACTTCTTCCAGATCACGTGCTCGCAGTACAAAAGCTTCAACATTTGTTAAACATCTGACAGTACGTATAGCGACCAAACGCATGCCATGCAACTTGATCTTCCCACCATCTGATACAGTAGGACGGTAGCATTTTGGATGACATAATGAAGAGAAAGATCAAAAGGCACGAGCAGTCAAGAAAGCATAAAATTTGCAGACCTCGGTTCGCTGAAGATTGCTCCAAGTACCAGGAAAGGAGTTCCTCACCACATACATCTCCTTCTTGCAAGGGAGACTTATTTCCATCTGCACTGATGCTTTCCAATCTACCCCTGACTATAAAAACCATCTTTTCAACAGGACCACCCTGATAAAGAATGTCACTTCCTCTAATATACAAGTTCTGCCTTAGCTTGTCACAGATTGCATCCCAGGTTGCATTGTCCATCAGGTTAAACAGCCGAACCTAAAATAGATGGTGAAAGAAGGAAACTGCAATTTAAAGTCACCTCAAGTTCCAAAAAATAATTGCATACAATTTTTTTCATGGTATGCAAAATTGAAAAAGTAGTTGAACACAAAACATATTCGGTGCAACTGGATTTGGAACTATGCCAGCGCAGTGCATTGGCATCATGAGATCAACTAAATGATGGCACAGCAATATGCAACAGAACTTGTCCGATTCTGATAACAAGTGTGCAGCCACGCAGTGCTATATAGTGTGGGGGCTGTAATGGATTGGTGGTGGCGTATCATTGTTCTTAAAAAAGCAAAACAGAGGAAATTGTTAAGTATATACATGTTAAAAATAACACATATCTATTAACAGGTGCAATAGGCCTAAATATATATAGATAAAAAAGGAAGAAATCCTAATACGAATACATATACACAAAATCCAATACGAATACATATACATCTAACACCCCCTTAAACTTAGGATGAATCAAGAACACTGAGTTTGGAAAGATAAAATCTATGCTGAACTTGGGTCTGTGCCTTTGTAAAGAAATTAACCAACTACAATTTTGAAGGCACATACCGAAGAGTAATAACCCCATCCCGAACCTATGATCGGTATAAGAAACATTCACACCAATATGCTTAGTAAGCTCATGCTTCACTAGATCACAGACAATACTAATAGCACCAGTACTGTCAAACAAGAGAGAAGTCGACAGAGATATTGAAACACCAAAAATCCTCAAGTAACCACCGTAACCAAGTCACTTATGCCGTCACAAGAGCCATATCACACAACTCAACCTTAGTACTCAAACGAGAAACTGCTACATGCTTCTTAGTCTTCTAAGCAATATAAGGGAACCACCAAGAAAAACACAATAGGTAGAAAGAGATCGACAATCAGAGGGATCACTAGTCTAGGTAGCATCACAATAAGTCTGGAGATGTAAGGATCTAGAACGTGGAAAGAAAAGACGACGTGAAAGAGTTCCACGAAGATAACGTAAGACACGAAAAATATGACTATAATGAAGATGAGTGGGAGCTGAAACAAACCGACTCAAGAAATACACAAAGATATGAGATATCGGGATGAGTAATACCAAGATAAACAAGACTCCCAACAATATAACGATAACAAGTGGGATCCTCAATAGGCTCATCATCGGTGGCTCGAAGATAAACATTAAGTTTCATGGGAGTCAACAGTCTGATGATTAGTAAGAGAAACACAATCAAGAAGATCCTGAGTATACTTTTCTTGAGACAAATAGAAACCCTCCGATGTGGGAGAAACCTCAATCCCAAGAAAGAAACGAAGAGAACCAAGATCAAGATATAAGAAACTCGCTAATTGAGATGGGTCTTGACAAAGACAATATACGAAGGATCATCTCCGGTAATGATCATTTCATCGACATAAAGAATGAGAAGTGTCCGACCATGTGAGGAAGTATGGACGAAAAGCACAGGATCATGAGCACTAGCAGAAAAACCACCAGCAGTAACCACAGAGGCAAAACGTTGAAACAAGCATGAGGAGCCTGCTTGAGGCCATAAAGCAAGCGACGAAGACGACAAACCATACCCTCAAGAACATAATACCCAAGCGGCGGCTGCATATAGACCTCTTCACACAGCTCACCATTAAGAAATGCATTCTTGATATCAAGCTAAAAAATAGATTATCGACGAATAGAGGCCACGACAAGAAGAGTGCGAACAATGGTCATATGAGCAACCGGATCAAAAGTCTCGTCATAGTCTCGACCATGCTCCCGCGAAAACCACGAGCAATGAGACGAGCCTTATAGTGCTCAAGAGAACCATTAGAGCGAGTCTTCACCTTATAAACCGACTTACATGTAATACGATGCACATGTGCGGGACGAGGAACAAGATCTCACGTTGAGTGCACTCAAGAGCTGCAATCTCCTCGGCCATAGCATGCTGCCATTCCGATGAGGAAGAGCATCACGATAAGATCTTGGCTCGAAAGAATAGTAGCAACATAAGCGAAGGAGAGTAACAATCGGGACGTCGACGAAGACGATGACCACACCCAAGAAGCTGCTCGGGAGAGGAATCCTCCGAAAAAGAGGCCTCAATAGGAGAAGAAGGTGTGTCGGACAAAGATGGCACATCAAAAGAAGTTTGTGTACGGCGAGTATAGACATGTGTCACTGATGGCTTTATAGAAAAATCAGCAGCCACAATAGGAGACATCAAAGAAGTAGACTGCAATGAAATAGGCTCCGAAGAGAGCATATCAACACAAATGTCAGGCGAGGAGACCACAGAGGGAGCCATTGGAGGAGGTATCTGCCGTGAGGAAGGTATGATAGCAATAGAAGTATCAGGTAATATAAAAAAGGACAGTGGATCAACCAAGATGCAGGCGAAGCATCGGAAGGACAAGGATAAAAAGGACAAGATTATCAAATACAACATCCCAAGAAATCCTCATCCGACGACCAACCGGATCCCAACCTTGATAGCCCGAACTATAGCCGAGAAAAACACACTCGACAAGGCGAGCGATCGGCTTCATGCGCTCACGAGGTGCAAGAAGCACATAACACACACAACCAAAGAGACGAAGACTGAAATAGTTAGGTGTCTTACCAAGAAGACGCTCAAAAGGAATCCCACCATGAAGAGGAGAAGAAGGCTTAAGGTTAGTCAAATAAGTGGCCGTAGACATAGCCTCAACCCGAAAATAAGGCGGAACAGAAGAAGCGAGCATAAGAGCACAAGCAGTCTCAAGGAGATGACGATGCTTGCTCTCGGCCATACCATTACGAGCATGAGTGTCGGGACAAGAAAATTAAGCAAGAGTGCCTTGCTCGGAGAACCCGACTAAGACCTACATAAAGAAACTCGTCGGCGAATCGGCACGAAAAACATGAATAGATGTGTCAAAGTGAGTGCGGATCATATGCGATAAAAAGTCTTAAAGATAGATAAGGCCTCACTACGATGTTTTATAAAATAAAGCCATGTATGACGAGAAAAATCATCTATGAATATAATATAATATCGGTGACCCCTTTAGAGACAAAAGGAAGGCGAATCGCTTGTCTAACCTACAACCACGACACGAGCTAAAGATTCACGACCTAAAACCGATCCTAAAAGACCACAACAAATCAAACTAGATAGACGAAAGCCGCATAGATGACTCAATCGATGATGCCACCGATCAAAATACGAGGTCGACGACGCGGCCAAAGTGGAGTCAACAAGACCGACGGGCACGCGGAAGGAAGATAAAGCCGATCAAGCTCCCAAAGACGCCGAGAATCACGACGATGAGGGCCGATACCAACCAGTGACCCGTCCGACGATCCCGAACATAACAAAAATCGGGATCAAGTATAACACGACAGTCATGATCAATGACACGCCGGCGGACATGAGTGTATGGCCGGTTCGGGAACATAAGAAATATCAAGGACATGAAAATAGTCAGATAGAAGTATGTCATGTCCTACAACAGGAAGAAAAGAACTATCAACTGTATGAACAGTGGGAGAACCAGATGGAGGACACATGG
Organism: Oryza australiensis; assembly: GCA_019925245.2. Classification (NCBI taxonomy): domain Eukaryota; kingdom Viridiplantae; phylum Streptophyta; class Magnoliopsida; order Poales; family Poaceae; genus Oryza; species Oryza australiensis. The sequence goes on along the minus strand of JAIFGZ020000285.1, from coordinate 190,239 downwards.
ATGAAAGACAGCTGCAATGAGGAGTCATATGAAACGAAGCACCAGAATCAAGAATCCATGGACAAATACTTGGAGTAAACGTAGGAGGTGGTCCTAGAGTGGAAGACTGAGAAGCAATAGCAAAACCTGTAGGTGCAGAAGGCTGAGTCAAAGAACCCGCAACTCCTGGTGGCGTAGAGGTGACAATGTGACTAAGCAACCTGATGGTCTTCTATGTTTCAGAACCAGCATAACTCCTCTGAGGACCCCCAGAACCAGAACCACCAGCACCACCAGCACCCTGTGAAGAATGACCACCTCAGCGAGACTGAGCATCATGAGACTGAGCCTTCTTCTTCCTGTAACAATATGCCTCCACATGGTTATCCTTGCCACACCAATCACATTTAAGACCTCCACCCCCTCGACGCTCAGAAGAAGGCACCACAGGTGGAGGAACAGCAGGTCAAGTGGAAGAGCTGGCGGCCAAAACTAAAAAGTACCGCAACAATCTAGCAGCAAGAAGGCGAGTCTCCTCATTACAAACAGCAACAAGAGCCTCCATCAGCGAGACACAAGGATGCCGAGCAAGCAGCTATGCACGAAGGGGCTCAAACTCATCTCGGAGAAGCGTCAAGAAGTCATAGGTGCGGTGAAGCTCAAGGCCCTGCTCTTGACCTACGCATGACTAACAAGTGCTAGCTGACAACTGAGGACCAAGAGTTTCAATCTGGCGCCAAATTGCAGAAATCTAAGCATAAAAGTCATCAACTGTACCATCACCCTGTCGAACAAGCTGCTCCTGACGAATGACGGCAAAAGTAGACTGACCAGTGGGCTCATAGCGCTGACGAAGAAAAACCCACATAAGATGTGCAAAATCAAGCTCAACAATATCAGCCGAATACTTGTCCTCCATGCTAGCAACAAGAATAGAAGCAGCGCGAGCATCCTCATCAACCCATGTCCTGTATGCAGCAAATTGTGACTCATATGATGCAAGACCATCATCATAATCAACAAGCAGCTTCGCCACGCCACATCATAAGAAGCAAGCAATTGATCCTTTTTTGCATCCGTAGCCTTCTCTAGAATCACAGGCTTCGCAGGAATCACCGGGTATGTAGAGCAGTGGGACGAGGTGGACAAGGCAATTCGCCAGTCAGAAACTCCCAAAAACGCAGACCACACATATGAATCCATAGACGAGGAACCCAATCGCGATAGTTGTTGCCATTGAACAACATTGGACAACGTAACACTGGGACACAACCAGATGAAGTAGCGGAAGGAGCCATGACGAATCCGACGCGGCGCCGGGTGGTGATGGATCCGGTGGGCGTCGAGTCGCCGAGCGGCGGATGCGGCGCCTGGTAGCGATGAATCCGGTTGACGACGACGGGAGCGACGCGGGCCAACAGGCGCCGACTCTGCGGCAATAGGTCCGAACAAGCGGCAACAGCGACGACAAAGAGTGGCAACGAGCGGCGTCCTCAACGACAGAGGACGACGGCGCCGATGAGCCAACGAAGCACTCAAGTGCAATGTGCCATGGTGAGAAGAAATCTAACCCTAATTTCGCTTTGATACCATGTTAGGAATAACATATATCTATTAACAAGGAAACTAGACCAAATATATATAGATACAGGAAAAAAACCCAATACGAATACATATACACAAAACCCCAATACAACATCTAACAATACACCTCGCAAAACTTGCCATTTCCTTTCGTAAAGCAAAATGCAAAAGAAAAAAAATTTACACATGTACCACCTAGATTAACTGGGTCCACAGGAAGTTTGTTTTCAGTCCTTTCCTGTGTAGGGATCTGCTCTGAGTCAAACCACGACCAGTACCAGGAACTCATCCCGGTACCTAGTAAAGTTGTCACTACATGAATAATTATCTGAAAGACGAGAAGCAATTGCGAATGGGATATGTCCAGGCTATCAGGACAAATTGCATTAATAAAAAAATGCACCTACCAAGTGTCAACTAATTGAAGATGGAAAGGAAGGAAAACAGTTGCAAAGACACAATAAACAAACCTTCTTAAGGAACCCAAAGAAATGGCGGCGTATGCCCCTTTGAATATCTTCTGGCAAATTGCTCAAAAGCTCTTCTTCATTCACTCCTCTAGTAGCTACCCAACTGAACCTCTCGGCACATCTAACCCTCCTGCAGATTCACGAAGCTTTAGGCATTCTCACCTTGCGGCATAGAAATTTGGGGTTTATCACTGATGTGTTACTACTTACTACAGCTTGTTGATAACAAAACACTTGCACTAGTACTAACACGAAGAAAGATTGGTACTATCTTCACTCATGAATAAAATTCAGATTTACTAACAATTTATATCTTCTGCTTGCAATATTAGCCATTCTACATTATCAAGATATGTATGCACATAATTCCCGCTTTTATCTCTAATACTCATCCATTCCCTTTGTTCAAAATTGTTATTAGAACAAGGTAATAGTAGCAGTTTTCTCCATTTCGATTCTTAGTCACATTTTAAATTGGATTGAAGTTCATTTTACCCCACTGAAGGCCTGAAACTGGACATTTCACTAGCTAAACAAATCTAGTAGGAAATTATGTCCTTATCAAGTAATATGATGTTTACTTCTCTAATAACGTGAAAGGAAAGAAAATAAAAAAGGTCGGTTTCCTCATATCTCAGTTATTTGATTTGGAAGATATAAGTAAGACCTTCTCAGATCTTCTGGCAGTCGCCTATGGCTCATCCACTGTTCAACATCACGCCTTCTTAATTGCATCTCTAGTCTCCTGCAAAAAAAAAAAGATATATACCCTTTGGAACATTAGTTATCAGACTTCAAAGGAAAAGGCACCACCAGAGTGCAACACAGCTTCTATTATTCAAACTGGTTGTTGTTACTATGTGTGTTCTCTTCAATTTTGTGCATATGTATAACATCATTTACATGTATATATACTATCCCATTGGCATCTCATCAGTACACTTCATATAGGATAAACTCCCGGTACAAATGCATACCTTTTTCCAAGAGCTTGGAGAAAATTCTGCATGGACCCTATGAGTAATGCGAAAAGCAACAACCCCAGTCCAATAATGGCCATAGTGAACAGTACTTCCCATACAAAGTAACTTGGGATCAAATTGCCAGCTAAAGTACTTATTTGCTGCATCAGATTATTGAAGAAAAAAATATTTAGGAAGGAGGTGGGAACCTTTCCTCCTTTCCATATACATCTGAATACGACTGGTTAAAAATGTCATGCGACTTAGGAAAAAAACATATTTAGTTGATTTAGTTGAACTAATAGTGGAAAATGGATACCCATACAATGATCCACTCCATCCTGACTCATACATATAAAAGGCAACAAATTTATTTCGTAAGAAGAAAGTTACCTGAAACCCCCAAAAGAGCGAATATATATAACGTTTAAGTCCAGGTTCTGTGGTTAGCAACACTGCCTGTTGGTAGATGCCATAAGAGAAATTACCGTTTTTAGTATCAAAACAGCCAATTAAGTCTGAGTTGCTCAACCACTTAATCTTATTTATGCTATTAATTCCACAATCTGTGAACACATTACAAGATGCTTTTGGTATGTTTGATGCAGCACAAGAATTCCGTAGACATTGATTAACCCTCTGCAACAAAACATGAATGAAAATTAGATATTATATATATATATATATATATATATATATATATATATATATTGGTAGCTTCAACCAGGTAACATTATAGTATTCTGACTACAGCTTTTTCAATCATCAAATAGAACAAGAAAACAAGTCAGTAAAATGGACAATCATGCACATGAGGATATATCCCAGGTGAATATTTTTAGTTGAATGCTGAGTGAAAACAGGTCCCTAATCGTTGGTGTCGCAATATAACATCAATCAATCAACTTTATGTCCAACGTGCTAATGAGAACTCCAAATAATTGAAAAAGAATACAATCTTGAAAAACATAACAGAACCTATTGATAGCAAACAAAACATATATAGTTCCAACACTCAATCAGGGGAGTTACTGACCCGCCTTTCTGAATTCAATCTGAACGGGCTTGGGCGGTTTGGGAAGTATCTGATTGATTGCACCCCTAGCTATATACCATATGGAATTGTCATAAAAAAGACTAACCTGTAGTCCGAAGAGGTACCAACATGAACCAACAACATGCCCAGCCAAAACAAACATTAGAAGATTAATCACAAAGGTAGACCATGCTGACTCAAAAATGAATCCATTTGTAGATTGACCACCAAGCAGTGGCACAAATCTTACAATACGTGGTACATACTGAAGAAGAACTGTAGCACGCAATAAGTTCTTTGCATAGTTTGCACTAGATACCCCCACATACTTAGGGATAACTAGCAATATCATCACCTGAATCAAGGAGGAATGGAATCATCAAAGATGGCAATACATATATGACAAAATAATTGCTAAAAAGAAGGACAGTCTCTTTCAGAGAATATAGTAAGCAATTAGCCTGCAGAAGTCTGTAACTTTTCTAGCTTTAGACCAGACCAGGTTCAAAAATATATAGCTCCGATAGATTTGTTTTGACACTAGTTAGGAATAATCATTCATTGTATTGATTGAAGATATGTAATAAAACTACCTTATATTATACACTGTTAATTGCACAAAGTTCTTGAGTCTCTCACACTGCTGTCAGAAGCCTCTTAGTGCTTCAACGAGCAATGCCAAACAGCAAAACATTCATCTTTACTTATGAAAATCAGGCCAACCACCTGTAATATATTTACCTGGACCAGTATGAACAGCCAAAACTAATGGGTTTTCAAAGAAATGAAGAGTTTTGAGTGCTGAGAGCAGAAGGAGAATGGGAAAAGGAAAATTGCTGCAACCCAATCGGTCACATAACTCAAAACCTACTCCGCTTTCTAATATGGCAAACATAAGCCAAAGTGAAGAAAGCATACAATACCTGAGGGAGTGGAAGAACAACAAATAAGTCGAATACAAAAAACCCACGAAGATAGCGCATAGCAATTTTCTTAGGCTCATCAACCAAATCTCCAGTTCCCACTACTCTTGTCTCCGGTGCTACGTATGCTAGCCTGAACTGCAAAAGAGATTCCAATGTATGAGCATTTAATGAATGAGAGTATGAGCATGTTGCTTTTTCTTGGATTTGTAATATAAAGACATCTTGGAATCTTAATGTAACCAAAATGCCACATAGTTCATAAAATAGAAAAGTACTATCATGAAAAGAAGAAACTAAACATAAAAGCAGATTTCCATATTTCCTGATACCTCAGAACAGAAGGAAAATTTCTGCTAGAGAAATTATTACTTCATGGTAAACAACATATGGAAAACATAAAATAGCCTTGCACACTAACTTTTAAGAAATTTCTTTAAAACTAAGGGCATATGTGCAGTTTTTTGTCCAACAAGCCACGCCATAATGTAATTGCACCCAAAACCTGTGCAAATCTAAAAGGTGTGTATTTGGCTAATCATAGGACATTAAAAGAATAAACCAATCATCTCACTTAAGAATGCAGTGGAGCTGCAAATTCATTTAATGGAAAAGGAAAAGAATAGATACAGTAAATTACATGTTAATATATCACCTGAAGAAGCATGTGTAAAAAATAAATGGCGTCAGTCACACTTCTTCCAACAGCTAATGCTATCGCGAAATTCCAGTTGAAAACTATACACTTGTAATCCTGCACCGCACAAAAATAAATATACAGAAATACATATATATGTAGTTAAATTGGATCCATTCTCTGCAATATAATTATATATAGAAATAGTTGTAAGAATAGAAACAATTGAGATGAACTGTTATTGTTGATTTTTATGGAATTAGCCTACATGTTCAAACTGATAGTAGTGGGCTCAGTTGTGTTAGAGCCATTGTGGATGTAAGTCTGAAACGTTTGCTATTGAGGAAAGAAATGAACATGTAAAAGAGAGAGCCTCAGTCCATTCTTTCATATAACAGTTAATGAACTTGTAGCCTTACCTTATCTACTGACAATAGGAAGAAAAATAGAGGGTCATTGAATATGGCTAGCAAGCATGATATCACAAAAAACTGGTTCCACCGATGAACAGCCTTATCATGTGGCTTCATAATTGGAATGTATGAAAGGTAATGTGCAGTTTTCTTCTTCCATAGATCACCATAGCCATAAAGAATATTGTGAAACTACAATAAGAAACGAAATATATTAAAAGTGCATTCATCAGTAGAGAGATGCACAGAGCCACAGAGACATGAACAAATTCCAGTAACAAATACTCCATGAAATTGCACAAAATCCATAACCATAGTAATATAAAAAACACTAATATGATGATGATTTAATTTCAAAGTCTAGAAGAATGTCATTTGTAACATTTGCAGCTTTGCAATGTTCAAAACAGCAATTGAATTTAATAAATTCTAGGGATTTGCACAATGTAAAAATTTTTACATTGCTTCAGTTTTGTGTGTTAACATTTATGAAAAGGGTGAGTTGAGAAATGTTTAATGGGACTTTTAGTTTGAGAAATCTGTTGGCAAATCAACCATTGGATTCTAACTCAAACCTAGCTACTTGCTTGGTTCAAGGAATAGACTACATTGATACATAACCACTTAATCCCTCAAAACATATGCTTGGTCGAAAAATGAGGAACCAGGATCATCCCTCCAAAACCATGGGATGACCCTATAATTGACTGATCATAGGATGGTTTGATTTGTCAAACCAAACAGATCTTATATAACTCAAATAATCCACAGCTAAAGCATGAAAATACAATATGTGTGAAACAAAGTTGTTCACTAAAGGCTGCACAGAAGGAATCAAGAGTCCATCCAAATAGTTTTGAAGACCTGACTTAATATAATAAAGCAACCAAATAGTTTTGAAGACCTGACTTAATATAGAGCTCCAAGCCAACCCGCCACATAAATCAATATGCTTATGCTTTTATCAAAAGGAAATGTGTTTAAAAGGAGGTGGCAAGTCAGCAGTGTTCATGACTGAGAATATTACCTTGTTATCAAACGGTGTTAAACTTCTCTGGAAATGCCTTTTGTTTTTACAAGCACTGGGACAGTTAACACAATCAGGATTATCACACAGTCCCAGAGGCTCAGAGTACATCATCAGGTGTTCATTCTTCGGAACATGCTGGTCATAAGGCCAGTTACTTCTTCCAACTTCTTCTGTCGTAACAACATGTGGTTTGTTCTTAACCTTTGCATGAGGCAGCCTATCGAGCATGTCTCTGTTTCTTGATTGAATAGCCACGGATGTATACTGAGTTGGTGTCGGGGTGAAACTAGGGCTACTATGGGGTATGACTGAGTCTTCATATATATCATCCCTAACAGGTATACATATCGATACACTTCTAGTAGGAAATCTTTGTAGCTCTAGCATTGGAACATCATCTCTCTCCTGGCCAGACATTTCCTTACACTGCAGCCAACATCCATTGCATTAGATGACATTACATTAAGTGCTGAAGTAGATAAGTAAAATGATCTCTGGTACAAGCAAATAAAGTATAATTTTCTGTGTATACAGAAGGTATGCACTTCCATTTAAAATATTTACTCCAATAAGCATTCCTACAAGCAAATTCTTGCTCTATTTCAGTCACACTCAACAACAGCAAATCAAATTTGTTTTTTTACAAAAAGCTATTTCAGCAAAAGGTGTTAAATACAAGGGGCACCATCCATGCTCTAGCATTGTTCGGCCTTCTTGCTAGTAGAATAGAGTAAAATGTAAAGTTGGTTATCTAATTTGCTTGAATCGACATTAAGACCCAAGAAAGGGATAACCATAAGAACCTAAGGCAAAATGTAGAAAAGGTGTAAACACAAAGTATGCATGACATTTAATCTTAAAAGGAACGGTAGGACAAACTGAAAACTGTCTACATTAACCATAATAACAACATACTCCTACGCATAAAAAGATCACATGAAATTCAGTTTTACTTCATCAGAAAAAATCTGCAACAGCCAAAAGACATTCCATCTCAAACAGTACTTATATAAAAAAGACTTACTGAATCTGAATGCTTAGCTAAAAACGCCCGCGTAGTAACTCAAACTATACCAATGACACTAATAGAACAATTAATATTCATGCAAAACAGGTAAAAGAGGCACAAACGCCTATCAGGATATGCAATAACTGCAGCAACCAGAACGAAGTCTTCTCACTCACATCCTCAGCTCACACAACCAATTCAGAAGGACAAGGGCGATGGCTGCAATATTTAGAACCAGAAGAGATACAAAGCTATTTATTAGAAGATAATCATCTCCGAGACAAGACGGAGACTTCAGACTTGACTAATATTTACCACACGAATTTGCTGGCAAACTTCGCAGCAAGTGCTACAAAGCTGCGCAGAACTCGAGGTGTTAGCTTGGTAGCACGGCAAGTAGCAACTAGAAACTGAAAATTCAGAGCATCAACGCAATGGGAAGCGAGTGGTATTCGCCCCTTCGTTTGACTGCGCATTAGTATCAATATAGAATCTACAAATGGCTAGAAACTGTTGGTGCTAGGAAATTCTTCAGAAGGGGCGGATTAAACATCACCTCCTGAAAAAAATACTATACTTATCGTGACAAGAATTCGGTCTTCAAAAATACCACTATTTTTATTAATATATATATCAATAAATATTGATATTATTGAAGTAATTTTTAAGACTAATAAACATATTGTTTTCATATTTCTTTTGACAAATATTTGATATGTTAGTCAAAGTTTCTGAATTTTGATTATAGACTTGTCTACAACGACGAGTATTATCAACTGGAGGGAGTATTATTAGAGAAAAATTACTTCATGATGTTCATCTGCCAACCAACCACCATCACCATGGTCGCATTTTCTGAAGCTCTGAACAAACGAATTAGTACAAGGCAAAAAAATAAATAAAAATGGTCGAGAACTTATTCGGGAAAGCAACTAATTAGTCAAAAAAAACAAACCATATGCATCGCGTCTCCTCTCGCTGGATAAATGCATAAAAAAATCGAAAAAAAGTTAGAGTGCTAAACCTTTCTTTAATCACCGTGCACTAACCGGCTAAAACATCTATAACTATACTAAAATAAAATAAAATAAAATGTACCAGTTTCATAACATCATCCGCAATTAGTAATCTGCAACCTTCTCACCCCACTTTGTTTAAAATTAACGTTGTTTAGGTGAGCCTCACGCTGAATTGAATTAAAGCTCAAATAAACCGATTCTATAAAAGTTATTTCTAATTATATAACATAAAATTTTAATACTTTATTAATCACGTCGCCAAAAAAATCAGAATCAAACCCCCAACAAATTTGGGAGGAAGAAAAATTCCACTCCGCCTCTCGGCTCCTCTAGTTAGAAGCTAGAACCTGAACAGTCAACTCGTTCGGCGCAAAACCTTCCCCAATAAAATCAGAAAGAAAAAGAGCGAGGCGAGGGGAAGAATGCATCACCTAGTTGATCCGCCGCGGCGCCACGAAGAGACGGAGAACGAGAAGAGGAGGATGAGAGCGCCGCCGCTGCCGGAGCCGCGAGGGGGAAGATACGAACTCGAGGCGCGCCGCGAAGAAGCTTCGCTCTCGCCCTTGGCTCTCCGCCTCGCGCCGTTGGGAAGAAAGCGAGAGACGGCGGTGGACTAGTCGCGGTGACGACGAGTCGTCCGACGTCGCAATGTTATGGAGCTGTCCGGGCCCACAGTTCAGTGTAATCCATCCTTGCTGGCGCTCGCGTGCCATGTGTTCCTTCGTCCCACCGTCACCGTCCACAAACGTATGCGATCCATTTGTGAATTTGCCAATTTGGAACCGGGGATACGTTCTAAAGCGCTAAATACTCCATCTGGAAATGCTGCCCCCCACTGCAAATTCGTGTGGCTAATCATCCAAAATCAGGAATAGATGACAGATAGGCTACAAAGAAGAGGATGACAAAACCAACGTCTCTGCCCTTTTTGCCGAACTATTCAGGAATCCGCGCTGCACCTATTAGCGAATCTAAACGACAATTCAATGCTGGACGAGCCTGGACTTACATATGCACGAATGGGTGAACTGCGACACCGTGATGGAGTGGTGGGAACTCCTTCTGTCGACCCCGCACATCCAAAAAGCCGCTGAAGCCGTTGATCATACTTGTGTCCTAGGCAATCTGGTGCGAGTGCAACACAAGAGTCTTTCGTCATCGCGCTTCAACCCCTATCACGCTGATGGCTAAGATCAAGGAGAAGGCTAGGACTTGGGTTAAGGCACGAGATGCCTCCATTAAAGCTTTACTTGTTTTGGGAGAGATCACCTAACACTCCGTTTTTGGCAAGGGCGGGAAGTTTTGGTTTCGTCCCCTATAAATATCTTGTATTGCCTCCTGCTGTATCTCTACTGTTATAAAAATTATAAAAATTAAAGATGTTTCTATCTTAAATTTTGGTACGTCACTCTATTCTGATACGATACCGGTATACCAGTACGTGAGAATATCTATCTAACCTACTTTAAAAATGTGGATTTTCCAATCGTCACGTACGCACTTTCGTATGTCGTTGTGGTTGTCTGCAATCTTTTGGTCCGTCCGTCGAGCGTATCCCATATGCATCCGTTGCTCGCATCATCTAGCCACGTCCAATGTCTGTGTTTTGTGTTTTCTTTCCCTATCTTCAACACGTCGCTACCAGCCACGATGCTTTTTTCTTCAGCAATATATACCTCGATTCCTAATGTGATTGGACCATCAGATCGCTCACAACGTCGGTCACAGAGCACCCGAGATCATGCTGCGACGCCGCATCGCTGGGCTATGTCCTGATTCATGAACCGTCAATCAGGAATGTAAAAGCATCTCCAACAGTGCCTCTAAATAAATCTCTAATTTTGTTTTAACACAGACTCCATATGAATCTAAAAAATTATAGGTTCTTTAAAATCAGGATCTTATGCTCAAAACTGAGAATAGAGTCTTGGTTCTCTAAAATATCTTCCGTCACTGCGAGGATTATTTTACCGTGAGACCTACGCGAAAAAAACAGATTTGCGTCATCTGCCGCCTGCCGCCATCCTGCATCTCGCCAAAAAAGTTTGTCGCTACATCTTGGCGCATGCCACCGTCGCATCGATCGGCTACTCGGTTTAGTCATCCGTGTATGTAAAAAATCGATCTTGCTACTACTCGGGCATCTTGAAATCTCCAAGCCTATTCATTTTTCAATCTGTATGGATGCGAGAATACGATGCAACCACCGGTTTGCAATCGAAAAGGGAAAATAATTTGAAATCAATGCCTCTCAATGTATATTTCAACTATTCTCAGAATCAGATCAACAACAGTATTTTTGTATAAGCAACATTTTTCAGATTAGCAACAACATTTTTCAGATTAGAACAACTAAAATTTTCGAGCATCAACATTTTTCAGCTCAACAATATTTTTAGACCACAACAGTTCTCGGATCAGCACCGGTTTTATAACTGCACCAGCTGCCCCTTGCGCCGCCTGCACCAGCACACGCATCTGCTGTCGCGCCCCCAAAAAATACCCTAGAGGTTGATGGGTCCCGATTAGTTAAAAAATAAAGAATCAATTTTGAGAACCTATCGTATCACTTTTTGATTTCATTCTCTAAATTTTTAAGAAATTCTTTAAATGAGTTTTTAAATTGTTTTTTGAGAATTTGTCGGACAAATCTTCACCACCAATTAACCATGAGTGGTCCGATCTATACGTAGCCCGGAGGAGAGGGCCCATGGAGGAGTGGACCATTGTCAGCGACAGGGACGGCAACAACATGAAGTTCCACAACGGTAGGGATGTCGGCTCTAACAACAACGACGAGAGCAGCTTCACGATCGGTGTAGGTCTATGCGTGTGGCGGCCATGCTGCGGCCGACACCGCCGCCCATGCGCCAGCGCTATCGCAAACGATCTCCATGGAAGTTGTGCCACTGATGGGGGTATTTAAGGTCGTCTCCAACCGTGAGGCACCATCGGGCTTCGCTTCTGAGCACGGTGCAGCGGTTTCTCATGCTCTGGAATGTGACGCGGCTGAGGAGTGAGGAATGCTCCGACCATGTCGACAACGATGATACTTCGAAGACCATCTCGATCACACGTTGATGGGGACCTCCAAGAGTCCGTCCCTGGTATGTTTTGAGGCAGACGCCAACGATATAGCTTTGGCAGTGTATGTTTCGATTGGAACGAGATAAGTTTTTTAGTTTTGTGTGCAGATTTGTAAACGATTTAGATTTAAACTTTAAACAATATGTTTGGGTTTTTTTAAGGGTGTGGGGGTGTTGTTCTTGGGCGTATTTACATGATTAAACTCCAGCTGCCGCTGCCACCGCCACCGTGGATAGGAAGCACAACGGTAGCATACCAAGATCATGACAATGCACGTGTAACATCTCTTTAACAAACCACATGACATCTTTGAATCAAACCACTACTTAGATTGAGAATTCGAGAGGAACCAGGTGAGAAGAATTAGATAAGCAAAAGTTGTCGATATGGAATAGGTTTTAAGAGATAGAGATGGAGATAAGAAAATGCCATTGATTGAACATCAATATGCCAAAAAAATACGATGTTTCTGTGCTTGCCCTCTTCCAATTAATGAATTGCTTGAAGGGTAGCAACCGTCCGTTGCTTGTTGCTTCAAATTATTTTCCCATTGTTATTTAGCATGATCTGCTATTTGAGATGTTTATTGGCCCATATACTGCAAATTCATTCATGGATATCATCCAATTTATATTTGTCATCACCTATTGCAACACCGGGCATTTTACTAGTTAATAGTTAATATAAGAGGCAAAGCTTTTGCCCGTCTTAAAAAAACATTTGGGTTTGTTTCCTTAACAAACTTTGTTATACAATGATGCACGCATTTTGTGTATTCAAGAAAATTAGTAAAATATATCATGGTACATGGCCAAGTGATATTGTTGGTAGGCACAATATAGTAAATTAAGTCGTAAAATGCTCGTTTTGATACACGGAACTTGCTCTAAATCCCGTGAAACAATTTCTGATGGAGAGAATGAAGTGAATAACGGATAAGACTTCTTGTGGAACCCCAAGATATTCAGAGGAATAAGTTCAAGACTCATAAGAACTGAAAATCCATGTTTTAAAAGAGGCCTAAATAGGAGTATCATACCCCTTTTTTCAATTCTTCCATTGACTAGCAAATTCTACGCTGTCTGTATAAACCAGAAGACAGATCACACATACTTATCCAACTTGGTGCTTAACATACCTTGATCTAGGCTCAAAACTCACACAGATTCTTGTTCTTTAACTGATTTTGGGTTTGCAAAGCATCTATTCTGATCTCTGAATCAGTCTATGACTTGTGACTTCTGACCTGAAGAAAAGAGGTTTCTTCCCTGCTCTAGCAAATGGCCTACGTTGTCTGCATAAATTAGAAGACAAATGGGAGTAGTTATCTAGTTCAGTGCCTAAAATGCGTTGATTTCAAAACTGCGAGGTCGGGCGTCAAGGCTACACATCTCAATGTATGCAGACGATGCCATCATCTTTTTTAACCCCCTACGCAGCGACGTTACGGCATTCACAAACATTTTGGACTACTTCGGCAAAGCCACCGGACTGGTTACCATCCTTCAAAAGTCCCAGGTAGCGGCTATTCGCTGTGACGAAGAGGTTCTGCTTGAAGTTCTAGAAGGGGTACCTGCCACGCGGGCAAGTTTTCCAATTAAATACCTCGGCCTTCCCCTAGTTCTAGGGAGACTGCACAAAGTACATCTCCAGCCAATTTTCAACAAGATGCCGGGGAAGCTTTCAGGGTGGAGAGGAAAGAACATAGGGCTGGCAGGAAGGGCGACCTTGGTTAAATCGGTCCTCACGGCACATCCAATCTATCTTCTGACAACTTTAAAGGTTTCCAAGGACTCCCTGAAACAGCTCGACAAGAAAAGGAGACGATTCCTTTGGGCAGGCACATGCGATATAACCGGAGGAAAGTGCAAAGTGAGTGGGAAAGAACCCGCCTTCCCACCGCAGACAAGGAGGCCTCGGAATCCTAAATCTCCAAAATTCACAAGAGCCCTACGTCTGCGATGGCTCTGGCAAGAATGAAGAGACCTAACAAAACCCTGGATAGGGTAAGAAATGCCATGTGATGAAACTGATAGGAACCTCTTTGCGGCGGCAACAACCATAACAATTGGAGATGGAAAGATGACGAGGTTCGGGAGTCACTGGTTGGAAGGAGGACGAGCCCCGAAAGATGTCATGCCTCTGTTTACAAGATATCCGGAGAACATCCAAGACACTGCGAGAAGGGAAAGAAGACGATGCGTGGGTGAACGACCTTCCGGCCAATCAGGCCAATAACAGTGGAACTTGTGGCCCAGTTAGTTGCCCTGTGGGAAGCGGTGCGGAGGGTCCACTTGAACTTCGATGAGGACGATCACATAAGGTGAAAATTTACAAACCACGGCTCGTACACAATAGCTTCAGCTTATCATGCTCAGGGATGCGGAACAATAACAACACCTTATTACTCGCTGATCTGGAAGGTGTGTGCGTCGGGACGATGCAAGTACCATGCTTGGCTAAATCATTCAAAATAGAGTGTGGACTTCCGACCGGCTTGCAGCGCGAGGTTGGCAGAATAATGACCACTGCCCCCTATGTCAGCGGGAGCCAGAAACAGCGTTGCACCTGTTAATGACATGCAGATACACCAGGAGAATTTGACAACAGATAGCAGCTTGGTTAGTCTACGTGCAGTTAGAGCCGGGCTATTGGGGCCAATATGACACGATCCAATAGTGGTGGGAGAGCCTAGCTTCGATGGCGGGGGTCCCAAAAAGAGGGTTAAAGTCTCTTATGCTCTTAGTGGTCTTGGAAGTGTGGATGAAAAGAAATCGCAGGATCTTTCAGCATAAGGGTCAAACGACGAGTAACCTCATCCTAAAAATCAAGGACGAGGCAAGGCTTTGGGTTTTGGCGGGAGCCAAGCATTTGAGTGCGCTTTTGCCTCCATCTGTATAATCTGTAAAACAAATATTTTTCTTTGATTTTGTTTGGGTCTTAGGGCTGTAATTTTCGTCCGTTATATTTAATGAAAAGGCACAATCATGTCATTTTTCATTAAAAAAATGTGTTGAGACAGATTCTAGTCCTTCAACCGATCTAGGGCTAGCAAAAGCATATATTCTGATCACAGAGTCAGTCTATGAGACTGACTTGTGACTGAAAGAGAGGTTTCCTCTGTGGTCCATAGTTCCTACCTACACGTTCAAACTTATTTGATCAGATTGTAATTATAACATGGGTCTTACAAATATTCTTTGTACTAAGGCATATGAGATTATGAATGTACGGCTGCTGAGTCTTTCCTTTCTGATCGTGAATCAACTGATGCCTTTCTGAATATTGCATGAGCACTAGTCAATTCAGATTAGCATTCAAAGTTCAACTGGAACATTGGAAAGAGCAAGATAATTAATTACCTCTTTCTCTGAGATTACTACTCAGATTAGTGGGAGTGGGGTTCTCGTTAATCACAGCTACCCGACCATAGGTTTGATGCTGTTCTTCAGATACTATACCACAATCATAGGAATTGTTAATGTTGTAACTTTAACGATACAGCGACCAAAGCGTAGATTAGATGCTAGTGATGTTCTTATGAAAAGATTAGATGCTAATAATGACTGTGTGACTCAGTTGGACTGTAGGACCCATGTTTGGTATGGATTCCTCCATGGTATACACTGAGAGAGTAACAGCACCTCGAAAGTTTAAGCTTTTTAGATGAGTTCAATGGTACTACTATATGCGTACCTGCAACAATTAGTTTCACACTTTCAATGTTAACCATATCATCTCCTGTTTCCAATAATCAGATGACCTTTAGGACATATACAACGCATCGACAACTCTCTAATCCATGATTTTTTTTAAAAAAAACCTTGGAGGCGCTGGAGACGGCCGCGTCGGCACTTCACGAAGAGACGGCCTTCGGCCTGTGCTCCCAGGCGGTGGAGACGCCAGGCGACGTGTTGTATGCCTCGTCTCCAGGAAGTCGATAGCCCTCAGATATAGATGCAGAGAGCACACGGATAATTTTTTCACGCCAAATCACAGAGGAGCAGCTGCGGGACCAGCTCGTCGGCCGCGGCCTCGCCGTCACCTCTGTCCCCGGGAAGGAATAGAGAGAAATCGATCGAAAATCGAGAGGAATCGAGTGTCGTCGGCACCTGCGGGGGGACCTCCTAGACCTCATCATCGCTTGTAGCGTCCGCGTCGCCGATGACCTCGCCGAGGCCGCGGACGAACTTCGGCCCCCAAGCGTGCGCGGCTTCATCGGCAATGTCGAACATGCTGAGCAACTTGCGCACTGCGCGGTGCGGGCGCGGATCTCCGCCGCCCACTTCCCCCATGGTCGCCGCCTCACGCCTCTAAACCTGCTCCCTTTGCCGCCACCGCTCCGCATCTGCCGCCTCCTCTTGCCCACGCCGCTCGTCACGCCGCCGCTCGCCGTCGACGTCGCGCCTGAGCACTCCCACTCATCCTCCTCGTCACTGCTGCTCGAGCCAGCCGCCAACACCACCTCGCAGTCCTGGACACGATGGAGATGAGGCGCCGGCACCAGCAGCGGAGGAACCACCGAGGGAGAGGGCGGAGGCGAGGGGTGAGGTGGGTGCGATGCTGCCGGAAGAATCCGGAAGAAATAAAGGTTGAAGCCGGAGATGGTAAAAAAATATTTGTAGTTTACAGCATTAACAGCTTACAGACGGCCCTTTGTCTATGAGTTGTGTGAGGGGTGTTACCCCAGGATAGCTCACAAAGCGGAGTCAAGGTCAGCTGAAGTCGGACCGGAGGTCCTCGGGAAGGGGTCGGGCTATCGACCTCCTCTTGGGGTCGGTCGCCCTGACCTTCCCCCAGGTACCACTTCGGTGTTCCTTCTCGACTTCGACTTATCAGCCCGACCTTAGATCTCCTTGGGAAGAAAGCCTTGCCTTGCAAGGTTCGCAGGGGAGGCAAGGAGGAGACAACCCGGCAGAAGATGACGTAACCCAATAAGGCTACGAAGGTAGTACATACAAGGACGGATCCAAAGGTAGGATAGCGTACGAGATGCCTACGGCGCGCGGGACCCAAGAGATCTCTATGTACTTTTCGGATATTTATTTGTGCTTGCTTTTTAGTCTTTATTCTTGACTTTCTTGGTCCCCAAGTCCTTTTTTAACTGCCCCTTGAGCTATAAAAGGGAGGACAAGGTGAACGGGTAGGGGAATCGTCTCCGAAGAACTCTTCTCTAAATCCTAGTCTTTGAGAGCTAGATTCAATCTCTAAAACATCCAAGAACTATCTTCATTGTAATCCTTGTTCATAACCACCCTAACAAAGATCACTGGACGTAGGCCTATTATCCTCCAGAGGGCTAAACCAGTATAAACACTTTTGTCTTTTGACTCGTTTGGTACCCTAGTTGACCATCGGATCCATCGGTGAAACATCCCGACTATTCTCTTTTACCTCCTTAAGTAGTCTTCTCGGAGAACTGCCGACCATCCCGTCGGCAAGTTATATGATCAATCTCTCTATCTATCTGTATCTTTATGATAGTTTATAGACGGAAGACCGTTTGTAGGTTGTACATGCCCTTATAAGACACAAAATATTTCCAACCCAAAAGGTTTCAACTTTTTTTGTGACTGCTAATTAATACGTTCCAGATATTTCTATGCTTCATCATGCATTCAAGCTGTAATAAGATCCTTTGTCTTTTGTATGCACAAGAAATTCCATGCATGCAGTATATTAACATTTACGGTATAGTAAACTTTTTATTAGGCATTTCTCGGTGCACAATTATTGATTAGTTAACTAACTAACCTCCCTCAGTAGTATCATGATGATACATACTGCTACTGCCTACTGCTGCCGAAAGGGTGTTCCCTTTCTGTATCCAACTGCCTTTATTCGGTCTTTCAGACTTAAGTTATACTGTATCAGTCACTCTGAACTCTGAACCTATATATAGCAATATAGATCATGATCATCTCGTCACACTTTGTAACAGGTAACCAAGTATAGCAGAATTACTTTAGTATACTGAACAAATTACTCAGAGTCTCACACTCACACCTAGTCTGTATATCGATCTCCATGGAAGCACATGCTCCTGTCTCCGTCGCCGTCGCCGTCGCCGGTGGCCACAACGACGGCGAGGAACGACGGCGAGGCTTCCGCCGCCGTGGCGAAATGCGAAATCACATTCTGAAGCGTTTCCTGTGTGCACTCTGCTGCTGCGGCTGCTGTTCAGGTAGCGAGTGATCGAGCATCGTGCAGCCATAGAAAGAGCTTTTACCAACGGCTATCAATTAATCACTTCATCAGTACGAGTCAATCATCCACATACACTCATAATATTTTCGTTTATGGTCATAAATTACTATGTACTAGTACTAGCAGAGATTGCATGTCGTCATTCATATCTACAAGTTGTTGTGTCCTGCATGGTGTGGCATTGGGATTATTGACAGTATCTGCACAAGAACATCACCTGATCGATCACACCCTTTTTGGCCTTCCCTTCCCCTTTTATGCTGCTGTAGTGTGTGGTCTTTGTTTTTGGGAAGCTATAATAATGTAATCTGAATATGCATGTTGTCTCTTGCTACATTCTTCTGCCTAAACCATACGAGGACACTCGTGTTTGATGCTCACATGAAGGATCGCTCTAAAGGGTTTATTCCATTTCCAGCTCTAATTAGGCATTAAGCACTTTCGGCATCACACATTTTCTGGCAGTGATAGTGGCATTTTTTTGCCGTCTTTTTTCTGCCAGAAGAATCTGCAGGTACCTTTAAAAGATTTTAAAGGAGCGCTCCAGAAAAAGTAATCTGAACCGTTGATCTTATTTAATTGAAAGGTTTATATTTATTTATACTACATCCTAGTTAGCGATAGTAGAAATATGAAGAGTTATTATTGTAAAAAAATATGTGAATGGATATAATCATTATTTAGCAGTAGATACAACTTTTTCTTCTTTTTTGTCTTTTATGAAATATAAGCGATACAAGCACAATAAATGACACATATCGATCTAGTCGAAAAAAAACATAAATAACAGAATTAACCTTAATCATTATATTAATAAAATATTAATTTATATTTAATAACAAACGGTTCAGATCATTTTTACTGATAGGGAGCACTAGAACATCACTCTTATAAAAAGAGCTAACTGGGCTCATCTAAAAAGAAGTGGCAATTAGGATGTAAGTCACAAAGAATACTCCCGTATGAATCATACAGGAGCGGGATTAAGATTTAAATGTTGAGTATTCAAAATAAAAATGGAATTTTCTCTACACGCCTATACCCAAAATCCTAATAATTAGCTTTTTTAAACACAATACAAACGTAGGCATACATAACATACACATACTTCCTTGTACACACGTACCCTACCTCTATAAACCTCTTTGAAAGATTGGACCGGTATATTTTTGAGATTGACGAAGTCATCATGGACACCTCGCTATTAACTATCACTGATATAATAATTAGTCATAAATACGAGCACCCGTAACCTAACCAGTTGAGCTATGCTCACTTCGCCTAATAATTAGCTAGTATAATAACATGCATGAGTAATTATATAATATATATAGTAAAATTGAGCATAAGTTCATATATGGATAAAATTGATCATAACATTCTGACGCACAAAATTAACACTAGGTTCTCTGAATTCCAACCAATTGCGGCTCATACATATACTGAATTACTGATATACACTTAGCCACACTTAACGGTATGCTAGTTGAATCCCCTTAGCTAACTAGATAAGCAAGTGTTCAAGTTGAATAACATCGAGTTGCTAAATGGATCTTCGATTCCTGATAGCTAACTAAGCTAATCATTTTAGTTGAATCGGTAAAATAGAACTTTAGATAAAATCAGCAAAGCAAATACTAAGAGCAAAGCAAGCCTCTGTGCTAAGTGCTAACCTCAAGCAAATGCACCGAAGCGTCAAGCAAAGAGCCAAATTGCTGCTGCCGTGCGAGAGGGGATCGAAGGCCAAGGCTCCCCTGACCGTTGCCGCGCCGAGCCGTGTGGCCGTGCCACCGCGCGCTTGGTGGCTGGAGCCCTGAAAACCTGCGCGCCCGTGGACCCGGCGCCCCACACCGCCCCTTGGTGCCCCCGCCTGCGGCCCCGTAGCCCGCAACCCTGCGCCGCACGTCACTGCCGCCGTGCCCGCGTTGTCTTGCGGGGTTGCGCCCGTCCCCGTCGTTCCTCGATTTTTTTATTTTTTATTTTATTTATTAAAATATTTATAAAACAACTTTTTATTTAAAAAATTTATAAATCTAGCTGTCCATCGTTTTCTGAAAGGACAATTTTAGATAACGATTTATCTGACGTGATAGAGGTTGTTGACCATCGTCTAACGGTCAACCACTGAAGGATGAGTATTTTTATAAGTGACCCCCTTCCGCTCTCTGAGAGAATGTTTTTCATGTGCGAAGAGTCGCACGCAAAAAAGTCACCCCACACCGTAAAAAATCATCCTCCGAAAAGGCAAGGAGACCGCCTGTACAAAATAGCCTTTGCAGGCGACCCCCTTTTAACTCTTTTAGAGGACGATTTTCTATTGTACGGGTGGTTTTTTCATACAATCCTCTGTAGCCAAAAATCGTTCGTTGGAAGGGCCACAAGAGGGTCGTCTACAAATTTTTGTCGCCTTTGATGGCCAGCCATTAGGCGAGAACGAACGGCTGTCTGTCATGTCGAATAAATTGCCTTTAATAAGTGAAATTAAAAATAACAAAGTTCGTTCGTTCCTCCCTTGTGACTTCGGTGGCTAGGATTTGGTTGAATTGGGGAATTTTTCGGCTGGGGAAAAGGAGTGCCGGTGGGTCTAACACAATTGTACTAATGGGCCAATAGAGGAGGGAGTGAGAGCTAGCCCAAATAGAATGGTTTATATGCTCCATGGGCTGTTGAGACATTTTTTCTATTTTTTAATACACATATGAAATATATAGAATATATACTACCAATTTTTGGGTCAAAAATATACATCTGAATACCATTGAATCAACTCTGACCCGCCCTGGTATCATATATAGACTAGTTGGACCAACTCCTGGGCTTTGTCCCAGGAACCAAGACATGAATTTTGCAAGTCCGTACTGCTCGCATGACATAATCACTAGCATTCCTCTTTTTCCAAGTAGAAGTAGGCCGGTTCATACCTTGGGCAGCGGATATTTATTATTATTAATTAATTAATTAAAATATTTACATAGTTTTTTAAAATTTTTTGTAGATCTACATTTCCCTCCCAAAAACTTTTTTATGATGGGGCACACATACGCACAGAGAAAGGAGTACATACATGCCTGTGGAGATTGTGGTAATCGGGTATTTACATGGCAAGCTTATCCGACTGGAGGTAGGGATATATTGTGCCTGCTATATCTGTAAGCCGAACTTGACTTGGGTGTTACGGTTGCCAATAGAGATAAGACAATCGGCCTATAGTCACGGTTTGATAAGATTGAGGAAACCAACTTAGAATAAGATAGGGTTTCCGATTTGTAAACCCTTCCTCCCAAGACTATATAAGGGGGTAAGGGCGTCCCTTGAGGGATATTCCGATAGGAGATCAAAGATCCAACACTAGATCTGAGATACAACTTCATAAGCAAGAGCTTTAGATCACGAGATCAATAAAGACACTCGGCGGATCGAATCCACCGAAACAGGAGTAGGGTATTACCTCACGAGAGGGCTGAACTGTCTAAATCTTCTTCTTTTCTAACCCATTGTGCTTGGCGATCTCGATTGCGACCCCGGAAAAATATATTGCCGAAACCAAGTTTCGGCGGTTGGCGCGCCGAGTAGGGGGCGCGCGCCGAGACTTCTTCTACAATCTCGCCGACAAGCGTGATGGGATCCCTCAAGACTCGGCGACTTCTCCGCCAACTTCGCCAACAACTCCTCCTTCGACTCGGATTCGAACCAGTCGAAGGAAAGACCTACTCGGCGCCTTTCGGGCTCCCAACGGCGCCGAAATCTTCGACAACATCTTGAAGACCAAGATGCGATCCACCTTCTCCGACGATGGACTTCACTCGGCACCATTCGGATTACCGGATACCGCCGAGATCCGCGCCAATCTTCTCGCCTCCCGACGGAAGCAATCCACTCGGATGAAGACCTCTCGGTGCCGTTTGGGTTACCAAACGCCGCCAAGATCTACAATCAACTTCTCTCCCAAGTTGGCGGCGATCCACTCGGAGGAGCCTAATCCCCCAAGCTCGACTCGGGACAGAACGATCCAGATCCGGATTTCCCGATCAAGGGAGGTGCGTCATCCTCCCATCATTCGGCTCCTGCTCGTCTTCGAGCTCAATGGATACCTCGGTTCCGCGCCGACAATCTCTACGGCATCCCTTCCGACGAAGCCGACAACTCCGAGCCGCATGGACTGTGAGCCGAAGTGCTTGACGTCCTCATGGCGAGCCGGATGAGTCCGACTCGGCCATGGCCGGAAGGCTTGCCGAAGAGGAGCGAGCCAGGTGGAGCTTGAGCGTAAGACAGGAGGAGGAGAAACAACGCAAGGACGAGGCGACAAAAGGAAGCGGGATCTACGTGCGGCGGACGGTCGCCGGGAGGCCATCCTCCAAACACGGGTTCGCAACACCAACATCTTCCAGACGCCACAGCAGAACGCTGTCGCCGCACTCATGCTCTTGGACACCGTCATGGAAACGGCTCCGGCCAACGTGACTCCTATACTCGACAAGATCAAGACCATCGTCGCTGCCACGACTAACGGCCATCCCACCACTTTGGCGCGAAGGCGACCGAATCCGTGGCCGAACGCCGGATAAAAGCCGGCTTCCGCCTCTAAAGTCGGGAGACTACGGGAGGCCCGAGCCGGCTCGGTCGTCAACCAGGCCAAGAGGCCCACCTCGCGAGTCCACACCAAGGTACCAAGAACAAACGGCCGACTCGTGACAAACGAAACGGACGTCCACCCGTCCACCACCGAGTCCGCCGCAAGGTTCTAGCTACCCAACCAGCCAACCGAAGACCCCGCCGAGTGATCTGCGGAAGTCCTCGATCGCCGCTACCGGAGCGCGACCGACACACTCGGGAAGATCGAAGGGGATCACCCGATAGCAGCGACGATGGAGTACCGGCCTTCACTCGGGAGCTCCGCCGAGTGCATTGGCCGAGTGGCTTTAAGCCTACGAGGGATTGAAAGGTACGATGGCAAGACCGACCCTGAATCGTGGTTAACGTATATACCCTTGCCATCCGAGCTGCAGTGGCGACAATAAAGCCATGGCCAACTACTGCCCGTGGCCCGCAAACTCGGCCGAAATTGGCTCACGAGCCTGCCAAGAGGCTCAATCGGCTAGTGGAGCGAGCGAGGACCACTTCATCGCCAACTTTCAAGGCACCTTCGAGAGGCCCGGCACACACTTCGACCTTTACAACGTCATCCAGGCGGACGAGCCCCCGAAGGATTACATTCGTCGTTTCTCCGAGAAGCGCAACAAGATCCCGAACATCACCGATGACATCATCATCGCCGCCTTCCGGAAGGGAGTCCGTGATGAGCCGCTTATCGGCAAGTTCGGCGCAAGCCACCGAAGACGGTGAAACAAATGTTCGAGACGGCGAACTCATACGCCAAATCCAACGACGCCATTAAGGCCGCCCGTCAAGACCGGCCCGACGAAGGGAGGACAAGCAAGCGGGGGAAGCCGAAATCCTAAGAAGGATAGCGGCAACAACGGCAACCAGGGCCGAAAGATCGCAAGCGCCGATCCGAAGACCTAGTGGCCGCGACCTCCGACTCAACGCCGTCCCCGAGTCGCCGCCTACGACGCCATCATGAACGCCCGGTGCACCCACCATCCGAATCACAAGCACGCGGCAAAGGATCGCTTTATCTACAAGCGGTTCGCTGAACAATACGCTGGCGCGACTCAACAAGAAGCCGATCGACGAGGCCGGCCGTCCGCGCCAAGAAGAACAACGCGGTGAAAATGCCGAACCTTTTCAAGACCCAATGGGGGAACTCAACCACATCTTCGGGGTCCGCTAGCCTATGAGTCCAAGAGGAAACAAAGCTAACCGGCGGGAGGTCAATGCGGCTCAACCCGAAGTCCCTCGATATCTGCGATGGTCGGAAGTGGCCATCACCTTTGACCGCTCGGATCATCCCGACCGAGTGGCTCATCCAGGGCGCTATCCACTCGTCCCGGACCCCGTGGTCCGCACATCGGGCTCAAGCGCGTCCTCATCGATGGGGCGCGCCTCAACATCTTGTTCGCCAAGACCATGGACGAAATGCGAGATCCCGAGGGCCGAACTAAAAGCAAGCTCAGCCCCTTTCACGGAGTTATCCCGGGCTGTCTTCAACACCACTCGGGCACATCTCCCTCCCAGTCACCTTCGGAGCCCGAGAGAACTTCCGAACGGAGAACGTCACCTTCGAGGTGGCCGACTTCAAACAACATATCATGCCATCATCGGAAGGCTGCGCTTGCCAAGTTCATGGCGATCCCTCACTACACTTACCTCTGCATGAAGATGTCGGGCCCCAACGGCGTCATCACTCTTCGCAGCGACGTGAAGCAAGCCTTCACTGCGACAAGGAGAGGCCGCGACATGGCCCAATCTCGCGAGAGATTACGTGGCCAACAAGAAGTCCGATTGGCTGCATCGACTTCGGCAGAGGGCGAACTCCCGCGAAGAAGATAGCCAAATCGGGATCCGGCGACGCCAAGACCAAGAAGATCTCCCTTGATTCGTCTGATCCCTCCAAAACTGCTGTAATCGGCGCCGACCTAGATCCCAAATAGGAAAGCGTGCTCGTCACCTTCCTCCAAAATAATAAAGATGTTTTTGCTTGGAAACCATCCGATATGCCTAGAATTCCTAGGGAGGTGATCGAGCACTCTTTGAACGTCAAAGATGACGCCAAACCAATAAAACAACGATTACGCAGTTCGCACAAGATCGAAAAGACGCGATCAAAGAAGAATCGCCAAGCTCTTGGTCCGCGGCTTCATTAAAGAAGTCCTTCATCCCGACCGGTTAGCCAACCCAGTCCCGGTCCGTAAGAAGACGGGGCAATGGCGCATGTGCGTTGACTATACCGACCTCAACAAAGCCTGCCCCAAAGATCCGTTCCGGCTGCCTCGCATCGACCAAGTCGTCGACTCAACACCATGCGAACTCCTGAGCTTCTTGGATTGTTACTCGGGCTATCACCGATCAGCTTGAAAGAATCCGACCGCTTGAAAACATCGTTCATCACGCCGTTTGGGGCTTACTACATCACCATGCCTTTCGGCCGAAAAACGCCGAGCCACATACCAACGCATGATCCAAAGATGTTTCCGACGCAGATCGGCAAGAACGTTGAAGCCTACGTCGACGATGTTGTCATCAAGACCAAGCGAAAAAAAACCTGATCGCCGACTTAGAAGAAACCTTTGCAAACATCCGGGCCTTCGAATGAAGTTAAACCGAGAAGTGCACCTTCGGCGTCCCATCGTGCAAGCCGCTTGGCTTTATGGTGTCACATCGCGGCATTGAGGCAAATCCAGAGAAGATCAACGCTATCTTAAACATGAAGCCCCGAGTAATCGTAAAGACGTCCAAAAGCTCACCGGCGCATGGCGGCACTAAGCCGTTTCATATCCCGACTCGGCGAACGAGGCATGCCCTTCTTCGAGGCGTCAAGAAGACGGACGACTTCCGGTGGACCACGAAGCCGACAAGGCCTTTGAAGATTTCAAAGAATTCCTTACCACGCCACCGTCCTAGCTTCGCCTCAACCCCAGGGAACCCCCGTTCTTTGTACATCTCAGCCACTCACCAAGTGGTTAGTACGGTCCTTGTGGTTGAACGCGAAGAAGAAGGTCGGGCCCAAGATTCAAAGGCCAATCTACTTTGTTAGCGAAGTATTGGCAGAGCCAAAATCCGCTACCCTCGGTACAAAAATTGCTTTATGGTGTTCTAATAACCGCGAGGAAATTGGCACACTACTTTCGTGGTCACTCGGTCACCGTCGTCACCTCTTTCCCACTCGGCGACGTCATCCACAACCGCGAGGCAACCGGCGCATCGCCAAGTGGGCCCTAGAACCGATGCCGCTGGACTTAACTTTTAAGCCCGGGACGTCCATTAAGTCACAAGCCTTAGCGGACTTCCGGCCGAGTGGACTCGAATGAGAAGAACACGTGCCTCGAGAAGACCTCCAACACTGGACCATGCACTTCGACGGATCCAAGAGGATCACCGGCTTGGGAGCGGGAGTCGTGCTGATCTCCCGACCGGGAAAGGCTAAGATATGCCCTTCACCTCCACTTCTCCGCCTCACACAACGTCGCCGAGTACGAGGCTCTTCTACATGGATGCGCGCCGCAGCCTCACTCGGGATTCGTCGGCTTATTGTGAAAGGCGACTCCCAGCTGGTCGTCAATCAAGTGATGAAGGACTGGTCCTGCTTAAATGACACTATGGAGGCCTACCGACAAGAGGTCCGTAAGCTTGAGGACAAGTTTGATGGGCTAGAACTCTCACATGTCCCGAGACATAACAACGAAGCCGCCGATGAGCTAGCACGCTTGGATCTAAGCGCGAAGCCGCTCCAACGACGTCTTCGTCGAGCATCTCTATGAACCAACCGTCACCGCAAAAACAGCTCTCACCGAGCAAACCACGAACGAAGTCGCCATGACCGACACCGACCGGAGGACGCCGCTCATCAAATTCTTAACCCAAGAAGAGCCGGATGACCAGGATGAAGCGAACGCGTCCGGCGTCGCCAAGCGTACGTCATGGTCGACTCCGATCTATACAAGAGAAGCCCCTCGGAATTCTAATGAGGTGCATCACACCCGAAGAAGGGAGACAGCTACTCCAAGACATCCACTCGGGCATATGCGGAAGCCACGCTAAGACGCACTCTAGTCGGCAAAGCTTACGGGCAAGGATTCTTCGGCTTACCGCGGTCTCCGACGCGGATAAAGTCGTAAGAACCTGCGAAGGCTGCCGCCGCCCGACAAAGCCATGTCCCGCCAGAGCTTCAAACAATCCCACTTTCCCGGCCGTTCGCGTATGGGGCCGGACATGGTTGGCCCTTTCAAGAAAGCTCCAGGAGGTTTCACACACCTCTTCGTCGCAATCGACAAGTTCTCCAAGTGGATTGAAGCCAAGCTTGGTCGCCACAATCACCGCCGATAAAGCACGGGACTTTTTCCTCAACATCGTGCACCGCTCAGGCGTCCCAAACGTAATCATAACCGATAATGGGACTCAATTCACGGGAGGAATCTTCAAGGAATTCTCGCGAAGACTTCGGAATCAAAATCTGCTATGCATCGCAGCTCACCCTAAAAGCAATGGGCAAGTCGAGCGAGCCAACGGCATGGTCCTTCAAGGCATCAAGGCTCGCGTTTTCGACCGGCTAAGCCCTTACGCCGGCAAGTGGGTCCAAGAACTTCCCTCGGTTCTATGGTCGCTGCGAACCACACCGGGCCGGGCCACCGGCCAAACTCCTTTCTTTTTGGTCTATGGCGCGAAGCCATGTTGCCAAACGAGATGGAGTATGAGTCCCTCCGGGTCCGCAGCTTCAACGATGAACGCTACGACCCCGACCGAGTGGATGACCTCACCCGATTGGAAGAGGCCCGTGAGGCGCTCTCATCCAATGGCCAAATACCTTCAAGGGCTCGAAGATACCACAGTCGCAACGTGCGAGCACGAGCTTTCATTGTTGGCGACCTGGTCCTACACAAGATCCGACCACCAAAGACCGACACAAGTTATCTCCCTTATGGGAAGGACCGTATATAATCGCCGAAGTAACTCGGCCTTGCTTACGGCTAAAGCGCGAAGACGGGTCTATGGTGGAGAACTCCCGAAACATCGAACACCTTCGACGATTTTATGCCTAATTTGGCTAAGGCCTCATGTTTTCCTTGACTCGCCAACCTCAAGCAAGATGACTTCTTGAGCTAGCTCGGGGCAAATGGGCCGTACACATGTCAATAAAGCTCAAGTTTTCCTCATCAACTTTTGTGCATAATTTGGTTTATCATTGTTTAATGTCCTTTGACTCGAGCTCGTGTCTAAGGACCGAGAGTTTTCCGATGACCTAATCGAGCCTAGGCTTGATGACAAATGACGAAAACTACTTAAGAAATTTCACGCAAAGCTCGAATCAAGGCATTAACATAAATAAACTAAAGATAGTCACAAAGTTCCACGTCGAATGTTACGGTTACATGACATTTACAAAGCAAAGTCGAATACGATCGAGCTTGAAGTTGTTTACTACATCCGAGATATCTTCTTCGCCACCTCTTGCGCCTCACTTAGCATATCTAAGGCTCGCTCGTCCGTTGTTCCCTCGCCAAGCCCTCCCCGATTGAATGGATATCCACTGGCGGTAGAGGGACTTGGTCTCGTGCAAGAGCCGACTAGCCCCCATGTTGGCCGCTTCGGTGATATTCTTCGGTATCGTCGGGAGCCCCGAAGCTTGTCGAAGATCTCGATTGGCTCCAGCGAGCTGGCCCCAACTCCTTGATCGAACAAGGACAGCAAGATCGGCGTGGCGGCGTTGGCGACCTCTTCCCGTATCTCGTCGCCGGATTTGATCCGCCCAAGCAAGACGTCGTATTGGGCTCTGGTCTTCATCTTATAAGCCGCAAAAGTCCTGATCATTCAAAGCACTCGGAAATAAAGCAAAGACACGAAATTCGACTTCAAAGAAGATTACCTTCAAATTCGGCCTCCATCTCGGCCTTGTCAAGGCTGACCGCTGCACTGGACTTGAAGCGAGTGGACCTCCGAAGAATTTTCTCGCAACGAAAGAAGATTATCAATAGCCAAGATCAACATAAGAATCATGATGAAGTCGGGAGAGGCGGGCTTACTCCCAATTGATCCGCGGAGGTCGAGGTTGGCTTCCCGAAGCTCCGCAATCTCCTCCTTAAAGCCGCCTCTCTTGATGCGGCCTCCTCCCGAGTGGCCTTCACTGTCGCCGAACGTCCTCCAAGGAGTTTAAGTGGGGACCGCTTCTCCAAGACTTCGATTTTGCCATTGAGCGGCAATATTCTTTCGCATACGAAAGCAGTGGAGTGATCGACCGAAAGATAACGATGATATAATCAAAGAGAAAGACAAAGGCTTACGTTGAGCGGCTGGTCGCCTCATTCGTGCTCTCGACAAGGGCATCCCTTTCATCTTTTCGGCTTGCCGGCCTAAGATGATGCCCCGTCTCTCGCTTCCGAATCCCGCCACTCGATCCCGATCGGGGAACCCAGTCTCGAAGACCGCAACCCGGGGATCTCTTCTATCGTAGTTGGCAAGCAAGAAAGACAAATGAAGACATGAAAGATTCAAAGTTGAAAGAACGAAGGAATGCTTCAAGCGAGTCTCACCTGCTTTGGTGCCGCCTAGGTGGAGCGGCCTGGCCGGCTTTCTTCTTCTTCGCTCACGGCAGTGACCCCTGGCGGGGTGCTTGAGCCGCAACCTCGGGTCTCCCGCCGATGATCGGTTTCCCTGGGATATCCCGACCGGCATGGAGGCTCCTTCCTAGGGGCGTCCTCCTTCGGAGGTGAAGTTTGTTTCTCCGAACGCCGCACTTGGTTGAGGGCTCCGGGTTTTGGCTCGCTGGCCTTGGCACTTCGGGGAGCGGCCGGAGTCGGTCTTTCACCCTCCGGCAGGATCTATGTCCCGGGGCCTCCGCGAAAGTGAATACAAAGAAAGATAAAGAAAAGTTTTCCGCAAAAGAGTTCGGGACTTCGGTTTCGAGCATACCGGATGATCTCGCGGATCTTCGATGCCGTCCGCGGCGATCGCCTTAGAGGCGGGGTCTCGACCGGAGGAGCCGGGACGTCGTCATCCGAATCCTCGATGATCGCCTTCTTTGCTCGCGCGCTTGTTCGAGTCTCCACTGCGCCGCCCGCTTCCCGACCGGGTCGCCCGGATTTTGATCCCGCCACCGCTTCTTGGCGGGCGATGCGGCGCGTCGTCATGAGCCACCTTGTATGGCATGGAGGTGATAGAGGCGTTTTCCCGTAAGAAAGAAAGTGCAACATTAAGAGACAAGATGTCAAGATTGAAAGATACTATGAAGTAACCAGCTGGCTTACTGAGGAGGGGAGGCGGTGAATGCCGAAGGGAGGACTGGCAAGATGAGGGCCCGCTCAACCGCTATCCTGGATGAGAAGAGTTTGTACATCCGAATCTTCGGGATCTCGTATGTGAGTGGATCCGGGTCTTCCGATTGGGATCCGCCCGCCTTCATATTCGAAGGCCGGCTTCGACCGCTCCTTGATCGGCGCCGCCGGCACTCCGATGAAGTGCCGAGTGATTTGTTCTCCGCGAAGACCCCTCTCGCTTCATCGCCAGATCTTTGCGAGCGATCGTTGGCCTCATCCCAATCTTGGGCTACGGCACGGTGCTCCAAGACGGCTTGGGACAGGGGGAAGACCGACGAAGGAAGGCAGGTGGGTTCGAGATTGTTGATGTAGAACCAGCCCGCGTGCCACCCTTGTTGGAAGACTTCAAAGGGAGAGAAAAGTAGTCTTTGCGGAGAGATCCACGAAGCCGAAACCCGCCCCACCAACGACGCAAGGTTGATCCTTGTTCGGATGGGGTTTCGAGATAGAACATACGACTAAGAGATGGAAGTGAGGAGGAATGCCAAGGAAGGCTTCACACACATGAATGAAGAGTGCTATGTGAAGCATTGAGTTGGGGTTCAGATGGTAGATATGAAGCCCATAGTAGTCCAGAAGCCCCCGAAAGAACTCAGAGGTGGGAAGGCTGAACCCGCAATAAAAAAAGAAAGTGAAGACAACGAGCTCACCGGTGTTTGGGGTCGGGAAGTCCTCCCCGCCGCCGGCGCCATCCCACAAGTTCCTTTGGCGGAAGCACGCCGTGCTTCACCATTTCCTTGAGGGTGGATTCCCTCACATCCAAGGCGGCCCATTGGTCGAATGGAATCCTTTTTTCGTCCGCCATGAGAATGGGTTGATGGGGAGTGGATCTGGCTGGAAAAAGTTGGATCTTTGGCGATGGAACGTGGGAGATTTGGCTGTGGAGGCTGGTTGTTGCGCAGAGCGAGCTCTTAGATGGATGGATTTGGGAGCGCGCGAGTCTAGGGTTCTCCGCGGTGAACTGTTGAACAGGCCGCGAGAAGGGGAATCGTTTGGAAGATGAAGAGGCGGGGACGACCTCGCATCTTTATAGAAAGATTTGAGGGTTGCGCTAGGTTTTCGGTGAGTGGGCCGAGCCCATAAGAAAATCTACGGCCCAGCTAAGGTGTGGTCCGATACGTGTCCTTAGGGACTTA
This sequence comes from Oryza australiensis, assembly GCA_019925245.2. NCBI lineage: Eukaryota > Viridiplantae > Streptophyta > Magnoliopsida > Poales > Poaceae > Oryza > Oryza australiensis. The sequence continues at coordinate 158,820 of JAIFGZ020000285.1, read as the reverse complement.
AGCGGATGAGCTTAAGCAGATTTGCCCCGGCAATATGCGCGTGTCCGAGTACCCTATACCTTTAAAGATCCTTCCATACCGCGGTTTGCCCGACTTCATGAGAAGCGGCACGATGCAATTTGGAAGGTGACCAACATGAGTTTTTATAGCCGCCTTGGTGAACAAGGGCATTTGGTTTTTTGGCATTTGGTCGGTAATCTTACCAATGTTGTTTGTTTTCCACCTTGGTGAAGATCTTTATAGATTGAGACCGATTATGGCAAAAGCTATTTAATAACTTGGTCATATTTTTATATGATTGAAAGAAATTATTTTCTCATGAGGGATGAATGAAATATTTATTCCGGATTACTTGCAAATCCACTCTGATGAGCAAGAGCTTACCGAGTGCTTTTACCCATGAGGGTTGATTGAATTATTTGTTCTCGAGATGACTCGGGCAAATTCACTCTGATAAGTATGAACTTGCCGAATAATGAGATTTCTATGATTGCTTTAGCATGAGCTAGGCATTTACATGAGAATGATTTTTATAGTTCTTGACTATATGCTTAGCCTATTTTTGACTAACCACATAGTCGGGGCTACACCTAATTAGGTGCATCAGGAGATGCACCTAGATATTTATTTTTAAGAAATTTTTTTCAGCCCTTCACAGTCTTTGGAGCCACTCGGGAAGATTCGGGCAGAGATGATGGAATCACTCGCGCCAAAAGCACTCGGCCAAAGAGATTTTTTGGTTGAGTGCCGCTTTGGTCTGAAGCCGAGTTGTCTCGTCGACCGAAAAGGACTCTGGGGCTACTGTGGAGATTGTGGTAATCGGGTATCTACATGGCAAGCTTATCCGACTGGAGGTAGGGATAGATTGTGCCTGCTATATCTGTAAGCCGAACTTGACTTGGGTGTTACGGTTGCCAATAGAGATAAGACAATCGGCCTATAGTCACGGTTTGGTAAGATTGAGGAAACCAACTTAGAATAAGATAGGGTTTCCGATTTGTAAACCCTTCCTCCCAAGACTATATAAGGGGGGTAAGGGGCGTCCCTTGAGGGATATTCCGATAGGAGATCAAAGATCCAACACTAGATCTGAGATACGACTTCATAAGCAAGAGCTTTAGATCACGAGATCAATAAAGACACTCGGCGGATCGAATCCACCGAAACAGAGTAGGGTATTACCTCACGAGAGGGTCCGAACTCGTCTAAATCTTCTTCTTTTTCTAACCCATTGTGCTTGGCGATCTCGACTACGACCCCAGAAAAATATATTGCCGAAACCAAGTTTCGACAATGCCCTTGCCGCTCTCTCAAAGGATTGTAAAAAGACCACCTGAAAAATAATTGGAAACATTATTATTTTACAGATGGTCCTCATTCAGCCCTTTAGGAAGAAGGATAGGAAGAAGGATTGCTCGTAAAATGTCCTAAGCCATCATTACAGGTCCCCTTTAGCCCTCTAGGAGAACGACAATGAGGCTGCTTATAAAATAGTCAGTCTCTCTTCTTTGTGACCGTTAACATACACCTATGCCATATCATAAAAAAAGCTCTTTAAGAGAACGTTTTCATAAAACTCCTTACTAAAGAGCGATAGAGGTATAGATATGTAAAACTTAAAAATATTTTTTAAATATTTAAATACATTTCTTTTAAAAAAAGACCAGGCAGCGTAGGAGTTTAGGCCTGACCAAAAAATGTCCGAGCCAAAAATGCAGGTCTAAGCCTGGCTCAACTTGATCCGAACGCATTATAATGCTTACTTCTTCCCCTTCTCCCTTTACCATGGCAAATCCTGGGCATAAACACTAACCCGAGCCAGGCCCAGGCAAGGCCAGACTATCTCAGGGTTTCTAAAACTTTTTAGTCTTCTCGGCTGTTGGCGAGCCTGGGCCGGGCCTCACCAGTTTGAACCAGGCTTTCCATACCTTGCAGAGTTGCAGTAAGGCCGGGTTACCGATCTCTCCTTAATGTGATTACCGCAGAAAATCGAATGAAATCCGCATAAACTTTAAATTCAATTACCTAAAATGGAGACTTTGGGATTATGGATTGTACTGCATACCTTTACACCAGTCAAAATGTAACAGTAAAATTTAATTAACCTAGTCATGTTTCGAAGAAGACATACTTAATTAATTACTACTATTGGCTAACACATCAATGTCCTTGTCTTGAGACTTCGTTGTCGCCATGAGACGGCTTGCGCGCAACACGTAGTCACACATACGATGACACGATGAGCCGCCATGTATGGGTCATGGATGACGTCCAGTAACCACTGCACTCGTGTAAATTTGCTAGAAGCTGGCAAGATTCTCCTGCTTCCTCGTCCCATCCTAGTTACAATATTTTAGATGGAGGTAGTAGGATTTTGACAGTGGTCGATTTGTAAGTTTGCTGTGGCATGACAAGAAGCTGAAATGAGACATATCACATCGACGATGCCAGGCGCCATGTCACGTTCCGATTTTGCTTCGGAAATTAACAATTATTTAACAATGTATTTTTGAATTTATATTAAAATTAAAACAATCTATCAAGTGAAATTAATGTAGAAAATGAAATTTTCATGGAAAATATTTTTTAATATTCTCCATATCCTAAATTACTCTCTGAAATTTTCAATGAATTTTGGGAGTTCAAGAAATACTTTTAATAAAACAAAGGTCATTTTATCAATAAAATAAATTGAAAAACAATTTAAAAATATGTTCCCTGTTCTTGGGCCGTTTCAGGCTCAAGTATGTTTCGTCTCTCGATCCGGCCCGGCCTGCTCCCTTCTCTCTCCGTTGGCCTAGCTCATTCCCTCTTCCTTGCAAAGTTCGTTATTCCTTCTCGGTCCTTCCCTCCTTTCCTCCTTCTTCTCGGCCGTCGCCCGCTTCCTCCTCCCTCTATCGTGAAGTCTACTTCGCCACCCTCCTTCCTTGAGCCCTCGATAGATAGGGCCCACCGATCAGCTCCTTCTCTTACCTCCGGCCCGAGCCAGCAACCACGCCACCCCATGTCACGTCGCGTACGCTCCACGCCTCCCCGCTCCCACCCTCGCCGGTCATACGCATGGGAGCGGATCCTCTCCACCTCTTCTACACCGTCCCCACGCTACCCGCGAAATCCGCCGCACAACCCTCATAACCTCCATGAAGACCGGAGCTTCGAGCCCACCGTCTTGCCTACTCCTCCTTGATCTCGGTCTTCTAAGACTATAAAAAGATTCCTCGTTGCCTCTCTCCTATGTCCCCCTAATTTCCCAAGTCGCCACGCCCTCTAGCCCCTCCACGCCGTGAAGCCCGGCGCCGCCGCCGCCGTCCTCCGACCGAGCGCCGCCGTTGCTAGAGCCACCGCTGCGCCTTGTCGTCGCTGCCGTCGGCTTCGCCACTTGACGCCACACGCCGGCGACCGCTCCGCTTTCCCAATCTGCCATTGGAGTGGCGACTTCGCCGCAAACCCGAGACGCCACCACCGCCCGTCGCTCCGGCCACGTGCCGTCGCTGAGTCGCGCCGTTGCCGCCTCTAGCTTCTCCGAATCGAGAACCGCCTCGCCCGCCTCTTTTTCCTCTCCAACCACCATTGGACCGTCGTCGTCGCCGCCAACCCAAGGAGTGCCGCCGCTCGCCGCGGTGTCTTCCCATCGCTAGCTTTCCATCCCTTGCGCATGCTGAGAACCGCTCTTTCCTCCTCTCCCGCTAGCCTCGTCTCATCCTCCTCGCTATCGCCGGAGCGCCATTCCCACCATCGTTCGGAGCCCTCCGCCGCCCTGCGACACTGACCGTCCTTTTCGTCATCTGCGCTCGGTAAGCCCTCCCTTAGACTCTTTGTTTCCTCGCCGCCGCTTGTCGCGCTTCCCGTGTCGCCACCGACGCCGCCGGTGGGCGCTGTCATCTCGGGCCACACGTCGCCACCTCTTGACTGGCCGGCTTGGTGAGCACCGCCGCTCTCACCCGTGGTCGTCCGATCTCCTTCGAGGTAATCCGGCCGTTCCCACGGCCGTGCCATCTTGGCGTGCCGGGTCACCATGGCCTCTATGTGATGCGCTTGCACCTATGTCTCCGTGGTCCTGGTCCATCGTGAACTGGCTTTCCTATCACCGACATATGGGGCCCACATGTCGCTGGCTCGGCCCTCTCTCCTCGAGGGCCGACGCCATAATCCTTTGATTTTATTTAAAAAATAAATAATAATTGCATCATAAATCGAATTAATTTTCAGAAATTTGTTTAGATGGCTCAAAACTTCTAAAATTCATAATTAATCCGTATGACCTCCAAATTGTGCCATTCAACTTGCAAAATTCATATTAAATTGAGCTATACATATTTGTTTACTTTTCGTGTACTGTTTACTTTGTTGTTATTAGAGCTTTTTCTCGTTTTATGTGTTAGCGTGTAGATTCCGTCATTTCGGAAGATCGCGGTCACAAGAAAAAGGCTTCAGAAGAGTTTTGAAGCAAGGCAAGTCACATATTCCCTCTTGAGCTTATTGAACCTACTTGATGAGATATTTACCGTTTACAAATAAATCACATGTTTTGCTAATTATATGAGAATAGAGATTACCTATGTGCTTGCTTATGCCATGTTTACTTCATATTCATTCTTTGTCAAATCTGGGTAATAATTTGACTGGCTTACGTCATTTATGTTGACCTTGCTAAAATGATGATGTGCTTAGCCATGCTTAATTATCACTAGCTCACTTAATAGGATAATCACATTATTTATTTTAGTATCTCATGAGTCGCGAGCTCGAGACATCCAGTCATGTTTTGTGGTCATAATTATCCAACTGAAACATGGATTAATGGTGGGCTTTGTGTGTATGGATTTGATTGTCACATACATGACAATTAAGGACCGGTTTATGGGAACCCTGGAAGACTTATTGTGCTTATTACAAGTAAGAATGGGCAACTGCTGAATTTGTAGTATTGCTTTTTCCTTTCTGACGTTCCTAGGAAAGGGTGAGCGTGATGAGTTTGGATGGACCCTACAACGATCTATGCAGTTTTTGGATTTACCATGGCACAAGGGAGGACCCCCTATCCCAGCTTAGGGGTGGGGTGAAACCTGCAGTAGGTGTGCTTGGTTAGGGGGAATTATGTAAAAGGTCTTATCACGATTTTTTCTTTTGCAGTACTATGATGGTATTCGGGGCATGACAACATGTGTGGAATCATGTCTTGTGGGTACATTGTGCACCTATGGCCGAGTAAAATTATTCAAATAGTTGTGCCCACGGTTATGCGTGATTGACCGCTTTCATCGTAATTAATCGCACTCTATTAATTAACTTGACTTAATAAATTGGTGTACTTCACGTGGTTTGGTTGGGCCTGTTCAACGTAGTGTAGTGTTTTTATTGGAGATTTAGTCTTGCCTTAATTAATCAACAATTTTACTGTTTCAACTATAAATATTTATAATTGCCTTAATGCAAATAGCCACAAACCTTTCTTTGTCTTTCCTTGCACGTCTCGCATCATTGGTGTGGCTTGCCGAGTATGATGGTTGTACTCATCTTTATAATTACTTATTTTCAGAACTGTAGTGTTTTTGAGTTAAAGATGAAGTTAAAAAACCAAGGCTGATATCATAATTGAGTTTTGCTTGTGGAGTAGAGCTGAAACATCACTAGGATCACCTTTTCCGTCGCTGCTGGTTTTTTCGATGTGAGCACTAAATGTCTCTTCCTATTTACGTTTGCACTGTATATTAAGTTGTATATTAAGTTGTCTATACTGAGTTGATTTTTAGATATGAATTTATACATAAAATAGTTTAAAAATTGGGTTAAATTTTTGGACACGACACGTTGTTTCTCTAATTTTTCACATGTATATTGTGGCCGCGGAGCACTTTAAAACTGATGCAAAATACACGTACCCTACCTTACGATTCGTGGTACTATATCCGGTCACAAATACCGTCGGTTTTTAGACTTTTCCCAATTTTAATGCTATGACTTTAACCGTAACATTTTATTATAAAAAGTTTATTAAATATAATAAGTTTACGATATTTTAGAAGTATTTTTCAAGACAAAAATAGGCACATACTGTTTTATATTTTTAAACAAAATATTTTAAATTTTATTGATGATCAAAATTTTTAAAAGATTAAAAAAGTCAAACCACATATATTTATACATTTATTATTGGAAAAAGTAATTTTCGAAGGATTTTAATTTTTTTACTATTGGTCCGTGCAATTGCGCGACTAGCACCCATATAAAATTATCTAATTTTTTACACATGGTTTTTTATTTTTGTTAAACAGTCCCTATTTATCTTATAATTTTAAAAATTAACATAGTGTTTTCAATTGTATAATCCATCCGTTTCAAAATAAGTTTTTTACTCATCTCACATATACTAATAAAAAATAAAACGATCAGAATAGCATCACTTTCTCTATTACTTTTTTATATATTCTCAATACATTTATTTTTCACTTTTACAAAAATAAATTTATTTTTAATAAACGGCCACAACTTACTCCATTACCACTCTTTATTTGCTTGCTCGGTCGGTCAGGTTTCTATTCGTCCTTTTCGGGATTGGGTAAAAATGGAGCCTTATAGTTTTTAAGTTCATTGTATCACCATGTTCTATTTTATATTTTATATAGTTTTTAAAAGTCACGATGTCGCTGTTCTTCTTTATGACCAGCTCGTTGCCCTCCTATTTACATCATTGGATATTAAGAATCAAACATGATAAGCGCTAGAGTTTTATTTTAATATACTTTTTAGAATTCCTTTCGACCATCGTGAGGCTATTCCTCCATAGCCTGCCCATTATCCTCCTCTTAATAATTATCGAGCTTCTAAAATCTAAAAATCGAACCTACTTATTATTTTTATATTTTATTTTTACTTGAGCTCTTAATTTTTTATTTTAAAAATTTATTTTATTTTTATTTTGAATTTTAATTAATCTCGTGTCGTGTTTTTAGATGGTCTTTTCTTTCGATATTTATCGGTATTCCTCCTTAACTCTTCTTTTTCTTTTTCTAATTTAAAAATTTATTTTATTTTTATTACAAATTTTAATTTATCTCGTATTGCGTTTTATATGGACTGTTATTTTACTATTAATCATTTTTTATTTTGAATCTTAATTATTTTTAAATTGTATTTTGACTCAAACTCTCGTTTTTATTTTTTAATTTCAGAATTTATTTTATTTTATTTTACTTTTTAAATTTTAATTAATCTCTATTATGTTTTACCTGAACTGTTATTTAATTTTTTATTTTTTATTTTAATCTCAGTTATTTATGAATTTTATTTTCACTTAAATTAGATCCTTACACCATGGACGCTGATGAGGTGTATTGAGGAAGTGTCGTATTTAAATGCAAATATAATACACCTTGGATATCTACGATAGATTATAATCATGTAGACCTCACTTAATTTACATTTATGTTTGTGTTAACAATGATTAATTAATACTAAGGGACAACCCTTCCAGAAGGAGGGAACAAAGCTTACGTTGAGATAATTTTTTTTTAAAAAGAAGACTTCACATCGATATGGACATTCAATTCTTCCTCTGTTTTATTGTAACATTTTTTTCCTGCTTGTTACTATGTTTAGTCACAGAGAGCAACGTATGTGCAAGTGCTTATAGTCTAATCGCTGCCGTCTTTAATCTCACATTGGCGGCATCAAGCCGAGGTTTCACTAGTTAAGAAGTAGCTTGCATAACCTTAATACTAAAATAAGTTGTCTCACTTTGATTTGTGCCCAAATTTAGTCTTAGCTTAATTAAGCATATGTTGGCGGTGTGAGGCTGCATGCGTTGATGTAATCTTTTCGCTCGCTTGGCCGCTTGGGGGGCTTTTTGTTATATTAATTCATGTAGGTTTCTACTCTTCTCTATTTTAAAGCTACAAAATGCTACTACAAAACATGTTATGCATGCTCACAAATTCGTGCCCGAACAGGATTTCCTTTGCTGTGCTACCTACTGTCATGTCTATGTCTTAGTTCTACTAGGTTTTATTTCACGTTAAATATCTTATTATATTTAGCTTTTATTCTTCTCCACAGTACAATTTATATTTTCTATACAACTCTTCATCAATTAATATGTATCATTATAATTATAATTTGAACCCACTACAGTAAATTTTTTCTACGATTAATATGAGATTTTTTTAGCCCTCACAACAAACATAAATTTCTAGCATTCACAACAAACGTGATGTCTTCTTTTGAAAGGTGTCTAAAATAACATAATAGATAGATAGATAGATCGGAGAAAAAAAAATCTCATGTGATCCTGAGAAGGTATAGTGAGCTAACTAAGGATCTCCATGCGTAACTTTATACGGGCTAGTTGAATTGGATTTAATATATAGTTCTTTTTTATTTCTATATATATGTAAATTATATTGTGTATATAATTAATATAACTATCTATAATCTATAATCTATATCTATATCTATAATTTATAACCTATAACTATATATATCTATAAAGCAAAAGTAGTGTTTTCACCCAAATTTTGTTTTGCCTGGCTATTTTGTAGAAAACCTTTGAATTTTTTTAAAATTAACCCGCAATCCACCTGGTTATTTTTTAAAAAAACCCAGTTATATATACAATAGAGCTTATCTTAACTACTTAAAAAATCTATAACTTTTCGATCATCAAATCATTTTTTTTCCAAATCTATAAAATCTTCGATCCATATAACCTCTCGCTCCATTGTTGCCTCACTTTCCTCACCTCCAGCAGGTGAGCCCGACTTACGCGCCTCTTGCGTCACCGTACATTGCCCGAGCGACGACCGAGCACACGCCGCACACCCAGCTAGCGCGCCGCCATCAATATATATGCAACTTTTCCTATTCATCAATATACTTTTCTAACTAATAATATCCGAGTCATAAATATTTTAAACTTTTACCAAATTTCTAATCGTTTAAAGTATCGGTAAGTCAATATCTATTTTTATTATATTTTTTGACTTAGTTTGGTAAAATTAAATTAACTTACACTAAATGTCTATTTGATACTATTTCCTAATCAAGGTCCAGTGATACATAAAATTAAAAATATCATTACTTTCAAAGTTATATATATGTATATATATATCTATGTATAAAAGCAAGTAGTGTTTCTATCCAAAATTTTCATCCGTCTCTGGTTATTTTGCAGAAAACCCCTTGAGTGTTTATAAAATTAACCCGTAATTCCAATATTGAAAAGAAAGGAAGGGCTTGGATGAAAAAAGACCTCCTACGTCCCTCTCTTCCGTCCCCATCCGCGCCACGCCCGCGCCACGCCTCGCGCCTCCCCCGTCGTCGCCGGAGCTCTCGCGCCACCGCCCGTACCTTCACCCTCCGCCTGCTTTCCTCCCTACGTCGTTGTTCCGTTGCAACACACGTGCATTTTGCTAGTATCTATAAAGCAAGTAGTGTTTTCATCCAAATTTTGTTTTGCCTGACTATTTTGAAGAAAACCCCTTGAGTTTTTCAAAATTAACCCGCAGTCCGTCTGACTATTTTTAAAAACCCAATTAAAGAAAAAAGTTATTTTGCGTAAAACCCCCTTAACTGTTTATAAAATTAACTCGTAGTTCCAATGTTAAAAGAAAGAGAGGGCTTGGATGAAAAAAGACCTCCCGTGTCCCTCTCTTCGCCCCCATCCGCACCGTGCCTACGCCCCTTCCTCCCGTCGCCGCTCGGAGCTCCCGCCGCTTGGACCTTCGTCTTTCGCCGCTTCTCTCCCCACATCATCGTCCCGTTACAACGTATGGGCATTTTGCTAGTTAATATTAAAAGTAGTTATACTGTTTCTATGGAAATAATTATACAGATGTCTATTGCTATCAATATACACCTTTATAGTTTAATCCCACCACGCTTTAACTCTATATATTTTATTCTTTTCTTTAATTGACGTGTCAATTTTTAGACCTCCAGAGTACATGTGATACCTTCTGTTTTAGCTATCTAATATAGAGAACAGTTAGACGTCTGAGACGTCTGAGCTTGTCTTTTTTAAGCACATAAAAAAATTACACATCAATATATTAAAATTTTTTTAATTATACAACATAACCAACCAGTCTTTGTCAGTGAAAAGAAAAAAAAAAACCTGCTAACTAAACGCTGCTCCTAAGGAAGACGTCTGATCCTAGTCAAAGCGTCAAATTGGTTTTCATCACTTATCAAAAAGTGTAGAAGTGTTTTAGATGTTTTATCCTTCGCTGAAAAATATTTAAACTAAATGTGAAATTAAAAAAATAATGATCGTAATACTAAGAATCCAATGCATGATACATCGAAGAAAAAATTGTTGCCAAGCAACTTCGAGACGGTGGAGGGCATGGCGCACGCTTTAAATGAGACTAGAACTTCCGACGCGCTTCGCGGCGCCATATCAGCTCTTGTTTAATGCTTTTAAAAGGGAAAATTGCTAAGAGGAAATTTTAGTTGCGATAGAAGGCCTTATACGTGAGTTGTATTTTAGTTGAGATGGAAGCCTTATACGTGAATCGTATTTTAGTTGAGATGGAAGCTCTGGCCTTTTTGAGTACGTATATTGATAGGGAAATTATTATACCCAAAAGAGAAAAAGGAAATTATTATACCTAATCGTACTTAATTTAGAGATTAATTACAGACAAAATGGGAGCTGTGTGAATACGGCGTTGATATGAAATGGGCTTTGATGGGTTTAGAAAAAAGGGAAAAAGGCCGTCGTATACCAAGTATGAAATGGGCTGAGTATATGAAATGGGCTGAGTGAGCGACGGTTCTAACACGGCCCACGAGTCCATGTTGACGGTTCATCTTCGAGCAATGCGAAATGACCGACCTGTCCTATGATATCTCTTTGTATTCCACTGCCCATCTACCTATAATGGTCATTTCTACAGCCTCCTCAATTTACTTTGGCAACCACAGTCATTGTGCTTCTAGCATCTTCCTTTTCCACTCCGTCTGCATAGCACGAGACACGATGAAACTCCGGAGCGGGTTGGAGTATGCTTCCCGCAGTCCGTGGCCATGGGCAACTGTGTCGCGCAGATGGAAAGCAAAGCAGAAGCTGGCCAATGGTCCTAAACCAGCCAAGAGTTCCGACTCCTCCATCGAGATGTGGGTAAGCCGAAGGTGGAGACGGTGGTCGACGTGGATGCGACGGCTTCTTCACCAGCATCGTCGCCGGCAGCTGGTACGACTGCGTTGGATGCTACTGGGACGTCCCCAGCTCCTTATCGTGTTTTGTATGCCCCTGCGATGCGTGCATTCGTTCAGCGTCTCATGCTACAAGATCGCCGTCGCCTCCTCCCGTGTTCTCAGCCGTCCCTCCTGGTTTTGCCCCTAAATCCAGCACATAAAAGGTTAGTATGCTACATTGTGTTTTTAAGTTGATTTTTCTAGACTTGTTTTTGGGGGTTTAGAAGGATGCAAAGTTTAGGTTTATTTAATTGATTTTCTTTACAAAGAGAGATTCTAAAACTGATTTTCTCTAAATTTTTTTGGTAGGGGTCTTACCATGCTAACCACGAGATGCGTGCCATCGTACAAAGTCTATGCTTCACTAGTTCTTGCAACCAAATATCGAATAGAAATAGGCGGGTAATATATATGTTGCTTTTATCATGTTAGATGGATCTTATATCTATCTTCTAGATATTTTGTTAATGTGTGTAGTGGTTGAACTGTAGCACTATGTATCAGTGCTTATGGTTGCTATGAAATGGTCTTATGTTTTTTTTGAACAATGTGGCGAAACCATTATGCTTGAAGAAGTGCGTTGTCTGTGTCTATTTGGGTAAAGATCCATTGAAAGGTATTTACAATTGGCAATGTGGCCCTGGTTTTCTGATGTTATCTTAAAATGTGTCTTTTAGCCTCGGTGTTAGTGTCTTCATCAGCATAGTGAAAACGTTTGTCAATGTGAATTACTATGGTCGATTAATTGGCATTGTGTTTCCAGGGTTATTGAGATGATTGCTTGTCTTCTTGAATTGCCTGAATATTCCAATCTATTACCGAGGGGATAAGAGTGCAACTGTGTGAATAACTGTCCATACAATTGTAGGAAACAGATAGGATACATTTATATTTTATATGTATGATGCAAACAAACCAGATGAGTAGTTGTTTCCTACAATGAGACTGTAGGAAATCTTGTAGAAATGGCTGTGCTTGCTTTATACACTTGCCTGTGTTAGGGATCCATGTTTTAGCATACATCAGGAATTAGTAGATTCTGAAACTGCTATACGTGCTGGCACCCTTCATCAATCTTGAAAAGACAGTGAAGTGCTTGTTCACTTGCTCGTAGGGAAAAACGAAAGGGAATTATTGATGTTCTGATCTGTTATTCTACAACTAATAAAATATATTATACGATCTGATTTGTGTGTTATTTCTGATTGAACTGATCTGGAGTGGAAGAATGTCATGGATCTTCATATTTCACATTTGTTTATTTTGGACACTATTCGAAATAGCTAGAGGATATGTTTAAAAATACAATGAAGCAAAAACATCCAAAACCTTGTCCTGGCAACCTCCTTTGAATATGTACTGAAGTAGAGTTTATGAAAAGTTTTATTTTTACGCAGTGGTTCTATTGGAAATAATCATTAGGTAGTGTTAACATACTTATTGGGTGAAGGTGTCACAGAGCTTTTGCTTGGGCGAAAATTCATGGGTGTAATGAACATTGAAGGCTTGGTTGTTTGAACTGTATACAGACACAAAAACATTAAAAGATCTGCAGTGCAAAATCAGGAATAATTTACAGGAAATGCTAATTAGTTGGTCACATGTTGCACGAACATGTAAAGAGAGGCAGTAATGTTAAGGTTGAAAGGTTACAGAATAGAGGATAGTATTTCGCAGGAGACATTAGAAGGATAGTTATAGGATCACAGTGACTAAGGTAGCCGGCCAGTCGTGCGGACTTCAAGCGGAACACGACGTGAAGGTATGGTTGGTGTACTGCCTTCAATTGGTCCGTTGTCTAATCAATTTGTAAGGGCACCCAGCTAAATGTTTTCACAACAGGTACACGTGGGCTTTGCTGTTCATACTGTCTCGAGAAGTTCGCGTCACTATCGCTTCCCGTTGTCTTCGTCTGTAATCAAACAGTTTTCTATGTGAATCGATCACGACACTGTTGCATTATGTTTCCGCTTGATATCTCGCTGAAGCTCGACGACCTTCTTTACTCTCGATGTTCCAGTTTATTACTTTTGGTATGAGGTTACAATCTGTTGTCCATGCAGCTAACTTGAAAGTTGAAAGGTCTCGGATATGATGCTCGCCGTACAATTCCTCTACAAAACAGTAGTTGTCCATGAGTTCTGATAGAGCTTCTTTGTTCCATGATTCGGTGGCACACCTTCTAGTGCAAGGATAACTCGTTGACGCAGGGATTTATGGTACTACCAATATTCATTTTGAAAGGCTCAAATGCAAGGCGTGTTGCTCTAAAGTTGAACGATACCTTTTTGAAAGCTCTTTCAGATAGTTCTTCTTGCTGGTCAGGATCCATGAACAGGGCCAGGAACATCTTTGGACGAAAAGGGAGCAAGGCAAAATCATCAATTTGACATTTGCAGACAACGCTTATCATCGCTGATATTCTTGTTGTGGTCGGACTTCCAGCTCCCGATACCTTAACAACTACAGCTTTTGTGTATATAATGTCCGCTAGAATGTGCAATATTTCCTTGCGCCTAGAGAACTTTGTTGCGATTAATGGGCGGTTGCTTCCATATGTAGAAGGACGTTGTGGCTGCCCCACGCCTAGCTGAGCACTCCAATCAAACTGCATTGTTGGTTGTTGGTTGTTGGTGTGCCTAAAAGAAAGCATGGACAACATTATTAGAACGGAATAATCTCATCCCCTTCCCTCTGAAACTTAGTTCTGAGCAGCAGTAGACTAAAAGATGAATGTTGTTTGCTCAAACTGAATTTTTTGCACTGGAATCTAAGCTATCCTTTCAAATCGGAAGAATAGGTTATATGTGAACCAAGAGATACTGGTCCTCGAAGTGTAACGATGAGTAGGCTATCCTGAAGCTGGTGCTAGCAATAGTGCTTAGAACTGTACAATGATTGAGTCACTGCAATTGTAATGCTAATCTAAAAGAACATCAAGCAGTGATTGTGTTAATATTTGTTATATCTATGTTTTTTCGTCTAGATGACTGGTTTCGTTCACAGAAGACCATTGGATGTATTACTACCGAATCATCAGTGACCTGAACCAGACCGTAAGAGAAGAAGGGAAGAAAACACGCAAGAGAAGACTGCACTTTGCAAAGCCTGCAAAGCATAGCAAGATAGAAGGAGATATGTTGAAATAAAGCTAGAGAAGAGACCTATACAGTTGATGGTTGGGAAAGAGTTGTTCTTCATACAGGAGCAGATCTTGAGATTGCACCTAGAGATGGCAATGGGTACCCGAAACCCGAGTACCCGGCGGGTTTTACTCGATAAAAAAACGGGTACCGGAGAAATTTTCTACCCGCGGGTACGTTTTTGGATGAAAACACATACCCATCGGGTATGTCGGCTACGGGTATGGGTGTGTACTACCCATACCCATCTACCCGCGGGTAAGAAATACCCGTATAAAAAGTCTAACTGTCCTCCTGCATGCACATAATATGTTGTGAACCTTGCTACTTTGATGTGAATTTGGAGGTTAAAATAGAAGGATTTTGTGTGTCTTGCTACCTTGCTATGAATTTTGAGGTTGAAACGGAAGGATTTTGTTTGTGGGATGACCTACATATACATACTCTGTCGGGTGCGCTGACGGGTACGGGTAACCCGTCGGGTAGAATTACCCGCGCGGATACGGGTATGAAAGTACTTTCTTACCCGCATGCGGGTACGGGTAACCCGACGGATAAAATTTACCCTAGCGGGTATGAGTATGGGTAGACACTACTCATCAGGTATATACCCGTTGCCATCTCTAATCGCACCTGTGAGACTGGCTGATAGTCTTGTGCCGTGGTGGTGGAGGACAGTAAGTCGAAATGAATATGTGTAGGGTGTGGGATGTGAGCATTGCTGCGTGTGGTAGAGGCGGCTAATCAGCTAAAATGAATAAGTGTAGTGTGTAGGATGAGAAGCAGGTCGTCTTGTCATCTCGCAGCAGTAGGTAGGTGTAAGCTAGTCTTTACCCTCTTAAAAAGCATGTCAGTGTGTGTACGTGTAAGTGGGAGATGCGTAGCTTACTGCGGTACTGGTTCTTGGAGGCTAATACCACGTTTTTCTACTAGAAATTAGCAGGCCGATAGAACGAGCAAGGCTGCACGCGTGGTGTTGTCTGTATGGAATTTGCCCATCGTTCCTATAAGTAGTTACATGAATGCATTGTAGAAGTAAGTAACTATAGAGTGAATATTGAGCTGGATTGTTCTAGATCAGAAGATAAAGACACTGCACTTAAATTTAGAAGGTGCAACATAGAAGGATGGGTTCACAACTAACATTCATGGTTATCACAGTGCTTATATGATAACAGAGAATGTTAGAAAAGCACAAAGCACGTGTGCAGGTGTTTTAGCGTTTTGTTACAAAAGTATTAAGCTGAGAGACACACAATGAGCACCATAATAGCACAGTTTTGCATATGTAAAGAACACATCGTCCATTCAAGCCACAGTAATGTGAAAGGCACCCTGCAAGGTGACGAAGCGTGGTGCTGTGCTCTCCTACGACTTGCCTGGCCTAGCTCTATTTTCCAATTTCAGTTAGAACATACAGAACAGACTACTGTTTTTCATGTGAAATGTAGGATGTTCATGAAGTTTGTACCTTTTCTTGTAAGACTTGAATGTGCTATGTTTAGTACTTTCGTCAGGAACAATGTGGCTCAGTGGGAGATTGTCATCATCCTATAGAGTTCAGCACAGTATTAGCAATTGTAGCTTCTAAAATAAAAATTTGGTACGAGAAGTATCCAGCCTATGTCTACTTCATTACCTCTGTTTCATCATCATGAACCTCAACTGGATTTTTTGACCGGCACTCAATTTCAAGTTTCTTGCCTTTGCTCGAGGCAGGCAATGGGTTGTCTAATGGAACTGATGGAGTTGTAGCAGGATCAACAAATCCAATAGAAAGGCCCTGTGATAGCCCTGGTGATAAAGCTTGGGAGGGCATCACAGATGATGCCTTAGATGCAGATGGGGATTGCAAGGCTGAAGAATAGGGATTTTCAGGGCTTCGAACAATTGCATTCACCTGGAAGGAAACATTGCTAGAAGATAGGGTGTTCTCAGTGAAGGCAACATTCCAAGTAAACTCCTTTTCAAGCAGATCTGTAATCTCCCTTGGTATGATGTCATCAGGATTATTTTGTATGAGCATTTCGACTGGTCGACCTATGATGCGTTGTGCTGTGCATCCAAAGAGCACAAATCTAGTGTCACCTGTACTGTCTCCTGCAATGAGGCTGAGCTTGAACCTGCAAGGATCCAGAAATGCTTAGAATGTAAATCGGCCGTAAACATTCAGTTGCTGCAACATGCGATTGTTACCTAGGCGATGCTGATACAACGTCAGGGCAGGTTGGATTCGCGCATGTGTATGACTTTCCATACGGTTTAGCTATTCTTTTGCAGCTACCGCATGCAGGATACCACCAGGATGATTCTGAGTCAATCTTCTTAATGATGACAGTAACCACAAATTCATTTTTCTACGCAGAAAATTGGCTATATATTAGGGGCATCTTATTGCCATGGTTCTCCACAATAGCAAAGGTAAATACAAAGAACGCATGCCATACCCTGAACATAAAAGGGTTGAGGTCCTTGATCTCGGCAATTGACCTTTGTTCAGCATCAGCACGAACAGGTCCAGCAGTTGGGTGATCAATCAATTTGATAGGTTCATGTTTCCCTTCTATGCTGTAAGCAGCACACATATTAATGTAGGTAAGGATAAGTAAATGATTGGAACAAATACACTCTAGTTATAGTAAAGCTAAACCAAACCTTTTCCTGAAGGAGTTAATCTCAGGAGTGTCCACATTAATGTACCATTTGCAAGCTGAGTTATCCGATAGAGAAATGTCACCTATAAAAGATAGTGTTAATTGAAGACGTGTAACATAACTGGAAATATAGTATAAAGACATAGACATGTTAGATAAAGAGTGCACTCACCATAGCCCTTCACAAGAGTGCCGGCGAATATTGCTATTTGCGGTTCTTTCTGGCTAGCAGCAACCACTTCATCGGCATGAAAGGCTGTAGCATGTTCTCCCCATAGCGCCACATTTAACATCACATTGCTATGGAATGGATGTAGCAAAAAAGTGCATAAAAATATAGCGTGTCTAATTTGTTAGGCATGGCGATTATGTCGAGCAAAAAGTTTGTGTGGTTATCATTTGTGGAGTGCTGAAGAAAACAGGTTAGTGCAGCTGAAGCCAACTGATTAGCTAGTTGAGATAATATATAAAGAGATTGCCAAATGTAGATAGACAAAATTCACATGCATGAAGTAAATAGTTAGGTTTGAGGCTAACTCAGCATCACATATGTAAACGCTTCTCTTCAGGCTATCACCGTCTCTTATGCGTGTCTGAACAGTGGCGACAGATATTACCTCAGTAATAATGCCAATAACATCTTTTTTTGTTATTCACAATAAGAGGAAGCAAGCTGTCAGTAAAGTGAAGGGTAGCGTATCACCGTACATCATGCATTTAGTACTAAAAACATAATGACAATACCTGTGAATTCTTCTTTCCTATCTACACATTCGTGGAGCGCAGCATACTCTGTGAGTGAGTAAGTGTACAGAGGAAAATCAGGTGGTGGATCTGCAAACTGCTCAACTTTAGTCCACTTTGTAAAACAAATTGAGAGCTTGTTGTTGACTGGTCTATATTGCTTGCTCCAATCCCTCACACGATAGTACTGAAGGTAGTAGACGTTGCCTTCGGCGATGATTGGTTTGAACAGCTCATCACAAGGAGGGTATATCTGAGCTGCAATGGAGGTGCCCTGTTTCAAACAGTTTATTAGATAGGGAATATGTTTGCATGAAAGGTCCAGTTGTCTCTTTTGGCAAAAAAAAACAACCTCTTGGTCAATCAAAACCAAGCCAAGGTGAAGTAATTTGGTTTGATCACTTGGATTAGCGAACTCCCATAGCCTTGAAACCCGAACACAGATGCGCCGGTTGTCAGTACCACATTCGAGCTTACAGAGCATGGTGTAGGCCATCTGAAATGAAAGGCAAAAGGGTGTTATAATTGTGTAGACTTGTCAAAAGAGCAGTAACTACGTGTAAACAGACGACAAACCTTTCACAAAATCATCCTGAAAGGATGGTTAAACATTTTTAAAAGCACTAACATGGCAACACAGTGATTAAAAGAGCAACGAAGAACGACAAAGCAGTAGGAAACATGGACAGTTCCACTTGGCCCTAGGCATGAGGATCCTACAGTTAGAAATAAATTCATGGCATTAAGATGTATCATAGCGATCTACATAAACATGTGATGCGGCACGCAAAAAATCAACAGCGGAGGATATACCATTAACCTGATTGCTTCCAACACCTCATGGTACACTACGTCTAGTCTTAGAACCACACGCACCATCATCATCCTCAATAAGAATTCTAAGGCCATCTCTAGAGGTTGATCTAGATACAGCAACATACAATTGCCCATGTGTGAAAACTGCCTTCTTAAGGTAGACCCCAACCCTTGAAAGCGTCTGTCCTTGGCTCTTGTTAATCGTCATGGCATAGCATACGCGCATAGGAAATTGCCTCCTTTGAAGCACAAGAGGCCACTTAGAACTTGTAGTGCTCAAAACAATTCTTGGTATGAATGCTTTATCACCAATGTTTGATCCAGTCAATATCACGCATTCTAAAAGACGTTGGCCAAGAGAAAGCACCAACAGTCTAGTTCCATTGCACAGGCCAAGGGATTGATTTAGATTTCGAAGGAGCATTATGGTTGTGCCTTTTTTCAGTGCAAGCCTATGTGTTGGAAAGTTGTTGGCATTAATGGAGTTCAGAAAATCAGTTGGGTACAAAATGTCAAAATCATGTATGTGGTCAGATGATCTTGAAATAGTATCACAGCTAAGGTACTCTTTCATTTCGCCAGGTATCATAGCAACCATGTAGTTATTTATCTCGTCAACAGTTGAGTTATTTGGGCAGACAATAGCACGTGATGATAGGTAAGAAGAGTTTGTGTATAGCTGTGCAAAAGACGGGAACACTTCATTTACTATTGAATAGATTTTGTTATCTCCAAAGTCCATGAGTAGATCATGAGGGATGTCAATCCTGGTTGCTTCAGACTCATCGTTTTTTTATACGGGTAGCGTACCATCCCCAAGGGCTAACACCCATCCAGCAAATTGGTCAAGCTCATGGCGGCGTTCCTCAGAAAGGCCACATTGTAAGAGCCTCATGTTAACAGTGAGTTCAAGAAGCACAACATGCTGCCAAAGTGGTGAACTAGTTATAGATGCATCAACTATAGAACTGTGTGTTCCTTTTCTATAACCAGTAATATCTGCCTGAAATCACCACCTAGGACAACAACCTTTCCACCAAATGGTATCAGGATATTAGAAGGGGTATGTTCTAAAAGCAAATCTCGCAACGTTAAATCTAATGCCTCAAAGCATCATCTATGTGTCATGGGAGCTTCATCCCATATAATAAGTGAGGTTTTGTGAATAAGCTCAGCAAGCATCGTTCCTCTTCTCATACTGCAAATGCTATTTTCGTTTATATCAATCAGTATTTTGAACCTAGAATGGGCAGTGCGCCCTTTAGGAAAAAACAGCGACGCGACCCCTGAGGAAGCAACTACAAGAACAATCTTTCCCTCAGACCTTATCTTAGAAATAAGCACATTCCACAGAGATGTCTTGCCAGTGCCACCGTGGCCGTAGACAAAGAAAAATCTAGGCCTCGAGTCACTGACGCGGTTGACTATCGTGTCAAAGATTTTCCGTTGTTCAAAGTTTAGCTGTGCTTCCATCAAGCTGGCATGAGCAGCCAAGGCAGTAGTATCAACAACCAGTTCTTCATTAACCATCCTATTTCCAAAATCATCATTTAAATGTATTGTTGACTAGGGAAGATCATAGTCAACTATGCTACCACCACTGTTCGCAAATGCAGAATGCAACTCTTTAATCAAAAGAGATAGCAACCTCTCATGTGGAATATCATAATTAGGGTTTGAAAGCGTTGTTCTAAGGCGATACTGAATGTCATCGGTAAAGTATAGCCAATACTTGTCAAACAATGATTGAACGTTTCCAACAGAGCAAAACATAACCACAGTAACAAACAGTTGCCTTAGCTGTGCAGAGGATGCAGAAACTATCACCTCGTCGAATAAAAAATGACAATCGTTATCATTCTCAAGAAGGCCTCTAGCCTCACATGCTTGTATAAAGGTCGGGTAAACAGTGCCATCAAAAGTCCGAACATTAGCATAGCTCTTTGCACCTTGAATATCATCAAAAGCATGCGCAGGTAGTACAGCTCTCCAGCAGCTGGGTTGACATAGTACATTCTACCTATTTTTTCGACCGCTGCCCTTAGGCGCCAACAACGGTTGTTGTTGTCCCAAGTCCACTCCTTTGGAAAATCACAATAGGTAAACGTTCGTGCATTCAAATGTTATTTATTACACTCAAACCATTCTGTTAACATGGTTTTCTTCGCAGCAGGGCTATCAAGCAATTTTTTTAGCTTGGTTCCTTTCTGGTATTGAACAAAATTCATATTCGGTAGATGGACAGGCAACTATTCTACAGCAGGCATTCTGTGGTGTATGTCAAACTTGAACGCACGCCAAAAAGATTCACATGTTGAGAGGAACCTAGCATTTACATACTCATCAATCTCATTTTGTGGTAGGACAGTACCACCAACAACTTTGTTTGATGTGTTTCCAGCTATTTCAAAGTATTGTTTAGTTCTATCAGCACCCTTTGTGATGTATTTAAAAAGATATGTTATCATGTTAGATTTGTGGCATGATTCAACGTTGATGTGTGCTTGGTATTTGTTCAATAGTTTCATGTTGTATGGATCAACCCATCGATTGTCAAGTTTAATTCCATTTTTAACTACATACTTTCCATCATTCCGACGTTTATACACAGTAAAGCCAAATTCATCGAGGATCGTTTCTTCCTGAAAGGCTTTAGGGAAATGTTTGGAACAATGTGCTTTTTTCATACAAACACACGATCTATTTTTGTCACCACAAGGCCCCATGAATCATAAACTCATCTACCAAGGCATAGCCCAAAGGATCAGTAAACACATCAGGAATTTCAGCTGAAATAAACTCATCGATAGCAGCAGCACTGAATTCAGTGTCATTTGCTGCAAGCCACACAATACAGTGTATGTGCGGGAGACCACGCTTTTGGAATTCCACAGTGTACAACACTACAGCATTATGAGGGATCATTAGGAATAATATCGACATGGCATAATGATCTACAAAAGCACGGGTAAACGACGACTACCTGCTAGTACAGGACCAAATGTCTTCCCGTCCTTAATATCGCCTATGAATTCATTCACCTTCATGTTAAATACGCGCACAATAATGTCAGGGCGATCACTCGGCACCTGACCTTGTTCAAACACAAGGGCATCATATATCTCCTGCCATTTTGGGTTGCATGTGAAGGTCACGAAGAGATCAGGTGAGCCAAACACGCGGCAAACAGCCATTGCATCTTGGTAATTTTGGACCATGTAATGATGACCTCCAGTGAAACTAGATGGCAAAACAATCTTCTTGCCCACAGAATCACTGGATTCAAGACCATGATCAATGGCATCGGCAATTCCTTGAACACACTCTGAACGTAACTCGGGTTGGTGGTCGTGTATGAATTTTAGTCTTGATCCCTCAACAGTCGAGTATGCATCTACACATATGGAGTCACTAAGACGACCATAACATGTATATGGATTTGGTATGTTCAACCTATAGTGAAAGCAATATCTACAGTACTCTAACATTGTCACATAGCGCCGTGATGCTCCACCAATACTCGGGAAATCAGTGTACTTTATGCCTAGGTGAAACCCTCGCTCACCATAGGGGAGATTTCACCACTCGTTGGTAGGTTATATTGGACTTCATCTTTTCCATTGCACCCAATTAGCCTAAGTGCAATCTGTTCATTACCATGCTCGTTCAAACAATATCTAGCATTGCGAAATGCCTTGACCAGATCGTGGTGTTTGTCGAGCATACTGGCAAGCTCTGAAACAATTAGTGGATCAGGTTCATCGTTTGTGTTTTCTGTATCAAAAATGTTTATTCTGTTAGCAATTTCGTTTTCAGTGTCATATATGTATAGCTGAGCAAATTTTGGTCTAGCACCATGTTGAGGCAATAGGCTACCAATACGATGGTGCACAACACCATTGCTTAAAGATAGAAGGCGCATTTCCAATGTTAATTGACCTGTCTACATCAGCCCCTAACGAAGTGAACGCAAAAAGTGATCTTACCACCCCTACAACATAGATTGTACACAAATCCTTCTTTGAGAAACAACGTTGTCTCTCTTTACCCTCTCTTGGTACCAAAAAACAGCACCACAATAAGGACACTCATGCAAGAGGCCACCGTAGTACGATCGTTGAGCGCACAATGCTGCAATACTTCTAACCATTAATAACAGTTGTGCGCAGGGATAAAAATGGAGCTATGTAAGACTGCGGGCACTAAGCAAACCTTTCAACGATGCAATGTAATCCTTAGACAAAGGCAATATGATATCAATCACGGGAACGGGGCCTATACATGTGAAAGCACAACAAACAAACATCGGCGAAAGGAAAACGGTTAGCAGATATAAGCGGCACACTAAACTATCACAGCGCAAGTAAAAGGACTGATATCTAACCATACCTTGCACGCTTGTTCCTTCCACGTTTTTCCTTACCATATGGTATGGTTGGTATGCAGCCCTCTTTAGCCGTATTTTTTGCCTGTTTGCTGCAGCTACGTCTCGTGGCACATCTAGCAGCATTCTTTTTCCTAGCCGCAATGATCAGAACAACAAAACTAAGCATAATTGCTACTGTCAGGGCCTTTTGAGCCGTGGTGACAACTATCGCTTGACTTACTGCTAGGGGTGCTCATGGCACCAACAAAATTTGCCTGAGGGTTTACATGACCATGAGAAACTGTAAGTTCCTTGGGAACTGACTGGTCGACACTCAGCCCAACATTGGTTGTACGACCTGCCAGTCTAGAAACCGCAGGAGATACGACGCTGAACTTAGAAGCCTACAAAAAGCTATAAACACCGGCTATCTGTTCGGTCAAACTTTTCGATCTACCCCAACCAGCTCATCTAGATCAGGCTAAGAAGAACAACCCCTGTCCAACAGAAGCATGGCAGCGCAAACGGCACTGACGTGCCCGTTCAACTTGCGGAGAGCAACTACTTGTCATAAGTCGGGGACAATAGCACGGTCCTTAACACATTAGCTGTTTTTTAATCATCGCATCACAACTGTTAAAAGCAGAATAGTGAAACAACAAATAGCAATGCAGGGGGAAAACAGCAGATCGTAAGGGCAGAACATAACATGAGCCAATATCATCATGAAGGAACAGTACCATTAGAGGCAAACCGAACAGGGTACAACACCAAAATCTTCAAAAAAAACAAAAGGTCCCTAAAGACTATGCATGGTGGTAAACACGTAGTCCTCATGAAGGAAATTGAACCACAAAGTGTTACATCGCTGAACAACACCGACACACGACAGATCTGTGGGAGCATATCATGCTTGGAACCTAGCAAGGCATGCAGAGGTCGTAATAGCTGCATCTACTGCAGACGCTGCAATTCTCCGGTATGAAAGTAGCATCTGCAGGTTGCAGTCATGGACAATGAACCCGTACCTAGCCTGCAAGAACCTAACAGCTTGATGGGCAACCATTTCATGTGAAACACTTGTCTGTGTAGACGTAGAAACCCATAAGAACTTATTGACAGTCTGGCCACCAAGATCGTCCGATGGGAGCGCAAGCTCAACACCTGCTAGCAGCATGCCATCCCCATCTATCTCCCAAAGGAACAACAGCAGTGGCAGCTCACAATGCCAAGCAACGACATTCAGGAGAGAAACAAATGAGACTCCCACGTTAAGCATGAGACTGGCAGTTGTCTGAGCGGCACAAAGGAAGATCTTAAAGGGTAGTAAAGAAGAAGTGAGAGCAACCTCTATTGAACAGGCAAGCACGGAGAGAAGATAAGGTTATAAGGAGAGGAAGGCAACCAACATTTATGCAACGACCTATATGGGCCCATGCACAGTCATACGTGCGACACCGACTGATATTATTTTCGCATGCATGCCACATAGCATCGTTTTAGACACAACAGAGCGGACCACGAAATGGAAACACAGGAGAAAGGAAGAGCAAAAACAAAAAATAAACATAAAGGAAATGCAAGGCGAAACAAAGGGAGATAAAAAAGAGAAGGGACCTCTTTTTGCCGGTGCAAGCAGACTTCGATGGATGGAAATCAGGTTGCCCTCTACCACGAACTCCAAGCCGCAACAATAATGGCGGAAACCCCAAAACACACCTGTACAACAGCCGCGCAAGGTTAGACAAAACAGCAAAACTGTATGTAGAAGACATTCTTTAGGTATGTAGACAGCAACCCACAAAACGAAGCCACACGTGGATGAATGAGGATCATACCAGCCTCTAACGCGAGCTGCCGGCAAGCAACGGGCGGCAAACAGCAAGGAACCCATGTGCAAACACCGAATCCTATGCAACAGTGGCGACGGGAAACTCGCACGCACATCTGTTGAACAGGGTCCAAGCGTTGGAGAAAGGAGCAGAATCACGCGAAGAGGACATCAGGAAGGCACAAAACAACTTACCAAGATATCATCATCGTTGAAGCACTGCGCAGGAAAGGGAAAGAGCACGAGAGAGCAAAGCGGAGCCGAAGCAAGTAAACAAATCCTACACACTGGGGAGCAAGAAGCTGCACGCAAAACAGTACGCTGGGCATTGACGGTCACGCATGCCTGAACGGCGGACAACGATGGTGATTGGATTGCAACCGGCACGGAGCCTCTGCAAGCTTAGAGCATTAAAACACGCCGAAGCAAGCGCTGAACGCATCTATATACGCACTCATTGTATGACAGGTGGGACAACCAAAAAAGCGAGCCCACCAACAGTGTCCAAATGAGATGGGCCAGGTACATTTTTCACAAACACAACGTAACACATAGCGAGCAAAAATATTTTCGCACACGTAGACCTTCGTGGTCCCGGCTCATGAATCTGTAACAGCATACACCGAGCACTTCTACTTGGATCACGGTAGACCAGGAGCTGCGATCAGATAGGCAGCCGTACCAGGGAGGTAGGGCCATACCGGTAGGGAGATGCGCAAAGCACGAGCCTATGCAAGCATGTCAGACCGACAAAAACAAAGCAGTCCACATCCACGGTGAACTAAAGAAACTGAGCGGCCCATGTGAAGAGATGGCGACGATCGTGAGCTCATGGACCAGCTGCACGGGTAAAAAAAGCAACGGTGGGGCCATGAACAGTAATGGGTATTCCGAAGCAGGGAGTCACAG
Organism: Oryza australiensis; assembly: GCA_019925245.2. Taxonomy (NCBI): domain Eukaryota; kingdom Viridiplantae; phylum Streptophyta; class Magnoliopsida; order Poales; family Poaceae; genus Oryza; species Oryza australiensis. The sequence continues at coordinate 133,161 of JAIFGZ020000285.1, read as the reverse complement.
ACGAACAGCGGCAGCGTGGCCCACACAGCAGCGACGGTGCGAGCACCCTCACAGGCTATAAAAAACACAAGCACAGCAAACTGGGCGATGTGGACATCTCCAAGAGCGAACACACCAGTGGAAAAAGGCCCGGAGTGCTATGGTGAGAGCATTCTGCGATGCTCTTTAATATCTCTGATAGTGTGCACATGCGTAGGTGCAACATCCGGTTGAACATAGTGAAATGGGGAGAGTAGTGGAGACTAGAGAGCGTGGTCACGTGACATGTGATAAATCCGGATCGCTTGGGTGAAAAACATACCCTTTTAATAGGGTTGGGTTCTATTTCTGGGTCTGGCAGGAGGTGACGGCTGGAAGAAAAAGAGAAGTGCGTCTGTAAGGAAGAGGATGAAAAGGTGTCATCTGAAGGGGACGTTTAATTCCATGAACTAAATTTTTTGTGTCACATCGGATATTTGGACATCAATTTAAATGACTAAATATGAATTAATTATAAAAATAATTACAGAATCGATGGATTATTCGCGAGATGAATCTATCAAGCCTAACTAATCCATGATTAATGAATATTTACTATAGCATCACATCATCAAATTATGGTGTAATTAGGTTCATTAGATTTGTCCCGTGAATAATCCACCGACTATAAATGAATTTTATAAATAGTCTATATTAAATACTTTAAAATAGTATCTAAACATTCAATGTGAGACTAAACTTTAGTACATCCATCCAAATGGGGCTGAAGACCGTCTCGGAGAATCACTGACTTGCTTTGTCCCCGGTCGTTTTGCCAACAAAGAAGTTGTAATTGATTTGATGGCTGACCATTTGTCAGCATTCGGGATTGAATTTCCTAAATACCTAAAACATACACCATACGTTCTAGTCCCATGATCAGTGACTAGTGTACGCATCCACAATATTATTATCATATTCTTACAACATACATAACATAAAAATAATTCTCATAACTTAATGGTACGAGAGTCTTACATAGCAGTTAGATCGATTGGCCAAATAAAAAATAGTTTAAAACACAACAAAATAAGATACGAGATACATAAGTTTTTCGGTGTGCTTATCTAACAATCTACACATGCAACCGATTAGGAATCACCCTAGAGAAAAGTAACCGTCACTAGGTGCCTTATATCTTTCATCCAATTCTAAAAACAACAATAAGAGATGAGTCAATACACTAGGTATTGGTAAGTCCTACCCAAACTTTGAGAAACCTAGGACTATCATTTCCAGCATAAAGCAAATTTCGTTTCACAATAGTAAATAATAATAGATTGCAAATAAAATTTTTAAATCAAAGAGTGAACCATAATAGCATCATAAATATCATCGTAGTATCATCCTTGTGCCCTCCATGACAACAAGTAAACAATTTATTCTCAGCCCACACTAGGCAAAATCATTACCAATATTCACCATACCCATTTCACAAAAATGTTTTAATAAATCACCAACACTACCTGTATCATTTCACAAGTCGCTCATGACCATGAGCACGACTAATCAATTAGTTTTAGACTTACATAGTTTATGCAGCTTTACCCACATGATATGAATATTCTAGTTTGTTTTGTGCTCGTGAAGCACTACCACACTTTACAAATTGAATGTAGTCTAGAGATCATAACGAAGTTGTTACATTGCTTAAAGCCTATCCTTGAATCAATGACGACGAGTGGAAATTCACCCTATGCATATGACCTAGAGTCGTTAGGTGGCAGGTCCACGCCTTAAACCTAACACCGTGGCGGCAACCCATCCGGTTCCCCACGAGGCACTTCACCATTGTATTGAACAAACTTAGACGCCCATGCCATATCCCAACACATGGGTAGCTCCTCTGAGTTAAACTCAACACAATAGAATCATTAACAATACACACCATAACTCATACTACGCCGGCCTACCAAAATACAAGGCTGGACAATAAGCAACTTAATAAGCTTAGGGTTGTCCCATAAACAACACATGTGGTTGCAAGGTAAACTTTGTTGGTGTCACATAGTTCAGTCCTTAATCGACCCAGGCGAACACTCCCCCTATCAATATGCAACTACCACCATATACACACCATTTACTACCCAAGTCTAAAATCACTATTTTTAGTTTTTAATTTTCATCAAATAACAGAGGTGACCCCTCTGTACAAAATTTTCAAATATCTCATTTGTAAAAAATGAATGTCATACATAATCATCGAAAAATTTTTAAGCATTGCTAAGCAAGTAGTTGTAGTAGTAACTTGTGTATACCCATATGGTGCTTGAATAGAACGTATATGTATACCCATCGTACTGCCTCAACAGTAAGGGTAATCAATATATCAAGGTAGGCAATGCAACAAATAGGTCATTTCTACCAATACCCCATTTTTATAAAAAATCGCATGCAATTTATAAATAGTTAAGCATTTGCGAAAATATAGAATTCAACATGATCGAAGGAGGAATTGAATATGACTTGTCTTGCTCAGGTGGTTCCTTAAATACATCTTCGTCTAGTATGGCAACCATCGATTCGTCCTCTATTTAAATTTAACTGTACATTCAATTGAACATTCGGTAAAACTCCAAATAAAATATAATGCATGATACATGAACATGTTGAGTTTGTAGAGGGTGATTCAATATAAATCTAGGAGAAAGAAACACCTAAATCCGACGTTGTATGTGCAAGCTATCGCATTCCTAAGATTTAAAATACGGTAAATACGAAAGTTACTATTTAAATTTAAATTACTGAAATTTTACACATTAGTAGTGCTAAGTTTACGTGTAAGTATTAAAAAATTATTATGAATCTAACAAAATTTGGTTCACCTCAAATGTAGTTAAATTAATTTTCTACGATTCTCCAAAGTTTTAGCATTTTTAGTAAAAATAATTGGCAAAAAACTTTTCTCGAATTTATTAATTTTTTATTAAAGAATGAAAGCATATTTTGCAAAATACACTTTCTTACAAGGTAGGCACATTTTTATTTTAGGTGTCCATTTTAAAACCGTTGGTCCAGCTAGGAGTGCCTTGACATTTCGCAAATAGAGCCATAAGCTTTCGGATATTTATTTTGAAGTCCTTGATCCTGAAGGCTCGTTGATGTCGCCTAGAGGGGGTGAATAGGCGATCGTGAAAATTTCTCGAGAATGTAGCGGTTAAAACACCCAGGCAATGGAACTTCTGGTACTTGAACCTCGGAACTTCCTGTCAGCACAAGCTGTCCGGAACTTCCGATGTTATAATTCGGAACATCCGGTGTTCTATGACTTAACATGATCTAAACTCAAATTAAGGTAATTTCAACACAAGTTTATTGCTAGCAACATGAGGATACACACAGGCAATACAGACAAACTGCAGTAGATAAGGGGATAATACATGAGACACAAGGATTTTTACCCGAAGTTTGGATTCAAAGAATCTTACTCTGTTGAGGAACTTCGTAGAGTTGGGTCTCACTTAACCCCTTGCCTCACCAAGCAAATCCCTGAGAAGAAGTTTACGGCCTTCAATTCCAACGTTTCTAGGTTCTTACCTAGAGATCAAATTGACCACAAAGATCCAAATTCGATCCTCTAGCATGAACCACAAATGTGAATTGCTCTACCTAGACAACCTCCAAAAGATCATCTTGGTTTGTCACTATCCATACCTCGTTCCTTGAGGAGGAGAGGTGATCCTTCATAAACTTTCCCGGGCCAATCCACAATTCTCCGGAAGCTCGCGGGAGACACCTAACCGTCTAGGAGATTGCTCTCCAAGAGTAATAGGCGCCACTCCAAAGCTCTGCAAGAATCACCAAGTGCTCAAGTCACCTAGCTCTCTCACTCTCACAATCACTCTAAACACTCAATCTTCTCACAAATTTGGTTATGTGGCTTAAGAATTGAGTTGGAATGAGCTAGAACATCATGACAGAGGCTAGGAGACTGAAAAACGAAAGTGGGATGGCCAAAACTGGAGCTGGGGACAAGGTGGGATATATATAGGTACACGCTTGCATCACTTAGTGGTTACTAACAAACTCAGCAGGAATACTGTCCGAAAGTACCGGTCTGGGACTACCGGAGGTTTCGGCCAACACTTGGTTCTCAGGGTTTTGCTACGAGGTGAAGGTGTCCGGAAGTTTCGGCTTTGAACCCCGGAACTTCCGATCGGCTTTCTCTGCCGGGGAAAGGGGAATTTTCAAAAACAACTCTAAAAATTCTCACTCAAGGATATTCTGACTAAGAGCACTTAGATCATCTCATGGCATGAGTTTTACCACTCTTAATAGTACGGTTTTTCCTAAAACTCAAGATTCAAGAAAAGAAAACTATTATAAACTGTCGTTGAATCTTTTCTCCTTTTGCCATTGATGTTTGAGGGTTCTTGTTTCTCAAAACCTACACAACTAAGCATCTAGGGACTAATTCTCTTGCACACATCTCAATTAAACACATTAGTCCCTTAACCAAATTGTTATTAACCACCAAAACCCACTTAGGGGGCTAGATGCACTTTCAATCTCCCCCTTTTTGGTGGTTGATGAAAACTTGGTTAAAGCTTACAAAAGATTAGAGTAAATGAAGTTTCAAGTAAGAAGGGTTAGATAGGACTTCCCCTAAATATATGCATAGTGCGAAATAAGAGTGAATTTAATATGCTTTTTTGATAGAGGAGTTTAGGGAATTTCTAACCAACTCATCTTACTCAGTGGGGTGCAACAAAGGTGAAAGGAAATAATTTGTAAGAGCATATGACATGGCAAGCACAGAAAGAAATTTAAAAACAACAATTCACCATTCACAAAGCAAACAAGCGATCATGCAAATAAGCCTAATTAATATCGCAAGGTCTAGCAATCATTACATCCCAACACACATAGAATTCATATGTCCAAACGAGAGCGAAAAGATAAAAGTCCTAGGAGATAGCTGCACGGCCGGAAGTTCCGATGGAAAGGTTCGGAACTTCCGGTCGGCTGACAGAAACAGGCCAACAAGGAAGCACAAAAGTGAGAATTGACCCCCTCTTTCTCAATATTCTCCCCTTTTGGCATCAAGACACCAAAAAGGGATAAGAGAGAAGGGAAGTCACTCGGAGTCATCGGAGTTGGTGACGATCTCGGTGTATCCACTCTGAATGTTGTCGTCGCCACCACCGGGATAAGGGGAGGCCTTGGCAACGTAGGTGGCGCTACCGGAGTCAGCAACTGGCAAAGCCATAGCAGGAGAGTCGTCCTCTCCCTCATCCCCCTCGGAGTGCAAAGACACTTCAGCGAAGGCATGAGGAACAGAGGCAAAAGTTTCCTCACCGGCAGCAACATCGTGAGCGGTCTCGTAGGCTGCGAAGGGGTCCTCATAGACCTCATCCTCGGAGTCGTCGGAGACTGTGTGATCGGCCTCCCTCAGAAGCATATTCTGACGCCGCTCAATCTTCTTGACATTGGAGGCGGTCTTGGCGCAGAGACAGAAGATCGAACGCAACACCTTCTTGATGGGTGAGCTGGAGCTCGAGCCCGAAGGGCGTGAAGGAACTGAGGAAGGACCGGCACCTGATGCTGAGCCAGTAGGACGGGAAGAAGGAATCCTGGGAGCAGTCGGCACATCAGGGCGAAACGGCTTGTGAGAGGAGTCACAGGTGTAGAAGAAGCCGGTCACATTGTTGATCATCTTCATGATGTATGGAGCATACACACACCCCAGCTTGGGATCGCAAGCGGTGTTGTATATCTCGAACCAGATGAGCTTGGAGACGCTGAAGGGCAGCTGATTGTACCGCATGCGACTCAGGAGATGCGCATGACGTACAGGAAGTGCCGTCGCATCCCCGGCCTTTGGCAGCAGGGTCCACCTGAAGATGGAGACAAACACAGAAGCTTGACACATGGAACCAAAAATAGAAGAGGAATGGAAACTGGGAAAGACTAGACCTGAAGATGGAGTACAGAAGCTTGTACTGAGGTAGAAGCCCCTTTGTGGTCCTAAGACAGTCATGAGGAGCATCTGGTGCGTAAAGGAACCTGGTGCACACCATGGGGATGGAATCCTCAGTGTGAATGTTGGGTCTGTTCAGATCAACTTGATCCAACCCCAAAATCTCCGCGAACTGAGGCAGAGACACTTTGTAGGGGCATCCCTCTGTCCTCCACTTCAAGAAGGGAACTCCATTCTGAGTGGAACTGAAGAAGACTGTGGCATAGAACTGCCCGATAACCTCAGTGTTCTAGGAGTAGTCGAGGCAGAGGACATTCTTGAGGTTCTTGGCTACGCATACTTGCATCAAGTCATTGAAGTATGCGTTGTTCTTCGACTGAAGATAGCCCCAGTCTAGCCACTTCATCTCCACAACCCGATTGGTCCGGGAGAGAAAGACGGAGTTGTACCAGTTGAGCTGGAAAAAGGTCCTGAACCGAGGATCCAGGGACTCCTGAGGGACGGTGTCAGGATCCACCAGGCGACCACGACCACATCGGGCTATCTGCTTGAGATAGTTAATCCTCTGGCGCCCAGTGTGGTGATCGGGGTCAACATCATAACCCTGAGCAGGATACAGTGGTATGGAATTTCCCCAGGAACCTGGCTCATTTGTGTCATGCCCAGAAATTCAAGCCAGAATTTCCGCAGCTAATTTGTGCATTAATTCCTTGTCCAGGCATCAGTCGAGGTACACAAATCGACAGTTATTGATATTACAGAATCCACGTCTTAGAAACAATATAAAAGAATTACATAATGCAGCGGAAAAGAAAAAGACTGACTAAACTGGAACTAACACCACGACAGAACTCCAAAACACCACAGGCAACCTTGACGGCAAACGCAAGCCTAAACCTCGCCGGAACTTTCTTCTTCTGCAACCTCTTGCTCTGAAGGGAGAAAAATAAGCAAGACTGAGTACTCCCACCGTACTCAAGAAGTCATACCGGAAGAGGAAGGTATGATGCAGGATAAATATCAAGGGAGGAATATGGTCTCATTTGCATAAACAGCATTTCAGAAATAGCAATAGTTGAAAGCAGTAAAACAGTAGTAATGATTAAGCAATATTAAATAATCACTGTCCAACGTTAAACCCACGTTGAAACAGGCCCAACCATCCATCTATACTAGTCAAGTTCCATTGGTCCAACTATTACTTAGGTGAGACTAATCACGGTGAATCTGGTTGATCGCCCGTAACCGTGGGCACGACTATTCGAATAGTTTTACTCTGATCAGAGGTGTACAGCTGTACCCACAAGACATAATCCCACGACACGTTAACGTGTGCCGGTGTACCACCACGATACCCCGAAAAGGAACTATGACAAGACCCTTCACATAACCCCCTCTAACCAATCGTACCACACCAAGGTTTCGCCCCCACTCCCATCGGGGTAATGGGCAGCCCCCTCTCGTGCCGCGGTGAATCCGGTAGCTGATCAACCCTTAAAACCGGGGTCGACCCAACTCCATCACACCCACCCTCACTAGGGTACGTCGACTAGGGACAGCTACACTACATATCCAGCCATTACCCATGCTGGCTTGTGGTATGCACGGTGATTCTTCTAGGGTTTTCCGAGAACCGGTCCTTAATTGTCATGAGCACTCTAACCAATATCCAACCATGTGCTCACAACCCACCATTATCATATTTCAGTATTATTAGAATAGGGTCACATACTTGACATTATCTGAGTATTAGTCTCCACTGGAAATGTTTGATTAAAGTGATTCCTTAAGTGAACTAGTTGATCTAAGCCAGGATAAGCATGTCCTAAACCAATATCTAATCATATTGAACCCAAGTTATCAATGGTATAAGGTATTCAATTTCTATGGCTGAGTACAATAGGTATAAATAGTTCCATGAAATGACATTCTAAAGCATATGCAGTATTTGAGAGAAAAGGAATATTTAAGTAAAATGGGTACAACATGATCAATGTAAAATATGACTTGCCTTGCTTTGGAGACTGGAGAACCTCGGCGACTACTTCAAAGTAAACGGGATCGCCGGAATTATCGGCATCTACACGACAAACAAAGAACTTCAAATAAACATGCTAAAAGTCTACTGAAATAGCACAAGAAACTATTTTAATGGATTCTTGATATTTTTCTAGATTTAATGAAATTTGAATGGACTAAAACGGACTTCGAATTAAAAAGATATGAATTTTAGAAGTTTAATTGTGATTTTTAAACTAAAGAGAAAACTAAAAATTAATTATTGCACAATTAAGTCCCATGCTGATGCAAGCGGGTGCGGGATTGGCTAGGGCTGATGTCATGCCGACGTCGCAAAGCGGCGGCGCGGTAAGGCCGACGTCGGCGCGACATCGGCCGGCATCACGTGCCGGTGTCGCCCTAGGGCTGACGTCGGCGTCGGCCGACACGAGCGGCAAGTCGGGCTCGGTCCATGGTGGACCGGGTCCACGATAGGCGATGTGGATGCGTGGCGCGTGGGGAGCGGCGGGCGCGGCGGTCCGAGCGGCGATGCGACACGTGGTGGCCATCCGGGAGGCGGCGACGATCGGACGACGGCCGCTTGGGCGGATCGGCGGTCAAGAACCGCCCGAAGTGGGAGATCGAACGGCGGTGGCGGCGGCGGCCGGGTTAGGGTTTGGCGCGGTGATGGCGGCGCGCTAGCCTGCCGCCATGGCCGCGCGGCGGCCGCCGGCCGGTGTCGCGAGGACGGCATGGCAGTTTAATGCACACCACCTGGCCACCGGCGTTGCGAAGACGGCATGGCAAGCGGCGGCACAAGCGACGGCAGGTACAGGATGGCTCGGTAACAACGACGCGGGCGACGACGGGCACGGGTTTGCACGGGAGAGGAAAAAGAAAGGGAGGTGCAGCTCATCGGCGACGGAGACGATGACAGAGGGCGACGGTGGCAAGATTTGGGCGATGGCGAAAACAGGGCTTAAACCTAGCAGCGTCAAATTGAAAACACGGCGGGGTCCGTGTAGGTTTTATAGGGGCGATTGGAGGCCGGATTACGCACGGGATGAGGCCGAATTCTTCGCCGACGAACTCAGACTCGGAGAGAGAGAGAGGAAAATGCGGCGGCGGTTCGGATACGGTTCCGGCCGTTGCGGCGCACGGGAAAGGCAGTGGTCGGGTGCACGGAAGGCCGCTCGGGCTGGCGTGGCACCTGGTGGCACAGAGGAGGTGAGACGTGGCGACACGCAAAGGCGGTGGCAGCTCGGCCCGTCGGCCGCGGCGAGGTGGCCCGATGGTGGGGCCCAGCTATCGCGGCCCAAGGGGCGGGAAGGGCCGCAGACTTCGCGTGCGGCGGCCGGCTCATGGGCCGCACGGCCCATGGCCGAAGGAGAGGGAGGCGGGCGGCTCGGTCGAAAGGGACTTGGGCCGCAACCCAAGAGGGGAAAAGGAGCAGGAAAAAGGGAAAATAAATAGGGAAATTAGGAAAATCAAAAAGGGACTTAATTTAATTGCTATTTATTCAATTAATTGGTGAAAAATATTTAAAGTGCTCTAAAAATTCCCGTAAAAATCTTGTTAGTGAATTTTGACATGTAGGATTTAGGAAAATCCTACCATGCCTTTTCCAATTGACAAATGTATTTTAAAATTACTTATTGGCTCCCGATTAATTCCACAAATTTTGATTATTTCAAGGTAAATTATTTAGATGATTTAGGGCAAAACTCGGGTGCGACAATCTAGCCGAGGACGGGTGGCGTGGAACACCGAGCCGGACGGGGTGGAGGACCGGCCAGCCTTGAGAACCTCCCGCCGTGTGGTTCCAGCATCACAAATGGTCAAGGGCTAGTTTCGAGTAGCACGGACGCCCGGAGGAGACCGATCCCGTAACATCCCAAAATCGAGAACCGAAATCGGAATGTAAAAATCGAACTTTCAAAAACCTTGGCTTATTGCTTCTTCTCGGGTTTGTTGCTTCTTATTTGCCGCTTCAGTTGCATAAATTTAGTCGTGGTCAATTCCCTTTTCTGTATTTGGAGGTTTCGAGTTGTTAAAACGGAGGAGCGAAAGCCGCATCGTGGTTTAACGGGGAAACCGAGAAAACGCGATTTGCAAAAGCGTTTTGGGAAATATAAAATAAAATTTTGGTGGGGATAAGATAAATTAAGGCACAAAATGAACAATAAAATTCTCGAGGCGTACTCGAAATTTGGGAATTTTTTTAAAATAGAATGGGTGAATTATGAAAATTGGGAAAAGGAATTTAAATAAATATGAAAAATAATCATGGAAAAATAAAAGTCAAGAAAAAGTTTAAAATATAAAGTTAAAAATTATTTTTGGAATATTAGATTTATTCTGGAATTTTTAGAAGGAAAGAAAATAGAAAATGGGAAAAAATAGAAAATCGGGAAAAATCAAAAAGGTCACTATTCATCTTGCGCCAGTGTTCGACGCAGACGCCCGCGCGCGCGCACGCCACGCGCCGCGCCGGCCGCGCGACGGCCCCTACACCCGCGCGCGCCACGCGCCGCGCACGCCCGCCCGCCGCGCCGACTCCGCACCGCCCGCGCCCGCCCGCGCGCGCGCCGCCCGCCGCGCGCTCCGGCCCGCCACGCGCGCGCGCGCTTGCGCCACGCGCTCCGCCGCCGGGGCCGCACCCGTGCGCGCGCGCTGCGCCACGCGCTCCGCGCCGCACGCCCCGCACCGGCGCCGTGCGCTTGCGCCACGCGCCCGCCGCCGCGCGGCCGCTTCGCGCGCCGCGTGAGACCGCCGCACCCGCCCGAAGCCGCCAAGCGCAGGCCGCGCCAGCCACAGACGCCCGAGCCGCCCCGCCCCGCCACCCGCGCCCGCGCCACGCCGCGCCTATAAAAGGCGCCGCGCCGCGCCACCTTTCGCCGCACCGCCGCCGCTCCTTCCCCTCTCCCAAACCGCCGCCGCCGCCGCTTAGCCGTCGCCGCCGTGCGGAAGTCCCTCTCCGTGCCCCACTTCTTCTCCCCGAGCCCGCCATCGCCGGTAAGCCCTCCTTGCGCCACCCTTGTTCCTCACGCGCCGCCTCTGTTTTGAAGCCCTGGCGAGCACCTTGCGAGCGGTGAATAGTGCAGCAGGGGAAAAAGAAAAGAAAAAAAGAAAAATAGGGAAAAATTTGGGAAAATTTTGGAAAATTTGGAAAATATTTTGGGATGACTTGAGTAAAATTTTGGGCAAAAATAAATTATTTTCTCGCATATTTTCTCGGTGCAAAGTTTGAAAAATCGAATCGGACGTTTCCGAATTTCATTTCGCATCGTTTTTAAATCTGGATTCCGTTTAATTCTTTCCCGCCATTGAAATAGGTTTCGCTTTTGTGCTCAAACCTCAAATTTCGAGCACGAATTTTCTTCGCTGATATTTTCAAACGTAATTTCCAAATTTATTGCGATCGCCGACTTTGCGAAAACCCTAGGTCATCAACTCGATTCCAAAACCCGGATTTTCCTCGCAACCCTTGTTCTAACTCGAGTAGACTTTTCGGCAAAACTTTTGGAGTTGTTTTCATGGCTTTTATGGTTCTTTTCGATCTCGCGGTATTTTATTGAATTCTAATTGAATTCAATTGGTCTTTCGCACGTACGGATAGCACCCGAAGAAACCAGCACCGACCCCGCCAAAGACACCACCCCTCAAGTGTGCGAGCAAGGCAAGTCATCACATTCTTTGAACATATTGATCCTACTTGTGAAGTGATGTTGATTTCAAAATTACAAAATTGCATGCCTTACACAAACAATACCTATGCTTGATATACCCCGCTTTGATCTTGATCACCATTAGTATTTATTCTTTGTAACCTTCGATGTGATATGACCGGAGGATAACTTCGGTACAAATGCTTAGCCTCGCTTACACTAGTCCCCGCATACTCATGATTTTGCAAAATGGCTTTGTGCTGGGCAACTACCTTAGGGAAGGTAGTTGAAATACGGCCGTGGAGACATGAGCGCCACATGGCCATGAGAATGTTGAACTAGGCTTGGTGAAAATTGAAAATGCTATACAAATATTTTAGACTCGGGCGCTGGATGATTTGGGCGGATTCGGAAAAGGCAAGTGCCGACCCCGGTCAATTAAGGACCGAGCCATGAGATAGCGGAAACGAGCCGCACAACCGTACTTCTCGAATGGGTATAGACCTAGCCGACTAGATAGCCGAGCAGAGGCAGATCCTTGCATAGATGGTTCTCTATGATGTGGTTACGGATGAGAATGAGGCTGCGGCCTTTGTTATGGATGGTGGAATTAAACCGATATTAAATAAACTTAAAGATTGAGAAAGTTTCCCTTACCCCGGTGCGCGAACTCCTCTCACCGCTAGAAAAGGACGGCTAGAGTGCATGAGGGCTTGAGTTCATGGAGCGGCACGCCAAAGCAAGGTTATCAAAAGGCTTTGCCGTGACCGTCTCATGTGTTGAGGCGTAGGCTCATTTGTTGGGCCGTCGCGGAGTACGGGTAAAGTGTACATCCACCGCAGGTGAGTGAATCAATCTATTCGAATAGCCGTGCTCGCGGATATTGAGCATCGTGACAAGACTTTCGCTTGGCTAGATTTTAAACTTAAAACCGCCGGGATGGGTATGCATGATGGTTTCATTCATTGGTGGGTCAACTTCTCGATAAGCGAGAAGGGGTAGATTCCCTAAAAATCATGACGAACCGGAGGCGGGAAGCCATCCTTGGAATCACGAGGGATGGTAGACGTAACCGTCACCGGATTAATGAACTGTGAAAATTAAAACTTGATTGGCTAGTAGATAGGTTTGTGAAAAGAATTGTGAAAACTCGGCTTTACGCAAAAATAACCCTAGCCATGTTCTTTGAATAACCCTATCATATGCATCAATTTCGTGTTGGCTTGCCGAGTACGGTTGGTACTCACCCTTGCTATACGCACAAACCTCCAAATGATGGAAATGAAGAGCCGAAGACCCCTACGCGTATTACCCGGAGGGCGAAGGAACGACGGCGCATACTAGACCTTAGCCCCTGGCCGCTGCTCTGTGGCACTGACGAGCCGCCGCTCTTTCCGCCGCCTTATCTAAATTCTGTTTTTATGTTGTATTCGGACCATAAGGTCCTGTGGGTCGAACATTGCCTTCGGCCTATTGATGTAATAATGGTATTGTAAGACTATTCGTGCATGTGCACTTGATTATCCAAGACCGTGATTCGTGGGTACCAACTACTCGATCCAGGGAAATGGTACTATGAACACGAAAGATTCCCGTCTCAAAAACGGGGGTCCACAGATCCTTATGTCTGTCCTCAAAGACCACCTTTTTGTTTCCGAGACGTCCTCAAGGACCTCGAACGGGAGGACTACTCGTCATCGCTATCCCCCGAGACGTCCTAACGAGCCTTCGGGCGCTTTTCACGAGCCATGGAATCACCGCAATAGGGAACAAGCAAAGAAAAGGGAGATGCAAAGACAAAACGGGTGAAGGAGAAGGAGGTTGCGGCAGCTGCACAGGATCGGAAGTTCCGGTCCAAAACACGGAACTCCTGGTGTGCCTGGGCAATCGCGCACCCTCCCCCCACCGAAAATCAAGCGCATTGCCTCAAAATGCACTGATCGGCCACCTACAAGGTACTAATTTAATTTGCAACCGAAAGGAAAACTCCCTAGGTCCAAGAATTGAGAGATCGGGAAAGAAGGTGAAACTAGGGAGAGGGATCGAACGAAGTACCTCGGGGCAAACAAGTCGAAAGCAAGTGTGGGGCGTCGATCCTCGACCAAAAACACTCTGAAAACGATCAAGAGAAAGGGGATTTCATGGTGGAGACAAGAAATCACCTGGAAGAGGGTGAGAGAGGAGAGAGATGGCAACGGTGGAGTAGTGAGGGAGTTAGGTTTGCCGTCAGCCACCCTCGGAACTTAACACTCGACCATCGAAACTTCCGGTCGGACATGACCGGAACTTCCTGGTCGGACATGACCGGAACTTCCTCCACCCCGATTTTAGACGAGAGAAATTATCAAAAGTTCCTAGTCGGGGTCCTAACTTTCGACAAGAAGCCGAAAGAAGGAATCTAGAGATGGATGGACATGTAAACAAATGCGATGCACGCGACCAGCACACAAGCAATCATTACATAACAATGGTCACAAGGCATCACAAAAAGGACCAAAAACCAAGTTTTTGCAAACAAACACAAGCACACAACAATTTTCGCAAACATTTTGGAAATGGTTTTTGGACAAGATGGAAATGTTTGAACCTTATTTTCATATCAAAACCAGCTTCTATCTAAGAAGCGATCTCAAGATACAAAGGTTCAATTTCAATTTACACTCAATTTGGTTCATGCTTGACTATTGATTAGCCAACCAATCCTCAACAAATGTTGCGAGAATCCAAGATATTGAGCTCACTCCTAAGCTTAGAAAACCTCTTCTCATCCAAGGGCTTGGTGAAAATGTCGGCTAGTTGATTCTTGGTTTTCACATGGGATAGGACAATGTCACCCTTTGCCTCATGATCTCTCAAGAAATGGTGACGAATGTCTATGTGCTTGGTTATTGAGTGTTGGATGGGATTGTTGGCTAGTTTTATGGCGCTCTCATTGTCACATAGGAGAGAAATCTTGGAAAAAATATAGCCAAAGTCTTTTAGGGTTTGTTTCATCCAAAGGAGTTGAGCACAACAAGATCCAAGGCTATGTATTTGGCTTCGACGGTGGATAGGGCAATGGAGTTTTGCTTCTTGGAGGACCAAGAAACAAGTATCGCCCAAGGAATTGGCACGTGTCCGGTAGTGCTCTTGCGATCAACCTTACACCCAACATAATCCGAATTGAATAGCCAACAAGCTCAAAGGCACAACCCTTAGGATACCACAAGCCAAGGTTAGGAGTGTGCACCAAATATCGAAGGATTCTCTTAACGGCAATCAAATGACATTCTTTGGGTGCCGCTTGAAAGCGAGCACACATGCACACACTAAGCATGATATCGGGCCTAGTTGCACAAAGATAAAAGCAAGGATCCAATCATGGAGCGATATACCTTTTGATCCATGCTTTTGCCTTTTTCGTCGAGATCCAAATGACCATTGATAGGCATTGGCGTCTTGATAGGCTTTGCATCCTTCATCCCAAACTTCTTGAGTACATCTTTTAAATACTTTGTTTGAGAGATGAAGGTCCCTTCCTTGAGTTGCTTGACTTGAAGCCCGAGGAAGAATGTGAGCTCACCCATCATTGACATCTCGAATCTCTTGGTCATTATCCTACTAAACTCTTCACTAAATGAGACATTAGTTGAGCCAAATATTATGCCATCGACGTAAATTTGGCATAAAAACAAATCATTTTTGAATTTCTTAGTGAAGAGAGTAGTGTCGGCTTTGCCTATCTCAAAGCCATTTTTGAGAAGAAAATCCCGAAGGCACTCATACCATGCTCTAGGGGCTTGCTTGAGCCCGTAGAGTGCCTTGTGAAGCTTGAACACATGATTTAGATATTTGGAGTCTTCAAAGCTGGGTGGTTGCTCAACACCAATTCGGAGATTGTTCCGTTCAAGAAAGCACTCTTGACGTCCATTTGATATAATCTGAAATCATGGTTAGCGGCATAGGCTAAAAGAATACGAATGGACTCAAGACGAGCAATCGGCGCAAAGGTTTCACCAAAGTCGAGGCCCTCGACTTGAGTGAACCCTTGTGCCACTAACCGGACTTTGTTGCGAATGACTACTCCATTCTCATCTTGTTTGTTGCGGAAGATCCACTTGGTGCCGATCATGTTTTGATTAGGTCTCTCAACCAATGACCACACTTGATTGCGAGTGAAGTTGTTCAACTCTTCTTGCATGGCCATCAACCAATATGGATCACCAAGCGCATCCTCCACCTTAACTGGTTCCAAAGAAGAGACAAACGAGTAATTCTCACAAAAACTTGCAACACGAGATCGAGCGGTTACCCCCTTTTGAATGTCTCCAAGAATGTTGTCGACGGGGTGATCTCGTTGAACGGTGTGATGTATCCTTGGATGGTGCACCGAGGGGATTACAGCCTGATCAGGTAGCTCTTGAATGCCCTCGGTGTCGAGCCCATCCACTTGTGCCGAAGGCACGCCTTCATGTCCAAGATCCCGCAGGTTTCGGCCTCGCCGGGCCCGAAACATTCTGGCCGTCCCGAGGTTCGGATGTTCCGACCCCTAGGGCTCTGGAGCATCGGGCGGATGTTTTGGGTTGAGGGCACCGAACGTTCGGTCATTATCATCTTGACTTGGTGAAGAACTATTGGTCATCGACAACGGAGGTTGATCTCCATTCACTTGATCATCCCGCGTCTCAATTGGTCGTATGTCGCCAATAGCCTTAGTAGCAATTGCTTTGTGTGGATCCACATCATCTATAACATGCACCACGATTTGCTCTCCTTGGGAGCCATTAGATTCATCAAATGTCACATCCCTAGTAATCTCAATAATACCGGAGGTTTTGTTGAAAACACGATAGGTATGGGCATTTGATTCATAACCGAGTAAGAAACCCTCATCCACCTTAGGTGCAAACTTATACGAACGAGGTCTCTTACTCAAAATAAAGCACTTGCTCCCAAAGACACGAAAATACAAAACATTAGGCTTTTTACCACTCAAGAGTTCATAGGATGTCTTCTTCAAAAGCTTGTGGAGGTAGATACGGTTGATGGCATGGCATGCGGTGCTCACGGCCTCTGCCCAAAAGACATCGGAGATCTTGTACTCATCAAGCGTCGTCCTTGCCGCTTCAATGAGTGTGCGGTTCTTTCTCTCGACGATGCCATTTTGAGGTGGATCATATGGCGCAGAGAACTCGTGTTTGATGCCTTCTTTCATCAAGAAATTCCTCCACTTGTGTATTCTTGAATTCTCCTCCATTATCGCTTCGCACTCGCTTGATGGAGAGATCATATTGATTTTGGGCTTGTCGAGCGAAGTGCTTGAAGACTTCTTGAGCTTCACTTTTGTCATGGAGAAAGAATACCCAAGTGAAACGGGAATAATCATCAACAATCACAAAACCGTACTTGTTACCTCCTATGCTTAGATAAGCAACGGGGCCAAATAGGTCCATGTGAAGAAGCTCGAGTGGTCTTGAGGTGGTCATGATGTTCTTAATGGGATGTGGGTTTCCAACTTGCTTCCCGGCTTGGCAAGCGCTACACACACAATATTTCTCAAAGGTTATATTAGTAAGACCGAGAATGTGCTCCCCTTTTAAGAGAGTTGACAAATTCCTCATTCCTACATGGGCTAGCCTTCGATGTCATAGCAAACCCATGGAGAATTTTGCCATTAAGCAAGCTTCGGGGTTTACTCTATCTATGTCAAAGTCAACAAGATAGAGATCACCCTTTAATTTTTCCTTTAAAGGCAACGGATGAGTCATCTCTCCTAAAAACGGTCACATCCTCGTCGGTGAATAAGCAATTGTAACCCATTTTGCATAATTGTGAAACGAAAAGAAGGTTATAGCTCAAGGACTTGACAAGGAGGACATTGGAGATGGATTGATCATTTGAGATAGCAATTTTACCTAACCCAATTACCTTCCCTTTGCCGTCATCTCCAAAAATGATATTTTCGTGATTTCCTCCCTCCTTGTCAAGACTTGTAAACATACTCCTCTCCCCGTCATATGGTTGGTGCATCCGCTGTTCACCACCCAACTTGATCCACCGGAGGAGTATGCCTACAAAAGAAAGTCACGCTAGGGTTTTAGGTACCCAAACTTGTCGAAGTTTGGGTCCTCGAATGTTAGCCACTAGTGCCTTGAGCACCCACACACAAGCACAATACTCATCATTGTGACCTACATTAAAATGAGCAACCACCTTACCATTGTGGTTCTTGCTGATCACAAATAAATCATAGTATATACCTTCTGGCCGGAACTTCCTGGCCCTGGGCCTGGAACTTCCTGCCAGCTTCCTGAGTCTAGTAGAGGTCCAGAACTTCCGGTTGGTTCGACCGAAACTTTCGGGAATTTCTCTCTGTCCGAGAGATCTGCTTGCCAGAACATCCTGGCCAACCGGTCCGGAACTTCCGAACACCGACTCACCAGAGACAGCTTGCCCTTGCTTGCATGTGGGGCTTCTCCTTCTTTGACAAACTTCAAGCATGGCTTCCGTTCACAATTGCCCTTCTTGAGGGTTTGCTTTCTTCGAGAATCCAAGACCATGCCCATCTTTGTTGACATGGGTGGCTATGGTCTTATAGAGGGCGTCTTTTGAGTGAAAGTTCTTCAAACAGCCATATTTCACCAAAGTGCCCAACCTCTCATTTTCCTTCTTGAGTTTCGCTATAGCTTCAAGGTTAGTTGCATATGAATCCAAATCAAAGCTATAGCACCTAGCACAACCATTGCTAGAGGAGGCATTGGACTATTTAGCGGCTTCATTGGAGTAAGAGGTGCTATTCCAAAGGGTATCAAATTGCACTTCAAGCGCTTTGTGACTTTGGTCCAATGTCACAAGCTTTTCTTGGAGTGTGTCATTGATATCCTTTAGGCTAGCCATTGAACCATTGACCAAAGAGAGCTCTTCGGTCAATTTCTCAATCCTCCCTCGCTCCTTAGCCAAATCCTCCTCTAGGGCAAGGTTTCTATTCTTTTCAAGAATGAGCAAGTCCTTTTGCCCTTTGAGGGATTTCTACTTCTTGTCCAATGTCTTCATTAGCTTAGCCACATGTTGCATTGCCGGTTTGCTAAAGCTTTTAATCACATCATTCAAATCATCCTCACTTTCCTCATCACTCTCAAGGTCATCATCAATAAAGAGCTTGGATGAGGGTATTACCTTGCGCCCATGAGCCATGAAGCAAGAGGGGTTGGTGTAGCCCTCGTCATCGTCACTCAAGTTGGAGAAGAGGCGCTCCTCGGTGGGTGATGACGACTTGATTGCGATGGTGGCAACTCCTCCATCACCTTCATCCTTCTCCTCGGGATCCGCCTCATCACCGGAATACCACACTTCTCCAATGTGAGCTCGCCCAACCTTCTTCTTGACCATCTTTGGTTTAGCTTCATTGTTCTTTGGACACTCGGTGATGAAGTGACCATATTCACCACATTGGAAGAAAGCTCTCTTGGATTGACGAGCTTTTCCTTTGTCTTCACTTCTTTTGCTCTTGCCAAATCCTCCACGGCGAAGGTATTGCTTGAACTTTCTCACCATGAGGGCCATGTCTTCATCATCGCTCTCATCTTTACATGAGACTTGATCACTTGAGGTCTTCAAAGCGACTTTCTTGTTCTTGATCATTGCCACATTCTTGGTCATTTACTTGACCTCCTTGCCTTCTTCTTCTAACATCTCATGAGCAACGATTCTCCCAAGAATGTCACTTGGTGTAAGTCTCTTGAAGTCATTTCTCTCACGGATGAGAGTGACCAAGGTAGGATTCCTTGGTCCAAAGGCTCGAAGAAGTCTTTTGACCACCACGTGATCCATCAAGTCTTCACTTCCAAGGCCTCAAATCTTGTTGACCAAAAGCATCATCTGGTCATACATCTCTTGAGGAGTCTCATTGTCTTTCATCATGAATCTTTCGAGCTATCCTTCCAAGAGCTCAATCTTTGATTCTCTCACTCCGGGGGTGCCTTCATGAGCCACTTGTAAGGTGTCCCAAATCTCCTTGGCCTCCTCAAGCCCATCAACCTTGTTGAATTCCTCCGGGCTCAAGGCGGAGAGAATAGCATTGGCGGCTTGAGCGTTGCGGTGCATGCTTAGATCTTACTCCGGAGTGAGGTTCATATCCTCCGTAGGCACATCGATACATGTGCAAACAATCCTATAAATGCTAGGGTGCAAAGAGATTAGATGCAACTTCATCTTGTGCTTCCAAGCGGCATAGTGTGTACCATCAAAGTGAGGTGTACGCCGGAAGGCACGAAGATGAAGTTGTTAGAGAGATTATTAAGCTTGTTGTAATCGAAAGGTATAGAAGCTCCCCCTGTCTTCTTGACTGGAGATTTTCCTCCACTTGCATCGTCTTTATGTTGATTATCCACTCCGACATCCTAGATTGACTCTAAGCGGTGAAGCTCGTTAAGAGCTTAGGCTCGATACCAATTGAAGGCCCGTTGATGTCGCCTAGAGGGGGTGAATAGGCGATCCTAAAAATTTCTCGAGAATGCAGTGGTTAAAACACCCGTGCACCTAACTTCGGTACTTGAACCACGTAACTTCCACAAGACAAGCTGTCCTAACTTCCGATGTTATAGTTCGGAACATCCGGTGTTCTGTGACTTAACAGGATCTGAACTCAAATTTAAACAATTTCAACACAAGTTTATTGCTAGCAACATGAGGATACACACAGGCAATAGAGACAAACAACAGTAGATAAGGGGATAACACACGAGACACAAGGTGTCGAAACTTGGTTTCGCAATATATTTTCGGGGTCGCAGTCAAGATCGCTAAGCACGATGGGTTAGAAGAAGAAGAAGATTTAGACAGTTCAGGCCCTCTCGAGAGGTAATACCCTACTCCCGTTTCGGTGGATTCGATCCGCCGAGTATCTTTATTGATCTCTTGATCTAAAGCTCTCGCTTTTGAAGTTGTATCTCGATCTCCTATTGGAATATCCCTCAAGGGACGCCCTTACCCCCTTATATAGTCTTGGGAGGAAGGGTTTACAAGTCGGAAACCCTATCTTATTCTAAGTTGGTTTCCTCAATCTTACCAAACCGTGACTATAGGCCGATTGCCTTATCTCTATCGGCAACCGTAACACCTAAGTCAAGTTCGGCTTACAGATATAGCAGCGCAATCTATCCCTACCTTCGATCGGATAAGCTTGCCATGTGGATACCCGATTGCCACAATCTCTACAAGAGCCCCCGAGTCCTTTTGGCCGACGAGACAACTCGCTTTCAGACCAAGCAAGACTCAACCAAAAATCTCTTTGACCGAGTGCTTTTGGCGCCGAGTGATTCCATCATCTCTCGCCCGAATCTTCCCGAGTGGCTCCAAAGACTCGTGAAGGGCTGGAAAAATATATATAAAAATTTCTCAAAAATAAATATCTAGGTGCATCTCCCGATGCACCTAATTATAGGTGTAGCCCCCGACTATGTGGTTAGTCAAAAATAGACTAAGCATATAGTCAAGAACTATAAAAAATTATTCTCATGTAGATGCTTAGCTCATGCTAAAACAATCATAGAGATCTCATTACTCAGCAAGTTCATACTCAACCGAGTGAATTTGCCCGAGTCATCTCAGAACAAATAATTCAATCATCCCTCATGGGTAAAAGCACTCGGTAAACTCTTGCTCATCCCAAAGGATTTGCCCGAGTAATCCCTAATAAATATTTCATTCATCCCTCATGGGAAAACAAGTTCTTTCAATCATATGAAAAATATGACCAAGTTATTAAATAGCTTTTGCCATAATACTCGGTCTCAATCTTATAAAGATCTTCACCAAGGTGGAAAACAAACAAAGCATTGGTAAGATTACCCGACCAAATGCCAAAAAACCAAACAGCCCTTGTTCATCAAGGTGGCTATAAAAACTCAGCCGTTGGTCACCTCCCAAATTGCATCGTGTCGCTTCTCATGAAGTCGACAAACCGCGGTATGGAAGGATCTTTAAAGGTATTGGGCACTCGGACACGCGCATATTGCCGTGGGCAAATCGCTTAAGCTCATCCGCTTAAGTCCCTAAGGACACGTATCGACCACACCTTAGTTGGGCCGTAGATTTTCTTATGGGCTCGGCCCACTCACCGTAAAACCTAGCACAACCCTCAAATCTTTCTTTATAAAGACACGAGGTCGTCCCCGCCTCTTCGTCTTCCAAACGATTTCCCTTCTCACGGCATCGTTCACCACCACCGCGGAGAACCCTAGACTCGCGCGCTCCCAAATCCGTCCATCTAAGAGCTCGATCTTCGCAACAACCAGCCTCCACAGCCAACTCTCCCACATCCCATCACCAAAGATCCAACTTTTTCCAGCCAGATCCGCTTCCCATCAACCCATTCTTATGGCGGAGGAAAAAAGGATCCCCTTCGACCAATGGGCCGCCGGAAGTGAGGGAATCTACCCTCAAGGAGATGGTGAAGCACGGCGTGCTTCCACCAAAGGAGCTTGTGGGATGGCGCCTGCGGCGGGAGGACTTCCCGACCCCAAACACCGGTGAGCTCGTTGTCTTCACTTCTTTTTTCTATTGCGGGTTCAGCCTTCCCACCTCTGAGTTCTTTCGGGGGCTCTTGGACTATTATGGCCTTCACATCTACCATCTGAACCCCAACTCGATGCTTCACATAGCACTCTTTATTCATGTATGTGAAGCTTTTCTCGGCATTCTTCCTCACTTCAATCTGTTCCGTCGTATGTTCTACCTGAAACCCCATCCGAACAAGGATCAACCTTGCGTCGTTGGTGGGGCAGGCTTTCAACTTCGCGGATCTCTCCGCAAAGACTACTTCTCTCTCCCTTGAAATCCTCGAACAAAGGCCGGCACGCGAACCGGTTCTACATCGCAATCTTGAACCCACCTTCTTCCCGCCTTGTCGGTCTTCCTCCTATCCCCAAGCCATCTTGGAGCACCGTGCCGTAGCCCAAGATTGGGATGAAGCCAATGACCTGCTCGCAAAGATCCCGCGATGAAGAAGAGGAATCTTCGCGGGGAACAAATCACTCGGCACTTCATCAGTGCCGACGGCGCCGATCAAGGAGCGGCCAAGCCGCCTTCGAGTATGAAGGCGGAATGACCCCACGGGAGGACCCGGATCCACTCACATACGAGATCCCGAAGATCCGGATGTACAAGCTCTTTTCATCTGGGATCGCAATGAGCGAGCCCTCATTCCGCCTGTTCTCCCATACAAAGATCCACCGACCTCCTCCTCCGTAAGCCGATTGGTTGCTTCATAGTATCTTTCAATCTTGACATCTTGTTGCTTAGTGTTGCACCTTCCTTCTTCTGCAGGAAAACGCCTCTATCACCTCCAAGCCATATGAGATGGCTCATGATGACGCGCCGCGTCGCCCGCTAAGAAGCCGACCGGCGGGATCAAAATCCAAGCCGATCCGCTGGGAAGCGGGCGCGCCGAGCGAGGACTCGAACAAGCGCGCAAGCAAAAGGCGGCTGATCATCGAGGACTCGGATGACGACGTCCCGCTCCTCCTGGCCGAGACCCCGCCTCTAAGGCGATCGCGCGGACGGCGCCGAAGATCCGCCGATCCTCCGTATGCTCAAACCAAAGTCCCGAGCTCTTTCGCGAAAACTTTTCTTTATCTTCGTTGTGTTCACCGGTGCAGAGGCCCCAGACATAGATCCCGCCGGAGGGGATGAAGGGCCGACCCCCCGCCGCTCCGAAGTGCCAAGGCCGTCGAGCCAAACCCTGAGCCCGCAACCGAGTGCGAGCGTTCCGAGAGGCATCCTTCTCCTCGAAGGAGAGCGCCCTAGGGAGGAGCCCCCGACCGCGCCGGATATCCCGACCGGAAACCGCCATGCAGCGAGAACCCACGGCCGCGGCCGAGCGCCCCGACCGAGGGTCACTCGCACGACAGAGCGCGAAGAAGAAGAAAGGCCCCTGCCCCACCTAGGCAGCACCACCGAAACCGTGAGACTTGCTTCGAACTTTCCTTTGTTCTTTCAATTTTAAATCCTTCATGTCTTCATTGGTCTTTCTTGTTTGCCGCCACGGTAGAAGAGATCCTCGGCGCTCGCCGAGACTGGGTTCCTCCGATCGAATCGAGTGGCGGGACTCTAAGGCGAGAGACAGGCATCATCCTCGACCGGCAGCTGAAAAGAATGAAAGGGATGCCCTCGTCGAGAGCCTGAATGAGGCGACCCGACCGCTCAACGTAAGCCTTCATCTTTCTTTCGATTATATCTTCGTTATTCTTCGCCGATCATTCTTCGCGTTTCGTATGCGTAAAAGAATATTGCCGCTCAATGGCAAAATCCGAGGTCCGGAAAAGCCGGTGCCTCACTTAAACTCCTTGGAGGACGTTCACCGGCAGGTCACTCGGGAGGAGGCCGCTTCGAGGGAGGCCGCTTTAGGAGGGAGATCTCGAGCTTCGGGAGGCGAACCTCGACCTCCGCGGATCAATCGGAAGTAAGCCCGCCTCTCCCAGCTTTATTATGATTCTTTTGTTGATCTTGTCAATTGATAACCTTCTTTTGTTGTAGAAAATTCTTCGGAGGTCCACTCGCTTCAAGTCCACTGAAGCGCCAACCTTGACAAGGCCGAAATGGAGGCCGAATTTGAAGGTAACCTTCTTTGAAGTCAAATCCCGTGTGCCGCTTTATTTCCGAGTGCCTTGACTGATCTAGGACTCCTTGCACTTATAAGATGAAGACCCAAGCCCAATATGACGTCTTGCTTGGGCGGATTAAGTCCAGCGACGAAATACGGGAAGAGGTCGCTAACGCCGCCACGCCGATCTTAACCTCCTTGTTTGATCGAGGAGTTGGGGCCACTCTAGAGCCGATCGAGATCTTCGACAAACTCCGGATGGCTCCCGAAGCGATCTCGAAGAACATCACCGAAGCGGCCAACATGGGGGCCGGTCCGGCTCTTGCACGTACTGTCCCTCTACCCCGAGTGGACATTCATTCAATCGGGAGGGCTTTGCCGAGGGGACAACAGACGAGCAGCCTTGGATATGCTCGCGAGGCGCAAGAGGCGGCGAAGAAGATCTCTTTAGATGTAGTAAACAATTTTAAGCTTTGAACTTATATTCGACTTCGCTTTGTGAATGTCATGTAATCGTAATACTCTTGACATGGAATCTTTGTGACTATTTTTAGTTTATTTATGTCAATGCCTTGATTCGAGCTTTTGCGTGAAATTTCTTAAGTAGTTTTCGTCCGCGTCATCAAGCCTAGGCTCGATTAGGTTATCGGAGAACTCTCGCCCTTAGACACCGAGCTCGAGTCGAAGGACATTAAACAATGATAAACCAAATTGTGCACAAAAATTTGATGAGGAAAATTCGAGCTTTATTAATATGTGTATCACCCCGACCGCTAACTCAAGAAGTCGTCTTGCTTGAGGTTGGAATCAAGGGAAACATGAGGCCTTAGCCAAATTAGGCGTAAAACCGTCGAAGATGCTCGATGTTCCAGGAGTTCTCCACCATGGACCCGTTCGCGCTTTAGCCTAAGCACCGGCCGAGTCACTGGCGATTATATAGGGTCCTTCCCATAAGGGAGATAACTTGTGTCGGTCTTTGGTGGTCTGGATCTTGCGTAGGACCAGGTCGCCAACGATGAAAGCTCGTGCTCACACGTTGCGACTGTGGGATCTTCCGAGCCCTTGAAGGTATTTGGCCGACTGGATGAGGGCTGCCTCGCGGGCCTCTTCCAATCGGGTGAGGTCATTCACTCGGTCGATGTCGTAGCGTTCGTCGTTGAAGCTGCGGACCCGGAGGGACTCATACTCCATCTCGTTTGGCAACATGGCTTCGCGCCATAGACCAAAAAGAAAGGAGTTTGGCCGGTGGCCCGACGGGTGTGGTTCGCAGCGACCATAGAACCGAGGGAAGTTCTTGGACCCACCCCGCCGTAAGGGCTTAGCCGGTCGAAGACGCGAGCCTTGATGCCTTGAAGGACCATGCCGTTTGCTCGCTCGACTTGCCCATTGCTTTTAGGGGGTGCTACCGATGCATAGCGATCTTGATTCCGAAGTCTTCGCACCCCTTGAAGATGCCTCCCGTGAATTGAGTCCCATTATCGCTATGATTCGTTCGGGACGCCGGCGGTGCACGATGTTGAGGAAAAATCCCGTGCTTTGTCAGCGGTGATTGTGGCAACCGGCTTGGCCTCGATCCACTTGGAGAACTTGTCAATTGCGACGAAGAGGTGTGTGAATCCTCCTGGAGCTTTCTTGAAAGGACCAACCATGTCCAGCCCCCATACCGCGAACGGCCAGGAAAGTGGGATTGTTTGAAGCTCCTGGGCCGGGACATGGCTTTGTCGGGCAAAAAACTGGCAGCCTTCGCAGGTTCTTACGACTTTATCCGCGTCGGAGACCGCGGTGAGCCAGAAGAATCCTTGCCTGTAAGCTTTGCCGACTAGAGTGCGTGCCGCCGCGTGGCTTCCGCATATGCCCGAGTGGATATCTTGGAGTATTTGTTTCCCTTCTTCGGGTGTGATGCACCTCATTAGGATTCCAGAGGGGCTTCTCTTGTATAGATCGGAGTCGACCATGACGTATGCTTGGCAACGACGCCGGAGGCGTTCTGCTTCATCCCGGTCATCCGGCAGCTCTTGCTGAGTTAAGAATTTGATGAGCGGCGTCCTCCAGTCGGTGTCGGTCATGGCGACTTCGTTGGCGGTTTGTTCGTTAGGAGTCGTCTTCGCCGTGACGGTTGGTTCATAGAGATGCTCGACGAAGACGTCTGTTGGAGCAGCTTCGCGCTTGGATCCGAACTGTGCTAGCTCATCGGCAGCTTCGTTGTTATGTCTCGGACATGTGAGAGTTCGAGCCCGTGAAACTTGTCCTCGAGCTTGCGGACCTCTTGTCGGTAGGCCTCCATAGTGTCGTTTAAACAGGACCGCCTTTCATCACTTGATTGACGACCACTGGGAGTCGCCACAATAAGCCGACGAATCTCGAGTGAGACCGCAAGGCGCACCATGTAAAAGAGCTTCGTATTCGGCGACGTTGTGTGAGGCGGAGAAGTGGAGGTGAAGGGCATATCTTAGCCTTTCCCTCGCCGGGAGATCGCACAACTCCCGCTCCCAAGCCGGTGATCCTCTTGGATCCGTCGAAGTGCATGGTCCAGTGTTGGAGGTCTTCTCGGGAACATGCTCTTGGTGTTCACCCACTCGGCCAGAAGTCCGCTAAGGCTTGTGACTTAATGGACGTCCGGGCTTAAAAGTTAAGTCCAGGGGCATCGTTCCAGTGGCCCACTTGGCGATGCGCCCGGTTGCCTCGCGGTTGTGGGACGACGTCGCGAGTGGAAAAGAGGTGATGACGGTGACCGAGTGACTCCGAAAGTAGTGTGCCAATTTCCTCGCGGTTATTAGAACACCATAAAGCAATTTTTGTACTGGGGTATCGATTTTGGCTCCCGCCAATACTTCGCCGACAAAATAAATTGGTCTTTGAATCTTCCGGGCCGTCCTTCTTCTTCTCGTTCAACCACAAGGACCGTGCCGACCACTTGGTGAGTGGCTGAAACGTGGCTGCAGAGGAGGTTCCTGGGGTTGAGGCGAGGTCAGGACGGGTGGCGTTGTGAGGAACTCTTTGAAATCTTCAAAGGCCTTGTTGGCATACGCGGTCCACCGGAAGTCGTCCTGTCTTCTTTAGCAATCAAGAAGGGCATGCCTCGTTCGCCGAGCCGGATATGAAACGGCTTAGTGCCGCCATGCAGCCACCGAGCTTCGGACGTCTTTTTGGTTACTCGGGGCTTCATGCTTAAGATGGCGTTGATCTTCTCTGGATTTGCTTCAATGCCGCGATGTGATACCATGAAGCCGAGCGCTTGCCCGATGGGACGCCGAAGGTGCACTTCTCCGGTTCAACTTCATTCAAGGCCCTGGATGTTTGCAAAGGTTTCTTCTAAGTCGGCGATCAGTCTTCTTTCGCTTGGTCTTGATGACAACGTCGTCGACATAAGCTTCAACGTTTTTGCCGATCCGGGTCCGGAAGCATCTTTGGATCATGCGTTGGTATGTAGCTCCAGCGTTCTTCGTGCCGAAAGGCATGGTGGTGTAGCAAGAGGCCCCGAACGGCGTGATGAAAGATGTCTTCAAGCGCGGATTCTTTCAAACCGATCCGTGATAGCCCGAGTAACAATCCAAGAAACTTAGGAGTTCGCGGCCGGCTGTGGAGTCGACGACTTGGTCGATGCGAGGCAGCCCGAACGGATCTTTGGGGCAGTGCTTTGTTGAGGCCGGTGTAATCGACACACATGCGCCATTGCCCCGTCTTTTATGACCAGACTGGATTGGCTAACCGGTCGATGAAGGACTTCTTTAATGAAGCCGCAGCCAAGAGCTTTGCGAGTTCTTCTTTGATCGCGTCTTTTCGATCCCGTGCGAACTCGCGTAATCGTTGTTTAATTGGTTTGGCGTCATCTTTAACGTTCGTAGAGTGCTCGATCACCTCCCTAGGAATTCCAGCATATCGATGGTTTCCAAGCAAAAACATCTTTATTATTTTGGAGGAAGGTGACGAGCGCGCTTTCCTATTTAGGATCTAGGTCGGCGCCGATTACGGCAGCTTTTGGAGGGATCTGACGAATCAAGGGAGATCTTTTTGGTCTTGGCGTCGCCGGATCCCGATTTGGCTATCTTCTTCGCGGGACTTCGCCTCTCGCGAGTAGATGCAGCCAATCGGACTTCTTGTTGGCCACGTAATCTCTCGAGATTGGGCCATGTCGCAGCTCTCCTTGTCGCAGTGAAGGCTTGCTTCACATCGCGCGAAGAGTGATGACGCCGTTGGGGCCCGCATCTTCATGCGGAGGTAAGTGTAGTGAGGGATCGCCATGAACTTGGCAAGCGCAGCCTTCCGATGATGGCATGATATGCCGCAAGTCGGCCACCTCGAAGGTGACGTTCTCCGTTCGGAAATTCTCTCGGGCTCCGAAGGTGACTGGGAGAGAGATATGCCCGAGTGGTGTTGAAGATAGCCCCGGATAACTCCGTGGAAGGGGCCGAGCTTGCTTTGAGTTCGGCCCTCGGATCCGCATTTCATCCATAGTCTTGGCAAACAGATGTTGAGGGCGCCCCCCGTCGATGAGGACGCGCTTAAGCCCGATGTTGCGGACTACGGGGTCCAGGACGAGTGGATAGCGTCCGGGTGGACCACTCGGTCGGGTGATCCGAGCGGTCAAAAGTGATGGCCACCTCCGACCATCGCAGATACCGAGGACTTCAGTTGAGCCGCGTTGACCTCCCGGCCGCTTAGCTTTTGTTTCCTCTTGGATTCATAAGCTAGCGGGCCTCCGAAGATGTGGTTGAGCTCCCCACCGGGTCTTGAAAAGGTTTGGCATTTTCAGCCGCGTTGTTCTTTTTGACGCGACGGGCCAGCCTCGTCGCCGCTTCTTGTTGAGCTGCGCCGCGTATTGTTGCCAATCGCTTGTAGATAAAGCATCCTTTGCCGCGTGCTTGTGATTCGGATGATGGGTGCACTAGGCGTTCATAATGGCGTCGTAGGCGCGACTCGGGACGGCGTTGAGTATTGGAGGTTGCGGCCACTGTGTCTTCGATCGGCGCTTGCGATCTTTCGGGCCCGGTTGCCGTTGTTGCCGCCATCCTTCTTAGGATTTCGGCTTCCTCCCGCTTGCTTGTCCTCTCTTCTCGTCAGCCGGTCTTGACGGGCGGCTTTGATGGCGTCGTTTGATTTGGCGTATGAATTCGCCGCCTCAAACATCCGCTTCACCGTCTTCGGTGGCTTTCGTCCGAACTTGCCGATAAGCGCTCATCACGGACTCCCTTCCGGAAGGCGGCGATGATGATGTCATTGGTGATGTTCGGGATCTTGTTGCGCTTCTCGGAGAAGCGACGAATGTAATCCTTCGAGGCTCATCCGCTTCGGATGACATTGTAAAGGTCGAAGTGCGTGCCGTGCCTCTCGAAGGTGCCTTGGAAGTTGGCGATGAAGTGGTCCCTCGCTCGCTCCACGAGCCGATTGAGCCTCTTGGCAGCCGGTGAGCCAATTTCGGCCGAGTTTGCGAGGGCCACGGGCGTAGTTGGCCATGGCTTTGTTGTCGCCACCGCAGGCTCGGATGGCAAGAGTATACACGCTAACCAAGATTCGGGTCGGTTTTGCCATCGTACCTTTCAATCCCCGTGGGCTTAAAGCCACTCGGCCAATGCACTCGGCGGAGCTCCCGAGTGAAGGCCGACTCCATCGTCGCCGCTATCAGGTGATCCCCTCCGATCTTCCTGAGTGCGACGGTCGCGCTCTTGGTAGCGGCGGTCGAGGACTTCCCGCAGATCACTCGGCGGGGTCTTCTGTTGGCTGGTTGGGTAGCTGGAACTGTTGCGGCGGACTCGGTGGTGGACGGGCGGACGTCCATGTCGTTTGTGGCGAGAGTCGACCGTCTACTCTTGGTGCCTTGGCGTGGACTCGGGAGGTGGGCCTCTTGGCCTAGTTGACGACCGAGCCGCTCGGGCCTCCCGTAGTCTCCCCGACCTTAGGGGTGGGAGCCGGCTCTTGTCCGGTGTTTCGGCCACGGATTCGCCGGCCTTCTCGCGCCGAAGTGGTGGGAGGGCCGTTGGCCGTGGCGGCAACGATAGTCTTGATCTTATCAAGTATGGGAGTCACGTTGGCCGGAGCCGTCTCCATGACGGTATCCAAGAGCGTGAGTGCGGCGACGCTTCGCCGTGACGTCCTGGAAGACATTGGTGTTGCGAACCCGTGTTTGGAGGATGGCCTCCTGGCGATCGTCCGCCGCACGCAGATCCCCGCTTCCTTTTGTCGCCTCATCTTTGCGTTGTTTGTCTTCTTGGCGTCTTGCGTTCAAGCTCCACTGCTCGCTCCTCTTCGGCAAGCCTTCGGCCATGGCTGAGTCGGACTCATCCGGCTCGGCCATGAGGACGTCCAAGCACTTCGGCTCGCACCATATGGCGCGGAGTTGTCGGCTTCGTCGAAGGGATGCCGTAGAGATTGTCGGCGGCGGAGCCGAGGTATCCGTTGAGCTCAAGATGAACAGAGCCAAAGGACGGGAGGATGACAACACCTCCCTTGATCCCTGGGAAATCCGGATCTGGTCGCCCATCCAGCCTGGAGCTTGGGGATCGGGCTCCTCCGAGTGGATCGCCGCCAACTCGGGAGAGAGCAGCTTGATCGTAGATCTTGGCGACATTTGGTAACCCAAACGGCACCGAGAGGTCTTCACTGAGCGCAGATCGCTTCCGTCGGGGAGGCAAGAAGATTGGCGCAGATCTCGGCGGAATCCGGTAATCCGAATGGCGCCGAGTGAAGTCCGTCGTCGGGGAAGGTGGATTGCATCTTGGTCTTCAAGATGTTGTCGAAGATCTCGGCGCCGTTGGGAGCCCGAATGGCGCCGAGTAAGTTTTTCCTCCGACGGTTCGAATCCGAGTCGAGGAGGAGTCGTCGAAGAAGTTGGCGGCAAAGTCGCCGAGTCTTGAAGGTGATCCCATCACGCTTGTCGGCGAGATTGTTGAAGAAGTCTCGACGCGCGTCCCCTACATCGGCGCGCCAACCGTCGAAACTTGGTTTCGGCAATATATTTTCGGGGTCGCAGTCAAGATCGCTAAGCACGATGGGTTAGAAGAAGAAGAATATTTAGACAGGTTCAGGCCCTCTCGAGAGGTAATACCCTACTCCTGTTTCGGTGGA
Source organism: Oryza australiensis (assembly GCA_019925245.2). Taxonomy (NCBI): domain Eukaryota; kingdom Viridiplantae; phylum Streptophyta; class Magnoliopsida; order Poales; family Poaceae; genus Oryza; species Oryza australiensis. Next base: position 101,915 of record JAIFGZ020000285.1, on the reverse strand, counting down.
TTCGATCCGCCGAGTATCTTTATTGATCTCTTGATCTAAAGCTCTCGCTTTTGAAGTTGTATCTCGATCTCCTATTGGAATATCCCTCAAGGGACGCCCTTACCCCCTTATATAGTCTTGGGAGGAAGGGTTTACAAGTCGGAAACCCTATCTTATTCTAAGTTGGTTTCCTCAATCTTACCAAACCGTGACTATAGGCCGATTGCCTTATCTCTATCGGCAACCGTAACACCTAAGTCAAGTTCGGCTTACAGATATAGCAGGCGCAATCTATCCCTACCTTCAGTCGGATAAGCTTGCCATGTGGATACCCGATTGCCACAATCTCCACACAAGGATTTTTATCCGAAGTTCAGATTCAAAGAATCCTACTCTCCGTTGAGAAACTCCGTAGAGTTGGGTCTCACTTAACCCCTTGTCTCACCAAGCAAATCCCTGGAAAGAAGTCTACGGCCTTCAATTCCAACGTTTCTAGGTTCTTACCTAGAGATCAAATTGACCACAAAGATCCAGATTTGATCCTCTAGCATGAACCACAAACATGAATTGCTTTACCTAGACAACCTTCAAAATATCAGCTTGGTTTGTCACTATCCATACCTCGTTTCCTTGCGGAGGAGAGGTGATCCTTCACAAACTTTCTCAGGCCAGTCCACGATTCTCTGGAAGCTCGTGAGAGACACCTAACCATCTAGGAGATTGCTCTCAAAGAGTAATAGGCACCACTCCAAAGCCCCGCAAGAATCACCAAGTGCTCAAGTCACCTAGCTCGTTACTCTTATAATCACTCCAAACACTCAATCTTCTCACAAATTTGGTTATGTGGCTCAAGAATTGAGTTGGAATAGGCTAGAACACCATGGGAGAGGCTAGGAGACGAAAAACGAAAGTGGGATGGCCAAAAATGAGCTAGGAACAAGATGGGATATATAGGTACACGCTTGCGTCACTTAGCCGTTACTCACAAACTCAGCAGGAATAATGTCTGGAAGTTCCGGTCTAGGACTACTGGAGGTTCCGACCAACACTTGGTTCTCAAGGTTTTGCTGCGAGGTGAAGGTGTCCGGAAGTTCCAGCTTTGAATCCCGGAACTTCTGATCGGCTTTCTCTGCCGAGGAAAGGGGAATTTTCAAAAATAACTCCAAAAATTCTCACTCAAGGATATTCTGACTAAGAGCACTTAGATCATCTCATGGCATGAGTTTTACCCCTCTTAATAGTATGGTTTTTCCTAAAACTCAAGATTCAAGAAAAGAAAACTATTATAAACCGTCGTCAAATCTTTTCTCCTTTTTGCCATTGATGTTTGAGGGTTCTTATTTCTCAAAACCTATACAACTAAGCATCTAGGGACTAATTCTCCTGCACACATCTCAATTAAACACATTAGTCCCTTAACCAAATTGTTATTAACCATCAAAACCCACTTAGGGGCTAGATGCACCGTCGATCCCACATGTAAGTGTATTGGATTTTTATATTTCGAACCCGGCAGTTTTGGCTATTTACGAATGGGACCCTGTCTTCTTCGTCCCACCTACCCGAGGGGGAGGCCGAGCATGCGGCGTCACGGGGATGTCTCACCAGCAGCAAGCGGTGGCGAGACCAGCTTGGGCAAGGTTCGGGGAGGCTAGAGGAGGGGTACGGGCTACCTTATTTTGGTGCGACGGTGGTGGCGCATCGGCTGACACGGAGAGCTAGAGGCAACGGCGGTGGTTTGGGATGACGGTGCGATGGTGTCACACCAGAAATTCAAACCAAAATTTTCGAAGCTATACATGTATTGAAATCCCGGTTCAGGACCAGCCAGTGGTACACATACGATAATTGTTGATATTAAAGAATCCACGTCTTAGAAAACAATATAAAAGATTACATAAATGCAGTGAAAAAAGAAACAACTGACTAAACTAAAACTTGACTCTTACGATGAAGCACCCACACACCACAGGCAACCTTGATGTTGGACGAAGGCTTAATCCTCATCGAAACCTTCCTCTGCCTCGATCTTTGACTCTGGTGGGGGAATAGAGCAAGACTAAGTACTACCCGCTGTATTCAACAAGTCATACCGGAAGAGAAGGTATGATGTAGGATAATTAACAAGGAAAGGCTAAGGTTTGATTGCATAAAACAACATTTCACAATAATAGTTGAAAGCAGAAAAACAGTAGTATATAATTAAGCAAGATTAAAATAATCACCGTCCAAAGTTACCCCATGTTGAAACAGCCTAACCATCCATCTATTCTAGTCAAGTACCATTAATCAAGTTATTTGCTAAAATGAGACTCATCACGGTGAATCTCGTTGATCGCCCATAACCGTGGACACGGCTATTCAAATAGTTTTTAACTCTAGCCAGAGGTGTACATCTGTACCCACAAGACACAACCCCACGACACGTTTCCGCGTGCCGGTGTACCACCATAATACGCCGGGAAGGGACTGTGACAGGACTATTCGCATAACTCCCTCTAACCAATGGTACCACACTAAGGTTTCACCTCCACTCCCATCAGGGCAATGGGCAGCCCTCCCCGTGTGCCGCGGTGAATCCGGCAGCCCGATCAACCCTTAAAACCGGGGCCGACCCAACTCCATCACGCCCACCCTCGCCAGGATACGTCAGCTAGAGACAACTACACTACAAATCCAGCCATTACCCATGCTGGCTTGTGGTACGCACGGTATTTCTTCCAGGGTTTCCCATGAACCGGTCCTTAACTGCCATGGGCATGACTATCCAAAACCATTGCACCCACAGCCCACCATTCTCATGTTTCAATTGAATATTAATATCGTAGTGTCTCATACTTGACATCATCTGTATATAGTCTCCACTATAGTAATTAATGAAGGGTTACGCGGAGGCTACGCTAGCCGAAAACAAAACTTTTTACCGCGCAAACCAGGAACACTTGCAAGTAAGGGCCGATAGATCGTTACCGATTGAGTAGAGTGCAATGAATAGCCAATCGTGGCAATCCGATCCGGAACAAGTGTAGCCGATTCCCTGAGACACTGATTCGCCAATCAGCCCGATTCAGCCGTCCGGCCGCGCTCTCACGCCTCGCTCCGATGCGCCGACCGCAGCCGATCCCACCACAAACCGATCCCTCCGATTGCAGCCGATCCGAAGCCGATCAACAGCGCGCAACGTAGCAGCGCCTCTACCGGTATCCACACGTCCGGGGACAGAACGCCGAACACTCGTGTGCTAGCACGCATGCAAGGCTAGGGTTTGGCTCGAAAGTGGGGAGGGTTTCCGTGGAGATTGATCTCGGCGACTTTTGTTGCACGCGATGCAATTGACATGTGGCAGCTCTCCACCCCTCCCTCCTTTATATAGAGTTGGCCGACTGGGACTAGTGGCCGATTAGGACTCTATTTTGAATCGGATCTCATCCGTATCTCATAGAGTTGGCCGCCCACACGTCGTAAGCCCATAGGACTCTATCCGATCGGATCCCTATCCGATCGAGCCGTATCCGAGTCCAACTCGAATATCTATTCTATCCTCTTAAGCGTGCGACCCTGTAGATTCAGGTATACTCGGTTTCGGCTATAGTCTAACTTAGCCGACCGTCAGCTCGAGTCCAACTCACCGACTGTCAATAGCGGCGCCTAGCAAGCACATATTGACACCATAGTATACAAGAATATAATATCGGCTCGAACCCGTAATGTGTACACAAATCCCTTTGCCTCACGATACCAATTAAGCTATAGGCAAGATGTGTGCCATCCCTTCAATAGCTTAACCATTCACTCGAACCGTATTGGATTATCCGTCCGTTGATTGACTCCTCAATCAACTTAGCATGGCCATGCATTTCCATAATCCAGACTCCGAGGGGCCGAGATATCTCTCCAAAGGAGGGGCAAATTCCATCTTGATCACTCACATCCCACTCCATGTTTCATAGCAAACCCAAAAACTACCTTTATAATTACCCGATTTAATAGCGTTTGGTAGTCCCAAAGTAGGCTACTGCACATGTTGGAATCCATGGTGATCTCGGTCTAAGGACTTTGTAACAACACTACCCGAGACCAACTAATGGCACATTAATTCCCGTAGTGTCTCATGGTGGGTCTATCCAACAATGTGTTCTCCAACACATGTGTCCATGTTTATTGATTTGGTATCTCCATACCCATGATCTATGAGACATGATCATCAATCAATAGACATGCCGATCTTAGAATCATATTAGTTCCAATAATATGATATATGATCGTGGATCATTTAGAAATAGATTCATACATAAAGAGTCTCATAAATAAGTCACGTACTTATTGATCAATACAAGATGTCTATTTCATGGAACTGAATAACACTTTATTCATAAATACATAAACATTGACGTGATATCCAACATCTCCATGTTGCCTCTAGGGCATATCACTAACAATTAAGTGATATAATCTCCTTTAATGAGCTAATTGATCTAAGCCAGGCTAAGCATATCCTAAACCAATATCTAGTCATATTAAACTCAAGCTATCAATGGTACAAGGTAAACAAGTCATATGACTAAGTATAATAGGTAAAATAATCCCATGAAATGACATTCCAAAATATATGCGATATTTGAGAGAAATAAGACATTTAGAAAAAATAGGCACAATATGATCAATTTAAAGTATGACTTGCCTTGCTCTGAAGATTGGCGAACTTTTGCAACTACTTTAAAATAAACGGGATCGCCAGAACTGCCGAAATCTACACGACAAACAAAGCACTCAACAAAATATGCTAAAAGTCTACTGAAACCGCACACAAAACTATTTTTAATGAATTCTTGACATTTTTATAGATTTAATTAAATTTGAATGGGCTAAAACAGAGCTCGGATTAAAAGATATAAATTTTAGAAGATTATATGTGTTTATTGCGCAATTAATCCCTCGAGCCGACGCACGCGGTAGGGCTGACGCGCATGACGTGGCCGACGTCGCCGTGCGCGCGGACGTCGGTCCACGGTGGACCGGGTCCATGGGACCAAGGCCATCGGTGTGCCATGTGGACACACGTGGCACCGACATGGCACTGACGTGGCGACACACGCGTGTGCGGGGATTGACGGTCCGGATCTGCCGCTCGACAGATCGGACAACTAGGGTTTCGCGAGCAGCGATTGAGCTTAGGGCGACGGCCATGGCCGCACGGCGGCCGACCGGCTTGCCAGTGGCGGAAGCGGTGACGCTGTCGGACGCGACGCGAAGTGCGGCAGCAAGCATCGAGCGGCGCTAAGGCTCGGGATGGCGGCACGGGGTTGCAGGGAGCTGCGGCTAGCGCATGGGAGCGAGAGGGAGAGAGAAGGAGACTCATACGGCGCTGGAGAGGAAGACGGAGGCGAAACAAGGAAACAGTGAATTAGGGCACAAAATTAAGCGGCGACAGAGGGGAAACAACACGGGGAGGGCGGCTAGATTTATAGGGGAAAGAAGAGGCCGGATAGCGCACGGATCAATCCGAATTCCTCGTCGTTTGTTCAGATATGGAGAGAGTTAGGCGGCGGCGCGATTCAAAACCGAATCCCGCTCAATTCGGCTGAGCGCGTGCGGGAAAAAGGGTTGGCGCGACATGCGGCGGTGCTGCGCGATACGCGGGCGCGGGTATGGCGCGGGGGACGGCCGGGATGGTGCGGCGGTGGCGCCCACGGACACGGAGAGGATGGGCCTGATAGGTGGGCCCCATCTGTCAGTGGCCCGAGAGCGATAGGGAGGGACGACGGACTTCAGCGTTGCGCGGCACGACTTGTGGGCTGCGACCCATGGGCAGAAGGGGTGGGGCGCGTGCGCAGCTGGCTAGGCCGGCGGGAAAGACTGGGCCGATGGCCTGGGAAAAGGAAAATAGCGGGAAAAATTAGATAGGAGGGAGAAAAGGATTTCCTCGGGATTAATTAATTCGAGAATTTATTTAATTGATTAAAAATTATTTTTAGTGCTCTGAAAATTCTACTAAAATCCAGTTAATATATTTTAACATGTAGAATTTAAGAAAAATCCTACCATGTCATTTCCTCCTATAAAATTTATTTTAAAATTACTTCTTTGCTCTAGGTTAAGTCCAAAATTAAATTTGTTTTTGGGAATTATTTAAATGATTTTTAAATGACAAAACTTTAGGGTGTGATAGACGGTGCTACGGTGCAACGCTGGTTTGATTAGGGGAGAGAGGAGGGCCTAGATACTACAGGGGAGTCTTACCCCGTGCTTTATTTGGTCGGAGGAGGTCCGGGGCGGCACGGCGTCGAGGCCCCAGGGCGGTGGAGAGAGGCGACGCCGCTCCGGTGAGGGGCCCCAGAAATCGGTTGCGAGAATGGGTTTATAGGGTCCCTAGGGTGATGTCGGCTCAAGAAATCAATAGGAAACTCACCGAGGTGGCGGCTTGATCGGTGCAGGTTGGCGTGGTGCTTTGGTCGGTGCAGATCGTGGTGGTGGCACGACCGTTCCCAGAAAATCAAAAGGAGATGGGAGCGAGCTCAGGCCGGAGGTGGTTGATGGTAGAGTGAGGGGTTGGCTGGCGTGCTTGCTCGATTTATAGATGATTGAGGAGTGAGAGGCGGATGCGGTGGTCGTCGTGACTTGGGCTGCCGTTTGCACGCATGGGAGAGGCCGACGGGAGAAATGGCGTGGGCGGTCTCGGCGGGAATCGCGGAAGGCTGGGGGCGTCGGCTTTAGAGCATCTCCAAAGGTTGTTGTATAAAAATTATGTATAATCCTTGTTTGGAGAGCCTATGTAAAAGTTGATTTTCTATTTGTGTTGACATCCTTTAATAGATTCACAAAAATTGATTGGCAAAAATTTAATAGTGGATCTACATCAATTTTAGGCCAAAGAATTTAAAGGCCCATACGCTGCCATCTGCCATCGACACAGTAAATCTCAACGGAGCAACTTTGTATAATTGTCAAGCAACATGGTAAATCTCAGTGGAGCAACTTTGGCATCACATAAATAAATCTGAAACAGCATCAACAGTACATATATCCGATACAGATATGCATGTGGTTCATTGGCACCAATGTAAAGTGCTTCACCAGGACTGAGCTTTATATAATTGAAGTAAAATGTTGATAAAACGCCAACATCTTCTGGGTATTGTATCTCCAGCAACTAAACTAGATTTTATTTCTCGCTTAAGGTCCTAATCTGAATAGAGCATGACATCATTATCGTAGAGATAGAATCTCAGGATAAATGTTTTGTATACTAGTTAGTTATTATGCTCCATATTGCTGTAATTAAAGGGTTACTTGGAAAGATCATAAATGTTTTGTATAATAGGGATAACAAAACAGGAAGTGTTTTATGCAATTCTCAACAAAATGGACGATTTTTAAAAAAATGATAGCATGAATTGCTGCTCACGGCTACAACTATCTTTACCTTCTCCCGTTGTTGGTCATGATCAACGCAAACGACGTTCCAATATTTCATCTTGAAGGCTTTTGTAGTACTTCTGTCTATCATCATCCATGGAGCTAGTGTCCATATTCATTATACTCTCTTCTTCTAGCATTTTCTTCATAATCTCGGTATCTCTTTTTATCGCAGTCTTATCACGTTGTACCACCTGGTCATCCCTTTTTATTGTCATCTTCTCACATTGTATTTCCGAAGAATTCTTGGATCCTGGCCTCCTTGACCTCTTGTTTCTTCGTATCATACTCGTCCTTCTTCTCCCATAATCTATCCATGGTCTGTGTACCTTTGACTTGTTTTAACTTGTCTTTCTCATACTTTCTGCCTCGGGGCCTTTTCACATTGTACTCTGGAGAAGTTGGATCAATTGCATCTGTAGGAGTAGCATCAATAGGCAATTGCTCTATAGGAGTTGTTGTAACACATGTCTTCTGCTTCTTGTTGCTATTTTTGGTCCCCCGTTACCATTCATGTCACATCATTTTTGGTGGTGATGAAAGAGATTCCAGCAATGCAGAAGCATGAACAGCTTGTTCTTCTTATCTTCTGCCTTGTACACTGTGCGTGCTTGCATAATCTGTTCAAAAAATTCATAAGGTTAAAAATTCATAAGGTTAAAAACACAAAGAGCTATAAGTTGAAGTTTATATTATAAACAAACATTGTCATATTCAGTAACACCGCATTGGTTTCTCCTCTCAATCTGGCTTAGGTATCCGCAGAACCTGTTCACATTTTATTGGATGAATACCATTGGTTAGTGAAGGAGCCTTCAGTGTGATCCGAGACAAAATCCTTGTTTGAGTGATAGTAATTGGTGATCCTCTGCCATTGCGTGTCTTTTGTTTGATCAACACCACGGACTGCATCAATGCTAACATTTAGTCATGCGGATACCAAAAGCTTATCCTCTTCCTCACTAAAGTTTTTACACCTTTTCTGGTTAGGCCTTTTTGAGGATGAAACATTTTCCTATGCTTCTGGTTGCACCTTTTGTGGACTCGCCTCTTCATTTTCTGATTGTCTCGTCTACTTGCATCATCGTCACGTAGTATCTATTACCATCTTCAGATGCTGGCACACATGCATACATGCATCAGATTCTTTAACTATTGAAGTAATTTGATAATTAATCGACTAAACAACTTGTACCATAAATGTATCAACATGTTGCTATGCAGAAGCAGACTAAGACATAAGACTTTGTTTATTGTCAACCAACATGGTAAGTCTCAACAGAGTAACATGATCATCTCAACAGAGCAACTTTGTTAATTGTCATGCAACATGGTTAATTGTCAAACAACATTTATCCCCCATGATATATGTGCTGCACAGTAGTCTAATCAGGCACCAACATATCAACCGGGCACTACATACTATAGTCAGTTACCACTAAGTAACCAGGCAGATCAACAGATGCTCGCAGGGTAAACAAAATCCAGATTCCAACAAATCCTCGAATAGCCCCAATTCTTCCTATTGCAATGCCCAAAGCAGAGAAGATAAATTCAGAAGCTGATTCATCACAAAAGCCTACATATGTTAGTGTCACAGTGCAAAAGAATGATGTGAAAGCAGCTCAAGATATCATGAAGCTGTAACACAGGTGAGTAACAATTATACTTGTTTTTGTTTTGGCAGCAATACTAATATTGTCCTTCAGACACAAGGAACCAACTTAGTGGAAATTTAAACATGCTGTAGAAATACTACTCCAGTACTCCTTAACATTTTCTATTATTGAAATTAAATTTGTACACTCCTGATACATGAAGTCTCCTTTACATTCTGCTTCTGTAAAATAGCATTCACCTAGAACCTATGCAAAGATAATAGTTGGAAATATGATTTACAACGAACGCTAAAAGGGAGAAACTCAGAAACATACAGTACTTCTGGAGTTCCTTCTCCATCAAACAATGGATGTTTGTCCCATATATCATGGGATAAAACTGGTGGTACCCAAAATTACCTTAACTATTTTCTTTTGGTCATCTCAAAGGAGAAACTGTGAATTTTCTTCAGTTTTCTTGAAATTCAGCACAAAAGACAGAAAAACCTTAAAAGAGAATGACCACGAACCACTACTACGTAGGCTAATGTATCACTTAGGCCCAACTAAGAACATAACACCCCTCTCATCCATTCTATACTTGAGAAGTACAGTCAAAACTCCCATGCCCTACCATCCTCATAACCATGATCAAGCAACCAGCTGCCACCCTATGGTAAGCAGAGAGTCAGAAAATATGCAAGAAGAAATGACGCAGTGGAACACCTCTAACCATTCACCATATAAAATTGCATTTGACCAAATGCTGTAGATAACAGTTAGGTCCTAAGGGAAAATTGATGTTGCTATAGACAATTTGCCTTGGTACACCTACACTCATAAGTAGATAACAGTTAGGTCCTAAGGGAAAATTGATGTTGCTATAGACAATTTGCCTTGGTACACCTACACTCAGTATTAGGTTCCTTTTTATTTCATAATGTACAATTGAATATCATTCCCATCAATTGTTTTATCCTGCTTCACTATTTTTGCTATTATGCTTCATAGTGTTCAGAAATAACATGGTGGTCTTCTATAGTTTCATTGTATGACAGGTTAACCATCACAGCAAGACATACAATTTTAGCTAGAACCCACTCATTCTAGCATGTCACAATAGTACATTAAATGATGAAATTATCAAACAGAGCAACATGGATAATTGTCAAACAATATTTAAAGATTCTCATGGATCAAATTACCAAACAAATCGCTATTGCCGATCACTGAATCTTCCTGGGAGTAGCTGGTTCCATTTCCCCCAACCTAGGAGGCTTCCTGGGAGTCGAGGTTGAAGCTGTCAACCATGCCGATGAAGAACGGTGGAGGTGGAGCCAAGGTTGTACCTGCAGGAATCGTTGCATGGCAAGGAGTGGTGGAGAACGGTGGAGGTGGAGTCATGTGGGGCAGAGGCTGAGAACCTACAAAGGGCCCCGCCGGTCTAGAGGTGAAGGGCACCGTCGGTGTTGGGTTGAAGGCCACCACGGGTCTTGGGGTGGCGGGCGCCGCGTGTCTTGAGGCAGCCGACGCCGGGGGTCTTGGTCGCTGCTCTTGGGGCCGTCGGAGGTGCCATGTGGGGTTAAACAAGGCGTCGGGGAAGGCATGGTGGCGGCGGCGACCTCGTCAAGAAGAAAGCGAGGAGGAAGGAGGTCGGCCATCCAGATTGACAATAGAACGAGGTGGCATCACAGCAGCAACAACCTCATCACAAAAACGGCAGAGGACGTGGAGGTGGCGCAGAGGGCGTGGCGGCGGGGATGGCATCGCAATGGGAAAGGCGTGGAGGCAGCGACGGGGATAGCGTGGCGGCGGGGAAGGCATGGAGGCGGCGGGGAAGGAGTGGAGGCGGCGGCAGAGGGCGTGGAGGCGCGGGAAAAGGGAAAATCGACGCGAAGAAAGGAAAAAGCGTGCGTGAGCGAGGATAGCGACTCAGGCAGCTTGGCTACAAGAAGCCAGCGAGAAAATCGGGATGAAGGATTAGCAAAAATAAAAATGCCTACAGAAGATTTGTTGAAGACTAGTTTTTATATAATATTATGTATTATTGGGATTAATAGAGATATACAATACCTGTTGAAGATGCTCTTACAGGCTTTGGCGTAGCGGGGAACACGACTTTGCAGCAGGAGGCAGGGGCGGTTGGGGTCATCGCATCGCGTATGCTTTAGCAGAGGGGCGGCGGCTTCGGGTTGGGCACGGCGGCTGTGAGGGCAGTGCCTGGGTGCGGCAAGGCATCAGGCAGAGGCGGCATCGGCTTTGCGCAGCCTTGCAGCGAAATTCACGCAGAGGAGGAATGGACGGCTTGGTGTGCACATGCTTCAGGCTAGCACGCCAAATGTTTGACGAAATGCCCACTAGAGGGAGAGGAGAAGAGAAGGAGGGGAAAAACTAAGAGTTTCGGGAATTTTTTGGGATAGCTATAGTGCTAAAAAAATTATGTCAATTTTACTGGGACTTAGTGTAGCCATGACCTCCATTTGGTGGATTTCTGGGATTTTTCTCAAGTGTAGATTATTTTTGAAAATTCACACAAGTTTACTGTTTTTATTTTGATTTAAATTAATTTTGAGTGTTTTCATATTATATCTCTTTGGGATGCAAAATTGAGCTATAACTAAATGGATTTGTTTTTTTATTATAACTATTATTATTATTATTTTATTTTTCTCAAATTTAATTCATGTATGCAAAATACAATGATGCTGAAAAATCAAAAAACAATTTAAATAAATTTTCACCACAAATAAATATAAATGAAAAATTTTATTATATTGATTTTTTCAAGTTTTACAAATTTGGGTTTGTACAACATTCCATCCCTACCGAGCCGCCTCTTCAAAGTATTTACCGTATTTACCTATGCCATTTTTTAAAGAACATACCCTGTAAAAATCGGAAAGAAAAAATCAATAAAAGTTCCTCGATATGTGATTTTAATTGGCTCCTCTCTCTTAAGACCGACGGTCTGTTCGGATTTCCAAACTCAATAGATATTTGACAAGGGTTGCCTCCAAAAGCCATACCATAAATTCATTCTAGGCAATAGAAAGAAAATCATAAATTTACATTGATGTGCCTGTGAAGCGTCAAACACGTGCTGCTGATGAGAGTAAGGCACAAGGAAGTTTCATCTGGAGTATATGTTTAGATGTTTAGATATTATTTTCGTCGAATGTTTAGATATTATTTAAAATATTAAATGTAGAATATTTATAAAATCCATTCATAATCGGTGGCTAATTCATAAGACGAATCTAATTAATCTAATTACGTCATGAGCCTAATTACGTCATGATTAGACGATATGATGTTATAGTAAACATTTGCTAATCATAGATTAGGTAGGTTTAATAGATTCATCTAAAAAGATAAAAATATCTTTTGATTCTGTAATTATTTTTATAATTAGTTCACGTTTAGTTTTTAAATTAATGTTGAAACATTTCATATGACACGAATTTCGTCGCTCCAAACACCCCCTGAAACTTGGAGTCTTGAGGCCCGGGGTGAGCCGTGAGCGAGACGTTGGTGACAGGGAACCCGGCACGCCGTCACCGGTATATTCGTCAGCAGCTCGCACGCTGCCGGTCAGTGGCTTCAGGCTATAACTCCAGTGCGTCTTATCATCATGAGATCAGGTGCAGCCAGCTGCTGGAACATTCCCAGAACCTGGCAGAAAACTGAGATTGCTCATCATTAGTTGGTAACGAGCTCATACTATATGAGGGTTTCCGTCAGACTTGTCACTGGGAAATTCCTGTGAAATTTTGGCGTGAATTGGGTCACTCGTCACACTCGCGGTCAGGAAAACCAGGAACATGGTACGTTTTGCAAAACCATGGGTGTCTTCTTCTCTGGTTTCCAACTTGTTTAATACCACATCTACTAGCTAGTATAGTTTTCTTCCATGACTGAACAGTAAGTGGCAAGCTAGTCAAGTCGCCACGTACGTTGAGGCAGGCAATATATTGCAGTCAATAATCTGTCGATCGCTGTGGTAGCGATGTATTGCTTTGGGTGCCGAATCAAGCTGATTCACTACGCGTTTGCGCTGACAAGTCACGTAGTAAACTCCAACAAGGGCGTGGCACGTAGCAATATATACAGGCTAAACACACTGTCAGCATCGGAAGTGAGTGGAGCTAGCCCCAACAATATATTTCATATCAGAAACAGGTCCTACACACGCTACTACATGTCGCGATCGGGGCGCATGCTACATTCATATCGACGATGGGATGGATTAATCAAGTAGTGTAATAAGTTTACACAAGCAGCATGGTCTCTAAACACAGTGCACAACAATCGGTCCAGATCGATCTCCGCAAGAAGAGAAAAATTAAAGAACAATATGTCCAAAGATTTCAATTCTTACCGGTTACCGCGTTTCGACGACGACGCGGGGAGAAACACGAAGGAGAAGACGACGAACCGAGTGAGCACGAGACCGTAGATATCATTCATACGCGGTTTTTGGTCCTCAATAACACCAAATTATACTAACCTCTCAGGCTCTCAGTACGTACATGCTTATCTCCTCCGATCCCGGCTCATCTCGATCAGTTTTTCACGGCGAATTACGTATCAGAGTAGCTAGGCATCGCGCATGAATGACGAGGCATCAGCTAATGTGTTGCTATAGGTTTATAAGAGTAGTTGTGTACTTTTATATATAGCTACTCTCTCCGTCTAAAAAACATTTTTTTAAAAAAAGCCCATGAAAAAAGACCAGCTTCTAGCTAACCGGACCGGCACCGACCGTTCGATACAAATAGCCAAACCGTTCTTCCGGCCGGCCGGCCGGCCGGTCGGCGGCGGCGCCTATAAATAGATTGCACACTGCGCCTCCCTCCTCCTCGCTTGCTCTCATGTTTAGGCCGTTGCCATCCCTGAGCCACTGCGTTCTAGGCTTCTAGCTAGCTAGCTACTGGGCGCGCGGCGGCCGGTCACCCCCACTGATCGATCGATTCACTCGATCTCACCTACACTCGCTGTCGTCCGGCCGGCCAGCGTTCCCGGCCGGTCGCGCAACCTCGGTAGCAGCAGCTGATTGATCGATCTGTGTACTGTGCTCAGTGTTCACCCCCGCGCGCGCGCGCCCGCCACTGCTTGCCATGGCTCCGCCGCAGCCGCCGGCACGCCGGGTCGCGCCGCGGTACGTGCCGAGGAGGGGGATGGTCCTCCGGACCGTGTTCACCGTCCTCCTCTCGTGGCTCCGCCGCCGCTGCCATCACCGGTGCCATCGCCGGCATGGCGCCCTCCCGGGACAACGCCCCCGGCGCCACGGCGGCGGGCGACGCGGCGGCGTCGTCGAGCCTGCACCACCAGAGCCGAACGCCGCGGACTAACGCGCCCACGCCCACCAGCTGCATGTACATGCTACTGCTGCTTATTAATTAACTACTACACAACTAAGTGAGTGAGTTTTCCGGGTTGTTTTCCTATGGTTTCTTGGTTAAGCTCGCTTGAACATGAAAGGTTAACTATATTTAAAAAAAATATTAATATTTTACATTGATTAATGCATATGACTATTTATTATTATAGTCTCATATAACATAAATTTAAAATTTTAAAAGATAAAAAAAGTTAACTACTTAACTTCTTAACTTAACTTTTACTTCTCTTCTCCGTGCTGATTAAACTGCAGGTCATCAAGTAAATTAACCCCGTAAAAAGAAAGGGTCAATTTTATAGAACACACTGCCGCGTGTGGGCGCCAAAACTAAGGTCTACGGTGTAGTCAAGCTAGCAAGCGGTGGTTGGGATTGATCAGATAATTCCTGGCTGGACCTGTGCTGGTCAACGTTAATTAGTGTTCTTTCATTTGTTATTGTTAGTTAATTAATTTGTTCGTTCGTTATATCTCTCCGTTGATTTTTATAGGACATATTTAATTTTGATTTTCAAAAATAAACCGTGTAAATTTTGACCAACAATCAATGAGTCAAACTACAAGAGATTTTTAAAACTAAAAGTAAATTAAATTAAAAAATGTACAAGTAAACATAGTGTATCAAAGTTATACCAATAGGAATTTTAAAATGGTTTCACACAATATTTTTTTTGTAATTTAGTAAAAATAGAATTTACGAAAAAAACAGTGGTCAAAATCTGACCTTGAACTTTCTAGAAATTAAAATATATTTCCTAAAGAAATCAACGGAGACGCGATATATATAAGTCGTTGTAGCGATGTAACGTGTTGTGGTGTTGTTTTCCTTGCAAGAAAGTAGCCCATAAATGTAATTGGTCACCCTTGGGGTTGATATGAATAATATATGTATTCTTTCGTTCTTCATGGACATTCCGTTTCCATCGTCACAATATATATTGAATAATACATATGACTCTTATTAAATTTACACTAAAATAAATATCAACAAAAAATTACACCGTGCACCAGCTGTTGAACGGTGTAGATTATTAACAAAATAACTGGCCATTGAACAAACAAAGTTTGTTGTTTTAAACAAACAATTTAACTTTGCACCAAGGTGGAGCAAAATAATTTCATTTTGCACCAGCTAAAGTACTTATTAGGATCTACCCATTTTTGCATCCCAATAAGCATGGTTCAGCTGCTCCAAAAAAAAATGGTTCAGCAACGTTGACATGCGAGGGTAGTGAATACATATTTGGAAAATCAGAATACCAGGGTGAGCCCAAGATTTATACAGCGCTAGTTTGGGCCGTATATGGGCCTGGCTAGATCAGTTGGCATAGATGGCATGATGTGATATGACTGATGAGCCCAAATCCTATAACCTGACTAATCTCGGCCGGTTTGTAAACCCAGAAGAACTATTCGTGTATGTTTACTCTAGAATTATATTTATGATTTTTCTATGGAGGTGAATTATCAGAGATAATATGATCACAATCATGGATAAATGCTGATCACACACTTGAAGATTACACCGACCGTGTAGTTAATTAGCAGGCAAATATGAGTGACCTTATGAGGGTTTAATTGGCTGCTGGTTTCATTTCAACGACCGAATTTCAGAGTATCAATGGCTTGTTAATGCATTGACTAGCTAGTTAGTTCACATGCCAACACTAAAAACTCTGGTGACCTCACCTTCAATTCGAATGTGAAATGGACAAGCAGGAAGAACTGATTACTCCGAGTAAAACCAAATGATTGGGCAATAAGACTGGGCCGAGATCGAGGAGGGTCAATTTTTCGCCATAAATATAGCGCCTTAAAAATGCATATATATAGTTCATTGATGTTGAGCTTATGGCTTAAAAAGCGAGGTCATTGTCGCTGGAGTTGGTCACTAGTCGGCCAGCTCTTGATTATCTTGCATTCAGCGCCCAACTAGGGCTCAAGACAGCAACTAGAATCAATGAAGTTATTGTCAGTGCAGGACATATGCAAGCTTCAGACAACAACAATATGCTACTACTACTCATCAACAATTATAATAAATATATATACTACTACTACCACCACAATTCAACATCGTCGTCGATCGCAAGAACAATAAAACTATATATATATATATATATATATATATATATATATATATATATCATGAACATATTAATGGTAAAAGGCATTGTCATTGTATCATTATGAGAGTTCCTTAAAAGAAATACCCTTTCCTCTTTATTGTGTGTTTGATGGATTCTCGATCGATTAATTTCCTTATGGTCTACGGCATGTCTCTCCATGAGCGAGAAAGGCTAAGCTCCGTACCCTAGCTAGCTACTACCTGCAGGCTGGCCTGATCAGTCAAGTGGCCATAATGCAAAAGTCATCCAGTGATTACTTCACTGATTTGCACAAAAACGTATGGCCAGTACACAAAAGGCTGATGAGATCTACTACTACGATTCAAACATTTCTGAAACTAACAACTCACATTGGCTCCACAATGATTTGCAAGGCCGTGCAATATTCATTTACCCATTTTGCCATTCAAGAACAGCAAAAAAAAAAGATCTTCTTCTTTCTTCCTTCTCTCTTTCTTCGCATTGCAATTCATCACTGAAACCCTGCAGGGAATCTGGTGGATGACTTAAATTAACAACATTGAAGCCCTCATATGGATGGCATAAATGCCCTCCATTTACTAGGATGAAATGCACATTTATTTGCGAGGGAGTTATTTCTAGCTCATCATCGCACAACAACCTACTGAGATCGATAGATGAGCTCGAAATATTGCAAAAGCTATTACTACTAGCATAGCCTCCTCCTCCTGCTCTTCTCCATCTCTCCCTCTCTAATGGCCACTGTCCTCGTGCACCCTGTCCGGTCCGGCCGGCTAGCTTGCCAATGCCATGTGTCCACTCATCTCGTACTGTCTTTTTCCCCTGTCTAATTAATTAAATTTGCTGGCTTTATTATTTTGCATGCCATTATTATGAACCAACCAAACATGCTACTCCTACTACCAATTAGTACGTAGCAGCTGGTCATGCAGTTTTCTTCTTTTTTTCTCGTTGATTTCTTGGCTATGGAAGATGTTATTTTTTCCGAAACAACATAAAAAGGGCAAGGATTTTTTTATTAAGAAAAATAGGGTTGACCTAGTTTATAAAGAAAACCGGACTCAAAACCTTACAGCTACACGACTATGCAAGATGTTGTTACTATATATACTTATTAATTTGTGTGTTAACGGTGGTTGGATGCTATTGTTGAGACAGCATGGCATGTGTGCGTTTCTTTCTTCTTTTTTTTTTTTTGCAAATGACAATGACGTTGCCGATGGCTTCCGTTTGGATTGTTGATAAAAGTAGCAGCATGTACTTTCGCTTCCCTGTCTTTTTGTTGGAAAATGCTACTACGCTCTAAAACAAAATATACCACCCAGAACACCAGGAGGAGAGTCTTCATGCTGTTGGCGCAAAGGGTTGGGACCATATAGTATCTACACATATATATGCCATTTTCAACTTGACTAACTCGAGTACTACGTTGACCAGAAATAGGAAGAGGAAGAGTACAAGGACTCTGGCAATCCTGATTAACCTATGACAAAAAAAATTGGTTGATGAAAGATTTTCAAAGTGTACAACTATGAGAAGTTGAGAAGATAATTAATTTTCAGCAAGGACATGTAGGGAATGTCACTTGCATGTGTGAGGTGCAACATACGCAAAATTCGTCAATATTCTTTACATTGGAAAATATTCCTAGGCAAGAATAATATTGAGAAATTATACATAGTGATTCGTGCGGGCTGAAGATAAGGGAGGACAAGAGTAAAACTTGTTAGCCTATACACATATTGACGGGGTGGGAATTGATTATGTGGGTGTAGATTGTAATTAAATAACAATATATGATAATGCATTTATCTAGTTTAAAAGATTGTTAAAAATTTGAATCATGCATATATGCTAATTTGCAAAAAGCAAGAAATAGGGACATGCAACACTTGGCGCGCCGCGATTCGTGCAGGCTGAGCAAGGGCAACTCATTAGCCTGCGCAGATTGAGCTGGGAGGAGTTAAGGGCGTGCCACCGGATCACAGCTCGCCCATTTCCAGCGAAATTGTTCATCACCCGGGACCATATTCGTACATTTATATGTACACATATTATATGTGTGCGTCCATCCATCCATCGCCAACTAGTATCATTAGTCCAAGATTGGATGGGTCCAAATAAGCTGGTAGCTAGCCGGCTTGATCAGGAGCAACCTTTACTGTTTAATATGCCATTCCACTGCATGCATTAGATGGCCCAACATTTCAAGCCTCAGAAGGTAGTGAACTCTTTAATAATCCCCTTCCTACTGCTTTGGAGTCCTACATGCATGAATGGGGCAATGCTATTGACCTACATCATATCCTACATACTTGCATTATATTACTTCAGGAAAAGACGTCATCAGCATATTTTTTTCTTCCTGTCAATATAATATCTTTGTTTACAAATACTCACGTGGTCACCCATGCAGAGTAGTATTCCTGACCGGAGGAACTTGTAGGTTTTGATGAGTTTGACTTCAACCAATCAAGCTTTGACCCAACAATAACTTTTAAACTATCTAATATATATTGTCATATAAATGTGGTACAGTTAGATTATTTTAGTCAACTAGGGTTTACTATTATTCTACATTTGGAGATAATAATCACTATTATGCTTAAGAATTAATCAATGGTCAAATCAATATATGTTTAGGTCAAAATAGATAAGTATTTGTAACAAATCAAGGAATCACTTAAAACTGTGAGATCAAGAATACATAATCGTAACTAATGGCTTTATGGAAAAGGAGTGGAAATTATTTTCATCCTTTTCTGTAAATGTCTAAAGATTACATGACGAAGGCCCATATGGCATCATGTATTTCCTGTTTTCTTTTTACTAATACAAATGATCCATAAATAGAGATGATATCATTTTTAGAAAATGGAGAGTATAATTCTCCAACCTAGCGCAAATAGGAAATGAAATTTCCTAAAAAGTTAATGTATAGAACAATGGCATCTGACATTCTATGAAATTTCCAAATTAATAACACCAAAACATATTGTGTGATCTATATATTTTCTTTTAAAATATTGTTGTAGTGTTTTTAACTTCTCGACCAATTTTTAAAAGGTCATGATGCACGAAAGTCGAAAGCTCTGGGATCTGGAAACACACATATATGATGGAAGATGGATAACAACCAACACAATGTGTAATTTGTGGGTTATCTATCTATCTATCTATCTATCTATCTATCTATCTATATTTTTATGTATTATTCAGATAATGGTAAAAGAGCTACTGAATTCCCTCTAGGAACACATAAATTTCCAGGTTAGTCGAAGAAAAGAGCAACATTTGGACCAGCCTTGTGGGTTCAGATTATGATGATAGTGTTGCTGTATAAAACTTATACAAACTTGTATATCACTAATTTAAAAACTAATACTGAATAATATATTATGATAAGAAAAACTCAAAACTTTTAAAATTCACTTCAGCTGATAAGTTAACAAGCAGTAAAAACGACGAGAGGCTAATATAGTTTGTATAACAAATACAATACAATTTCAAACAGCACAAAATGCACGAGACATTTGACTAGTTGGACTAACTTAATTTCACATGCTTAGATGTAAGCTGACTAGCTAGCTAGGTGCAAGTACTAGTACGTACGTTCCTTTCGCGTAATCAAGTACCTGCCGCCACCAACCAGCTGTGTGTGGCATTGCAAGGCAGAGAAGAGAGGCTAAAATGCCTCTCTGGGAGTGGGCCCCAGGTGGCGGTCGCGGTACGGGCCGACTCCTCACCGGACCGTCGCGATCGGGCCGGTCGCTGACCCGTGGGCCCGGCCCGTCTCGCCGCCGGTGGCGCCCACCCTCCATTTCGTGACGATTTCTCGCGAGGCCAACATGTCCTTGTATATGCAACCACGCGTGCCAGCCGCTCGTCGGCATTTATGCTTAGGTTATCCGTGCCGTCGCCGAATAGTGTTCTAGTTGGAGCTTCGAGTGACCGATGCTACCTTTCGCAATATCGCCATTACTCTCTCTCTCTCTCTCGATAATCCCTTCCTTCCTTTCTCTCTCTCTTGTTCAACACACACAATGCAATGCAATACTATTACTAGGTTAGATTTTCTTTTATGATCGATGATGATAAGCTAGTAATCAATTACTAATTAATTATGGCATCGTCGTTCCAAGGAGGAAGGAAGGAATGGTCAAGATATTATAATAAAAAAGACAGGGGCGAGAGAACAAACATGATTAATTTTGATAGTAACACCCGCAAATAAATGATGAGAGGATTGCATTTAGGCCGGAAATAGAGCAGCAGCAGCCGAGCGAGCACACACTACTGGTACACTTTAAATTTCAGTTAATTAGCTAGAACACCTTTTAATTTTATGGCATTCCGTATACTAACATTGCATATATATATATATATATATATATATATATATATATATATATATATATGCAATTCACGGGGCATTTAAGAACACGGACAAAATTTTGGGCCAGAAAGCACTGAAAAGATGGGCAGGGATAATGACAACTACGAGCTCTACGCTGCCGCAACAGTATGGCAAATTTAAGGCCTCATTCAATACTGTCGTACACATATTCTCCAAGCAAAAACCAACCCAAAACCCCCCAAAACATACCTCCCCGGAAACGCTCCCAAAAACCCATATCTCAAACCCATAAATTTAGCCAATATATATGCACCTCTCCTTCCTCCGGTAATCTCTTTGACCAGACATCTCTACCATTCATCCTCCTCCTCATATACTCTCCTACTACACACCCAGTGTGATTTGATCTTGATGTGGTGCAGTTATTAGCATTATCTAGCAAGAGACGGACATGGAGAAGAGAGATGTTGCACGGATATACTCCCTTCGTAAAAAAGAAAACTAAGATAAGACGAGACATTACTTCATTATACTAGATGATATCATATCTGATATTAGTTTTTTTTTTTTAGGATGGAGAGAGTAACAAGCTATCTATGTACCCTCTTGGTCCTAAAATTCTTGGTCCTAAAATAAGTTTATTTTTTACTTCTTTCATTTATCTTAAAATAAGTTTATTTTTGAAAATAATCTTTACATCAAAACTTATGAAAGTAGAGAATATATGTATTGAAAACAGATAAAAGAGATGTATAATTACATTGCAATTTGAGAAAGTGAGGGTATTATGGTGTTTTTAATTTTGTATTGATAGATATGGGATGAGTGAAAAACAAACTTATTTTGGGTGCATAATTACATTAGCATTTGAGAAAATGAGGACATTTTAATTTATTTTAGTTTTATATGAAAAATAAATTTAATTTAGGATGGAGTAGCCGACTGACCGCAGCCAGTGACTGAGTGAGAGAGCGTAGTGGAGTGGAGTGTAGTGTAGTGTGTGCGTGCGCGTGTGCAAGCTAAGCTCGAGCTGGTGTACTTAGTTAAGCCGCGATCTAGAGTAGGTCGGGACTTATTTGGTCCCGGGCCGGGGCCGGAGGCGATCGATCGGCCAGCCAAGCCAGCCGGCCGCCCGCTCTGGCCCTGCCCTCGCCTGCCTCCCCTCATCAAAACGCGGGAAACATTTCGGCAGCAGCCGCATCTACCGTGCTTCAATGCCGCACTTATAGTGAACCTGCCCACAAACCCTGCTATACCCTCTCATCTCCACCGTCCATATCACACATATCTCCATCGCACGGCCCAAACCGCCGCGCGCCCGATTCAAATCAGTGGTAATAAGAGGAAGATGGAAAAAGGAAAAAAACCCGGTAGTGATAATATAATAATTTTGCGAAGAAAAATAGTGACATGGTAATAAACAGGCCCAGAAAAGGGAAGCAGGGGCATGAACGCATCATCCAGCTTTACCAGCACTCTCTGTTTGTTTTTCTCTTTCCATTTATAACCGAAATGAATGTTCATTGAAGGCTTTACATTAATGGACAGAAGTCAATACCCGAACCATTCATCCTCTGCTGCTACTACACCAGCGACAACGCGCGAGGTGACAAGGATACATGGATAGATGGATGGATGGATGATCAAAACGGAACAAATCCAATGGCGAAAAGAGAAAAAAATAAAAAGAAGTAACAACTGTGGTTTGTGGTGGTTACAACAAGAGGAAAAGTGACAAGCATGGTGCGTTCTTGACTCCCTCGTTCTGAAAGCCTTCTGTTGATTGGTTGATTGGTGATGTCCTGAAAACTGATTGATTGACTGACTTGCATAAATGCCTAAGAGCGATCCGAAAAAAACCCGAATGAAATTCCTGCAATCTGATGAGAGAGGAGGAAGAAAAAAAGATATGCAAAAATGCAACGAAAACCTAAAGAAGAGTTATTTTTGAACGATGATCATGGATGCATGGATCGATGGATCATGGATGGATGGGGGAGAGAGAGAGTGAGAGAGAGAAAGAGAGAGACAGAGAGAGAGAGAGAGAGAAAGAGAGAGAGAGAGTTGCATCAGCTTCAGATGCAGCAGCAGCAGATGGAGTCCATGAATGCGAGCATTCAACGCGCCAACCAACTCTCTCTCGTTCTCGTCAGATGATGACGAAGCGGGTGCGAGAGGTGCAATGCAATGGCGAGCGGCGAGCTCGGTGGCGGAGGCAGCGATGGAGATGGACGGCACGGATCAGGGATGGCCATGGGCGGAGCAGTTGAGCGCGGCCTTGATCTGCTCGACGGTGGTGGTGATGAGGCCGTTGACGGTGGCGACGGACTCGGCGTTGAGCTTGGACGACGGCAGGCTGCTGACGAGGATCTGGAACGCGACGGTGACGACGGACCCGCCGCCGGCGCGCGGGCCGGCGAGCGGGCCGGCGCTGCTGGTGGACGCCCCCGCCGCCGAGCCCGGGCGGCCGTCGGGGAGGATGGTGAACCCCGACGGCAGCAGTGGGATGCTCGACGGGTCCTCGCCGCTCATCACCACGTTCGCCGCCGGTATGTCGATCGGCGAGTACACCACCAGCGACCCCGACGCGTCCGTGCAGCTCTCCTGCAGGATCAGCATGCTGTTCTGGCTCGCATTCAAGCCCTGCACGCCATTAACGTCGGTCGAAAATCGCATTAAACTAGCGGCAGCATTTCGAGGTTCAAGGAGGAGGTTAATTAGGCTAATTACTCTTAGGAGGGAGATGCAGTTGCCCGGGTTTGAGCCGTTGGGGATGCGCGACACTTCCTGGACTTGATTGCCGTGCGACAGGACGTCCCACTGCAGCAGCAGCAGCAGCAGCAATGGCGGGCACAGTGAGTGGTGGCGAGCGAGCGACATCAATGGCGGGCGCGGGGCACGGAGAGAGAGATTGATCGACTCACCTGGGAACGGGTGTTCTCGTCGCGGACGAAGGCGAAGACGTGGTCGCAGGGGACGGGGAGCCAGATGGAGGTGGCGGCGCTGAGGACGACGCCGTTGGGCTGGCCGGGGTCCGTGCTGCGGTGCATGGTGACGCGGACGCTCACCTCGTTGGACCCCGACAGCGTCGTCCACTGGTGCATCTGCGACGCGCCAAGGCTCGAGCAGAAGCTGTTCACCATCCGCTGGGACAGCTTCATCATGCTCCTCTTCCCCTCTGGCGTCACTGCCCAACCACGGCGAACGGAGAATTCAGTGTCATGTCATGGCGAGAAACGCAACATATGTTGCCGAGTGCTCGACGGGTGCGTCGCGTGCGTGCGTACCTCCGGCGATGTGGTGCGGGACGCCGAGCGCGACGGGGAGGCGTAGCGCTCGCACGCGCGCTGGAGCGCGGCGAGCCAGCGGTGCGCCCCGAACGCGGCGCCGCTCAGGACGAGGTCACGGTAGAGCACGTTGATTGGGTTCTTCTCCTCCACCTCCATGTGTTCGACCCAGGTCACCTGCACCGCGTGCGGCACACGACACGAGCGCGCGCGACGTCAGAACCGGGAACAAAACACCACCATTGCAGCACATGTCAATGCAAAGGGGGAACAGACACGGGGAATTCCTGAAAACTGCATACCTTGGAGTAGCCATTGGCCATGTCAGCGATGAGGCACCCCGACGGGAGCCGGCGGGAGCGCGGCGGCGGCGCGCCGAAGTGGGCGTCGCGCTGCAGGTCAACGGAGACGTCGGCGATGGCCCACAGCCCCTGCTCGATCTGCCGGCAGTAGCGGACGAAGTTCACCTCCCGGGTCGGGACGGCCGGCGTCATGATGTGCAGCTCCTCATACATCTACACCACACACAATCACATAGAGACAAGATCGAAATGGAAACAATCACAAAAAAATTGCTCGATTGATGCAATGGCAAATGTGGGTTACCAGAATCAAGGACTCGCTTCTCCCTCCCATACCATTGACGAGCACATCAATGGTGTGAGCTTTGGACACGATGCTTGGGAAGAACTCCATCCACTTGTTCTGCAATACCAATCAATCAGCAAGCCATACGTGTTTATGAACGAACTCATGGGCGAATTGAAATGGTTGGCGTCGAACAGCTTAATTACCGTGTCCATGAACACGTCGGCGAGGGCGATGGCGCTCATGAGCACGAGGCCGGACTCGCGGGACCCCTCGACGTTGATGCTGGGGGTGCGGTACGAGCCGCCGGGCTTGGAGAAGATGCTGTCGTAGGTGTCGACGTTGAGGGTCTCGCGGGTGTCGCTGCCGGACACGCCGCCGCCGGGGCTCTTGGACCAGATGTGGTCGCCGGCCTGCGCGAGGCGGATCAGCTCGTCCATGGCGCGCGTCGCCATCTCGGCCATCATGGGCCGCTCCATGTCGGACACGGGCGCCGGCAGCTGGAACGGGATCCCCGACGAGCCCCCGCTGAGGAGGTCTAGGTCCAGCGACGGGCCGCCCAGCCCTGGCCCACTCATCCCGCCCACGGACAGGTCCAGCGACGAGACCGACATCGGCGTCGCCGGCGGCAGCTGCGTGAACGGCCGGCCGAGGTACTTGGACGTCAGGTTCGACACGCGGTCCAGCTGCTCGCACGTACGCCGCGAACACCCAACAAAAACATCATCAGAGACACGAAGCGAACAACCAAACACCTATCCATCATATACACCAGCAAAGCAAAGCGCGTCGTCGTCGTCGGCGACGGCGGCGGAGGCGGCCATTACCTCTTCCTTGAGGCGGGCGTTCTCCATGCGAAGCTTCTGCTCGTCGAAGTAGTCCTCGCCGACGGGAGGGCCGCCGCAAGTGGGGCAGATGACGTTCTTGAGCGCCTCGCGGATGGCGATGTTCTCGCACCGGATCTTGTCGTTCTCGGCGCGGAGGAAGCAGTTGTCCGCCCGCTCGTGCTGCGCCTGCAAACCCATGGATCCTCCCATCAGAAAACACACCCCAAGAACGAAGGGAAGCAAACTCGCCGAAATCCATGGCGATCAATCAAGAACCAATTAAAATTCTCCCTACTACCTTCATCTGGGTCCGGCGGTTCTGGAACCAGAACTTGATCTGCCTCGGCTCCAGGCCAAGCTCCCGGCTAAGCTGCGCACGCTGGTTCTCGTCGGGGTGGGGGCACTCCTTGAACATCCTGCACCGCACGGGAAACACACACCATTTCATCTCTTCATCACGGCGCCGCCATGGCGGACGGACAAGAACACAAAGAAGAAAACAAACAAACAGGAAGAAACAAAAAAAGAAGACAAAACGCGTACGCCTCGAGCTGCTGAATCTGGCGAGGTGTGTGGCGGTGGTAGCGCTTGCGGCGGCGCTGGCTGTCGGAGCCCTCAGGTTCGTCGCCGAAATCCATGGCCGCCGCCGCCTCCTCCTCCTTCCTTAGTCCTCCCCAAACCTACCAGCTACTTGCTTCTCTCTCGCCAGCCACAACAGCAGCAGAAGAAGGAAGAGATGGATGGATCGATCTTTGCACTGTGCTTGATCTGCGTCCCCTTGGAGGCCTTATTTATACAGCAATTCCCAACTCACGGCGATCCAAAACAGGAAGGAATTTGCAGGCTCCTCGACTCATATATCCAACCAACCCCTTCGTCATGCCCCCATCCCTAATTCCCTACCACCACCACACTGATTCCACCCCCTGTTGCCAATCTTGCTCGCGCTTATCCCTCTATCTCCCCTCCTCCTCCTCCTCCACCTCCTCGCATGCAGAAACGCTCGCTTATCTCATCTCTCCCTGTATCCTCTTCTGCTACTACTCCCTCCCTCCCTTGGTTTCTGGACTGTTCGTGCCAATCTCCTCCTCTCCTGCCGCTGCGGCTCTCGTAGAGAGAGAAAGAACAAGGAGAGAGAAGAGACTATGAGTGGTAGTAGTAGCGGCAGTAGTGCAGTAGCAGAAGCAGCAGCAGTAGAGTAGTAACCGGTGCGAAATAAGGGCCGAGGTTTTTAAACACGGCGCCCGTCGAGGCCATGACCACACTCTCTTTCTCTCTCTACAGTGCCCTCTGGTGGGTTTGGATGGGAACAGCTGGAGCCATTTAAGGCCAAACGGGTCGGGTTTTTTTTCTTTCCCGCTGCGCGTCTCCTCTCCTCCGCCTCTGCGCCCGCGGATGCACAACGCGAAGGGCCCTAAACCGCTCCCTCCATATGCCCCCTCCTGCCTCTGTACTTCTATTTCTGGGAGGAGGTTGCCTGTACAATGTGTGCATGTGTCAAAGAAAATGCCGTACATATTTAAAAGAGAGAGAGAGAGAATGTGGTGTGTATGGAAAAAAGGAAAATGTGATGCACATAAATGAAAAGAATAATGTGGTGGATGTAAGAAAGAAGAGACAATGTGATGCACTGCTTGTGTGCTAGTAGCTGATGCAGTGGTGGTGGTGGTGTTGTTTTTTTCTTAAGTTCATGACAATTGGAGGTGGTTTATGCGTGGAGTAATTTGGTGCTAGTTAGTTTATAATGCTAAAGGAGCGATTGTGATGATGAAACTAGTAGCTAGTTTGATTAATATTATGTACGTCAATTGATATGACGTATTAATCGAGACACGAAGATTTTGTTGAGACTATAACATGAAGATATATTAATATAGCTATTAAGGTTTTGCAAAAATATAATAAAAACGTGTTAATAGAGCCACGAGGGTTTTTTAAAAAATTGTAACATAAAAGACATAGAACCATGAGAGTTTTTTCAAAATCATAATACTTCATGAAGTTATTTTAAAATCGTGACACCAAATACATACCGTTAGACATATAATTTTTTTTCAAATCACAACGTAAAAGACACCAGGATAGGACTATGAGGGTTTTACAAAACTATAACATAAGATGCCATGAGGGTTTTACAAAACTGTAACGTAAAAGATGTATGAATAAAGTCATGAGGGTTTTTCAAAATTGTAACATAAAATATATACATATAGAACTAAGACGATTTTTCAAAACTATAACATAAAAGACGTATAGCCACGAGGGTTTTATAAAATTGTAACATACAACATGTATTAATAAATCTATAAGGGTTTTTTTCAAAATTGCTATGTAAAGTATATACATAAGTATATATATAGAGAGAGCGCCACGAGGTTTTTAATAGCTATAACGTAAAATATACAATAATTAATTGAACCATGAGGGTTTCTCAAAATTATAAGAAAATGGAGCAAGGGTTGTTATGCTGCTACATTACTACTCATTTTTTGTGTTTTTTTCTACATGTGTGTATTTTGTTCCACACATTTATAAATCCGATAGAGGATTATTCATGAATTTATGTTTTTAAATAACTAGTTTCGTGCACCTGTAAGTTTGGTGGATGATTCTAGTAATGTAAATATGTATTAGAGAAAGGATGTTAAAAGTCATGATGTTTCTAATATAATCTCCGTATATCACTTCATTCAACCTATCTATTTATGTGCTTCTGCAAGCTTGGAGAGGACAGTGCACATCATGCATGTAAATACACAGTTGGATGAAAGTATGCTTAAAGTTGTGGCATTACTAATTTTCTTATGTTTTCTCTACCGTCTACACATCTAGTATCTTGCATCTATAAGTTTAGTTGATATATTTGGATGGTTCTTGTACCATAAATATGGCCGAAGTTAAACAAAACTATGTTGGCAAAGACGATTGTTGGTTTATTAGAAATCCCTAGCCTTTAAAATTGTATGGAATAATTTGTTACCATCTGTTTGGTTAGATTAGTTTATAATGCACTTCGGAAAGCCCATGTTTGCCGAGTGTAAAATTTTTGCCGAGAGCTTTATGTCGGGCATTCGCGAACAATATATTTGCCGAGCGGGCTCTCGGCAAAAGGACACTTTGCCGAGTGTTTGCCCTCGGCGAACAAAAACACTCGACACAAAATTCCTTTTGTCGAGTGCCTCCACACGCCCTCGACGAAAGTACAATTTTACCGAGTGCCAATAAGGGACACTCGGCAAAACACTAACCGTCGTCAACTAATACCATTTGGTACCATCTTTGCCGAGTGCCGGGCAAGGCACTCGGCAAAATACCACCTTTGCCGAGTGCCGGGGCTAGGCACTCGGCAAAAACCACCTTTGCCGAGTGTCTTTACCTGGCTCTCGGCAAACATGTCAAAATTTTTCCTCATTCATCCTCCAAACTTTTTCTATTATGTAAATACAACATGTAATCCCTAATTATCAAATTTGGTAATTTTTCAATTGGTTTTGCTATATTTCTTTGATTTATTATATTTTCGTGAATTTTTTTGCAAGTCTCAAATTAGAACTAGAAGTGGTTAAAAAATAAAAAGAAAGTAGTGCAAAAATTATATTCATGTTATTTAGACCCTTTTGAG
Source organism: Oryza australiensis (assembly GCA_019925245.2). Classification (NCBI taxonomy): domain Eukaryota; kingdom Viridiplantae; phylum Streptophyta; class Magnoliopsida; order Poales; family Poaceae; genus Oryza; species Oryza australiensis. The sequence goes on along the minus strand of JAIFGZ020000285.1, from coordinate 72,732 downwards.
TCAATATGTGGTAAATGAACGGAAATTGAGATGTTTTTCTTCATGCAACATGGTTAGGAACATGTTGACCGAATGATTTTAAAATTGTAAAAATAGCAAACGAAGTCGAAAATCATAAAATTTGTTAGGATGTCATGATATCATACGACGAGGCTGGGGTAAAAATTAAGAAGGTTTCGAATATTTTATCAGTACGACGCTCACAAAACCGAAGATTCTCCGGAGTAGATTATAAGTGTTGAGAATGATTGGTTAGATTTAGAGAGAAAGTGACGGCCGAATTGTCGTTTGATTTCAAATCTTTTTCCCTAGGCAATAAATAGCATATATGGGTTTATGCAAAAATTTTGTAAATTTTTGAATCCGTTTGATAATTTCTAAATTATTAGAAGAAAAAACTAATAAAATTATTTGCCGAGCGTAGCTCTCGGCACAAATGTGACACACGGCAAAATGGTTCAAAAAGATCGTCATCGCATGCTTTGCCGAGGGCTAACCCTAGGCACTCGGCGAAATACGCGTTTCTTAGAGTGCCTCGATCCGGCTCTCGGCAAAGCTCGATTTTGCCGAGTGCCCAGATCGGTGGCACTCGGCAAAGTTCGGCACTCGACAAATATCGCTTATATGGCCGCCTCCTCTCGGCGTCATTCACTTTGTGACTTAGCGAAAATACACGCCGCCGCCGCATCCCGCCGCCTCGCCGTCCCCGGCCGCCGCCTCCACCCGGCCGAGCCGCCGGGACGCCCGCCCGGCGACGCCTCCCGGCCGGGCTGCCCGGCCGACGCCCCGCCGGTTCCCCGGCGACGCGCCTGGCAGCGCCGCCACGCCTCGGACGCCCCGGCCGCCGCCTCCCGGTCGAGCTGCCCGGCCGACGGCAGCCGCCCGGCCGACGCCTCCCTCGGCCCGCCCCGGCCGACGCCCCCGCCGGCCCCGGCCGACGCCACCCCGTCCGACGCCGCCACGCCACCCGGCCGCCAACCACCCCTCCCGGCGGCACCCACGCCGACGCCATCCTCGATTGACGGCTCCCTCCCTTCGGTAATTTTTGTCATATTTTACATACATTAGAATGTTTTTGTGAGATTTTGTTAATAGATTTGAAATTGTTTGCATTAGAAATCGATTAATACCATGTGCAACATTAGAAACAAATTGATGGCAAAAAGAAACAAATTTAGGTATTTATTATAAACAAATCAATGGTAAAATGAATGATATTTATTGTATGCTCGTATATATTTAACAGATTATTGTATATATACCCGTATGAATGGAGTCGCATCGCGCAGCCATGTCGTCGCTTGTGGGCCGGCCATCGAGCCATGCTTCCCTATTTTGCAGGTGCCGCTGTCTTTATCGTAGTTTGTCTGTGTATAACGTAACCTTAGGCGTCTCCCGTTCGAAAGAGATACGGATGAAAATATGCGTTCCTCTTGCATATCTTTAACCATATCTTTTTCGAATTGTCCATGTTTTTTGGACAGCCTGAGAGTGTGTAGATGAGTTTACTTTCCATGGTCTAGTATTCTGGTCCGACTCAGAATTTCGGTAGTATCTCCCAGTTATTCTCTGGATACACAATCTTCCTGTCGGGATGTGTATTTGGAGAATAGCGGGGAGGTAAAGTCCCAGTTTAGCTGGAGTAGAGAGACCTTTGATGTTATGTTGCAGTTGTTGGGAGCCCGCTTCCGAATGGTCACCTTCGCCAAAGAGCATGTATGAGGCACAAAAACTCCTTCGTGCACTTAAGATGTCATATGAGTAGATACATGCTTGTCCGAACGGATGTATCCTATTTAGGAAAGAGCATGCGGAAGCAAAATACTGTGCAAAGTGTGGATCCTCTAGGTTCGTAGAGGTAAACTCTGGTGATGGGCATAAGAGGCAGCTCGCTGTCCCCATGAAGATCTTACGGTACCTTCCGTTCATACCGAGGATCCAACGGCTTTACATGATCGAGGAATCCGTGAAACAGATGACATGGCACAAGCTCGGACGTCGATACAATCCTGAGAAGCTTGTACATCTCGGTAAATAACCCCCAATAATGACCACGACGGTTGGGCGCCATGGCCATCTCGGTAAATTTCTTTTGAACAATTGTAATTCGGGTATCTACTATGAACTACTATATTTTCTTTGAATTTCATTTGCGAATTATGGACTACGTACTGTGAACTACTATGTTTATGTTTTGTGGATTGTGACTGTGACTACGAATGTGAATTATGTCTTGTGGATTGTGAATTATGGCTAAGCTGTTGTGATTGTGGTTGTCGATGTGGTTATACCGATTGGGGATGTGGAATGATGCTTATGGGGTTGTGGAATGATTGGGATTGTGAATGTGATGTATATATTGAAAATTTGTGAAATATGCGGCGAACAAATAAAAGAGGGTTAAAATTTTCACTTTGCCGAGTGCAACACTCGGCAAAGAGGGCCTTCGCCGAGAGCAATGGCCAAAACACTCGGCAAAGAGGGTAACTGGGGTTAAGGTACCCTCTTTGCCGAGTGCACAAACTTCGCGAGGGCGTGACAAAAGCACTCGGCGAAATGACCACTTTCGCCGAGCGCTTTTGCCAAAGCACTCGGCGAAGTTTTCAATTTCATCGAGAGCTTTTGCGAAAACACTCGGCGAAGTATGGGTATTCGCCGAGTGTTTTCTTCCACGACACTCGGCAAAATTGAAAACTTCGCCGAGTGTTTTTCGAGCTCTTGGCAAACTTTTCCATCACCGTATACCCAACCTAACGTGTACTTTTTTTGCCAAGTGTTGAAGCGATACTCGACGAAGATTTTGCCGAGTGCCCGATGAAAAACTCTCGGCAAAGAGCTCTTTGCCGATCCAAAGTTCACCGTGTGACCTATGCTGAGTGCAACTCTCGGCGACATTTTCGCCGAGTGTTAAACAGGCTTCGCCGAGTGTCCCAGGCACTCGGCAAAAAGGGAATTTCCCGTAGTGATGGGTAGGAATCTGACGGAGAACTCAACATTGAACACAAAAGTTAAATCCAAAGACCAAATAAACTAATGATGTTCCCTAAAAAAGGATACCGGTTACGTCAGTTTCATAATGTTACAGAAAGGCATCAAAATGTGTTGGTTTTACATATTGACCATGAGTTAGCACTGAATATTAAAATAGGGAAAGGATGCTACTATGTTATAAATGTGTAGCCTTTAAAAATGTGTGGAACAGTTATACTTTCTTATTATTAAATATGGATAATCCACTTGGGATTTATTTTTAATACATCATTTCAAATTAATGCAGTGTTGCGATCAAAATGTTTTGTTTTCTCTGCATGTACAGTCCTTGGAACATACCATAATTAAACATAACAAATTTAACACAATTCTAGGATAATCAGAAATGTAGCTATGGTAGCTTTTTTGGGACAAATTTGTTATGTGAACTAAAACGTTGTGTATTTTTCTCCTAGTCATTTTCAATTATTCTTTAGAACTACTAATGGTAATTCAAGCTAGGAATTTGGTTATTTTGGTCAGTTCCTTTGGTTAAAAAATTGGTTTTCCAATATGTCCACCAAAACTACAGCTATAAAAAACTGAATTTGTTCGACTCGGTATTTTTCTATTATTGTTTACCCACTTTGAATGTGCACCAAAAACAATCCACCGAATCAAGCAATGCACCAGATTAAGTAAACAAATCGAGCAAGGAACCGAGCAATCAAGCAATTGACTAACAGAGAGAAAAATATGAATGTGTCCTTGACAAGTACGAATTCATAGGGAATGCCAACGATATGGAACATGGAAGATGGTGAGCCACGGACCTTGTGTAGTACTCATATATATATCTCGCCACTTCGTTAGGGCGGGATACCGAGCCTGCTCGGCTTGGCTCACTCTGGCTCATTAGTATAACTCATGCATGCCTCATTAGCACCTCACATAATAGTCACTCCGTGGTACCTCTCCACACATGGCAAGGGTAGGCGGCGCACTTGGCAGCGATGGGATTTGGGTGGTCAAGCTATGGTGCGGATACGTGATAGTGTCTAAGTAAGAAATATATAGTAGAGGATCAAGTGAGGAGATAGCCCTCGGTTACTCGGCATGCGCATTCTCAGGGCGTTTTAGGCTAGCAGCGTTACTTGATCAATTTGTTTGGTTTGACCAGTTTATTAGAGAGTAAAAAACGACAATTTTAAAGAAAGAATCATCAAAGAAATTTAATAAAAGCATAACCAAAGACCAGATAAGCTGACGATTGTTTTTTAAGTTGGTTTTGAAATAATATAGGCCTACTCCTAGGTAATGTTATTTTAAAGTTTTTGTTTCGACACAAAAATCAGATATAGAATATATCCCTTTTGTTATCTTCCGCTCCGGGACCTGTGGGAGCTAAGTTGAAGATCTCCCTAAGTGCAATTCTTGAACTACTTTGTTTTAATTTAAATTCTTGGAATATTTTTCACCATGTTGCAACCTTGAAGGTAATCCATTTCCCTCTCCCTACTACCTATTGGGTTTGGATGCAACCAAACAAACCCATTTGGGTTAACAAATGCTATTACTTTTAAGATATTTTTTCTTCTATGTTCATAAATGACTCCAAAGATATTAATTTTTGTTATGATTTGTTTGAGATATTGGTCTATACTAGTCAATTTTGTAATCTTTGGAATACATTTAATATGCATTAATGTGTTGCTACTTATGTATTGATATGTAACCAAGTATGGGTGTTAACGCCCAGAGAGGAAGACTATCCAAAACGACAGTGGAGGCGCGCTAGGGTGGAGCATTAGAAAATACATCGTATTATTGTTGTTCCTTCTAAACATAGAAAAGTTCGTTGATATAGAACATTAGCCACTACGCCATCTTAATTTTATTCTAAACTTAGAAAAAAGTTTAATCATCTAGAACGTCGGATACTACATCATCTTTTTTCTAAACTTAGCAAAGTCAATGATATGGAAAGTGTAGTCACTACCTCATCTTATATTTATTCTAAAGTTAGCAAACTTGCATGAGTAACTGTCAATGTATATATTATTTGTGCCTTAAATAGAAGATCAATCTAGATATGGTGGCATGTTAAGCTTGATGAATAGTTTCAAGTTTATGTACTTATTAAAATTCAATTGAAAAGATATGTATATGTTTGTCTACATATGGGATATTTAAAATGTCTTACATGATTGGTTTTGCTTTTCATAAATGTTCTTATGCATGGATGAAATTATCATGAGAAGCTACAGTAATTTGATTTGTAGTTATTAATTTTTAATGAAAATGCTATTGTTAAGAAGATTTTCTACCTAGCATAGTCTAGAGAGAACTCAGAGAAGATAATGCTTGTGCATATTTGCAATTTTGCATGATGTCTGATTCTATGCAGCATTAGCTAACTAGTGGCAAAAGAATATCTTCTATACTTGATAATATATAATGCTGATGAATTAACTATACTTATTACCACTTGATTCAATTTTGACTTTATTTGGACTAACAATATTGTGTTGGTCAATTGATATGATTTGCTAAGAATTGTTAAGACCAACATTAAGATATTAGGACATGTGGATGGAACAAAATTTATTAATAGAATCTACTTCCATACCTTCAAGATGGATAATTTCTATAGCATAGACATGTAATTAATTATATGATGGTATGTTTAATCTTTACTGGATATTAGTCATTAGCAATATTAATTAGGAGTTTAACATTATACACAATGACGATAGAATTAACCTTTTGGTAAAATACAGAACCATATAAAATGATCTTAATATTGAGCCGTTAAATGTTAACAAATAGCTATCAATAAATTTTAAACATTAATTTATTCACTTTTGAAATAAACAAATTACTGTGGTTGAATGTTCTTTTTGAAAGTGGTGTTGTCATGAATCTTTTCATGTACTTAATATATATGTATGTTGTGAGCGTTGGCTTGCCCTTCCTTTTAATATTTTCATTTATTAAAGTGTTGTGCTTCACATTTTTATTTTTTTGAAGTTATAACCTAGTGTTCTTTTGGTCATGCAAACACATTGTCGAAACTTGGTTTCGGCAATATATTTTATGGGGTCGCAGTCGAGATCGCCAAGCACAATGGGTTAGAAGGAGAAAAAGATTTAGACAGGTTCAGGCCCTCTCGAGAGGTAATACCCTACTCCTGTTTCGGTGGATTCGATCCGCCGGGTGTCTTTATTGATCTCGGGATCTAAAGCTCTCGCTTATGAAGTTGAATCTCAGATCTAGTGTTGGAATATCCCTCAAGGGACGCCCCTTACCCCCCTTATATAGTCTTGGGAGGAAGGGTTTACAAGTCGGAAACTCTATCTTATTCTAAGTTGGTTCCCTCAATCTTACCAAACCGTGACTATAGGCCGATTGCCTTATCTCTATCGGCAACCGTAACACCTAAGTCAAGTTCGGCTTACAGATATAGCAGGCGCAATCTATCCCTACCTCCAGTCGGATAAGCTTGCCAAGTAGATACCCGATTGCCACAATCTCCACAGTAGCCCCCGAGTCCTTTTCGGTCGACGAGACAACTCGGCTTCAGACCAAAGCAGCACTCAACCAAAAATCTCTTTGACCGAGTGCTTTTGGCGCCGAGTGATTCCATCATCTCTGCTGAATCTTCCCGAGTGGCTCCAAAGACTGTGAAGGGCTGGGAAAATATATAAAAAATTCTCAAAAATAAATATCTAGGTGCATCTCTGATGCACCTAATTATAGGTGTAGCCCCGACTATGTGGTTAGTCAAAAATAGACTAAGCATATAGTCAAGAACTATAAAAAATTATTCTCATGTTAATGTCTAGCTCATGCTAAAGCAATCATAGAAATCTTATTACTCGGCAAGTTCATACTCAGCCAGTGAATTTGCCCGAGTCATCTCGAACAAATAATTCAATCATCCCTCATGGGTAAAAAACACTCGGTTAACTCTTGCCCAACCGAGTGGATTCGCCCGAGTAATCCCGGAATAAATATTTCATTCAACCCTAGCGGGTAAAAGCACTCGGTAAGCTCATGCTTATCCGAGTAGATCTGCCCGAGTCATCCGGAACAAATACTTTAATCATCCCTCATGGGAAAATAAGTTCTTTCAATCATATGAAAAATATGACCAAGTTATTAAACAGCTTTTGCCATAATCTTGGTCTCAATCTTATAAAGATCTTCACCAAGGTGGAAAACAAACAGCATCGGCAAGATTACCCGACCAAATGCTGAAAAACCAAACAGCCCTTGTTCACCAAGGTGGCTATAAAAACTCTGCTGGTCACCTTCCAAATTGCATCGTGTCGGCTTCTCATGAAGTCGACAAACCGCGGTATGGAAGGATCTTTAAAGGTATTGGGCACTCGGACACGCGCATATTGCCGGGGCAAATCCGCTTAAGCTCATCCGCTTAAGTCCCTAAGGACACGTATCGACCACACCTTAGTTGGGCCGTAGATTTTCTTATGGGCTCGGCCCACTCACCGAAAACCTAGCGCAACCCTCAAATCTTTCTTTATAAAGACACGAGGTCGTCCCGCCTCTTCATCTTCCAAAAATTCCCTTCTCGCAATACTGTTCATCAGTTCATTGCGGAGAACCCTAGGCTTGCGCACTTCTCAGTCCATCCGCCAAGAAGCTCGCTTGCCGCGACAACTAGCTCCCGCAACCAAAACTCCCACATCTTTCGCCCAAGATCCAACCTTTCTCACGGATCCGCTCCTCATCAACCTCGATCTCATGGCGGAGGAGAAGAATATTCCGTTCGACCAATGGGCCACCTCGGACGTGAGAGAATACACCCTCAAGGAGATGGTGAAGCACGGCGTGCTTCCGCCCAAGGAACTTGTGGGATGGCGCCGGCGGCGGGGAGGACTTCCCGACCCCAAACACCGTGAGCTCGTTGTCTTTACCTCCTTTTTCTATTGCGGATTCAGTCTTCCCACCTCCGAATTCTTTCGGGGCTTTTGGATTACTATGGTCTTCACATCTACCATCTGAACCCCAACTCGATGCTTCACATCGCACTCTTTATTCATGTGTGTGAAGCCTTCCTTGGCATTCTTCCTCATTTCAATCTATTCCGTCGCATGTTCTACCTGAAACCCCATCCGAACAAGGACCAACCTTGCGTCGTTGGTGGGGCAGGCTTCCAGCTTCGCGGATCTCTCCGCAAAGACTACTTCTCTCTCCCTTGAAATCCTCGAACAAAGGCGGCACTCGAACCGGTTCTACATCGGCAATCTTGAACCCGGCCTCCCTTCCTTTGTCGGTCTTCCTCCTGTCCCCAAACCATCTTGGAGCACCGTCCCGGTAGCCCAAGAATGGGATGAGGCCAACGATCTGCTCGCGAAGATCCTGGCGATGAAGAAGAGGAACCTTCGCGGGGAACAAATCACTCGGCATTTCATCGTGCCGTGGCGCCAATCGGGAGCGATCGAAGTCGGCCTTCGAGTACGAAGGCGGAACAGACCCAATCGGGAGGACCCGGATCCGCTTACATACGAGATCCTGAAGATCCGGATGTACAAGCTCTTCTCATCCGGGATCTCAGTCGAGCGAGCCCTCATACTACCAGTCCTTCCATTCAGCATCCATCGACCTCCTCCTCCGGTAAGCCGATTGATTGCTTTATAGTATCTTTCGATCTTGATGTCTTGTCGCTTAACGTTGCGCCTTCCTTCTTCTGCAGGAGAACGCCTCTATCATTTCCAAGCCGTATAAGATGGCTCATGATGACGCGCAGCGTCGCGCCCCAAGAAGCCGGCGGCGGGATAAAAATCCAAGCTGATCCGGTCGGGAAGCGGGCGGCGCCGAGTGAGGACTCGAACAAGCGCGCAAGCAAAGGCGGGCGATCATCGAGGACTCGGATGACGACGTCCCGGCTCCTCCAGTCGAGACTCCGCCTCTAAGGCGATCGCCGCGGACTGCACCGAAGATCCGCCGATCAACCAGGTAAGCTCTGAAACCAAAGTCCTGAGCTCTTTCATAGAAAACTTTTCTTTATCTTCGCTGTATTTACTTGTGCAGGAAGCCCCAGGATATAGATCCTGTCGGAGGGGATGAAGGGCCGACCCGGCCGCGCTCTCGAGCGCCAAGGCCGTCGAGCCAAAACCCGGAGCCCGCAACCAAGTGCGGCGTTCCGGAGAAGCACCCTTCTCCTCGAAGGAGAGCGCCCCGGGAAGAGCCCCCGCCGGGATATCCCGACCGGAAACCGATCAGTGCGGAAGCCCACGATGCGGCCGAGAGCCCCGGCCGAGGGTCACTCGGCACAGAGCCCGAAGAAGAAGAAGGCCCGCTGCCCCACCTAGGCGGGCGCCACCGAAACCGTGAGATTTGCTTGAACTTTCCTTTGTTCTTTCAATTTTGAATCTTTCATGTCTTCATTGGTCTTTCTTATTTGCTAGCCACGGTAGAAGAGATCCCCAGGTTACAGTCTTCTGAGACCTGGGTTCCTCCGATTAGAATCGAGTGGCGGGACTCGGAAGGCGAGAGACGGGCATCATCCTCGGCCGGCGAGTGAAAAGGATGAAAGGGATGCCCTCGTCGAGAGCCCGAACGAGGCGACCCGCCGCTCAACGTAAGCCTTCATCTTTCTTTTTGATTATATCTTCGTTATCCTTGATCGATCATCCTTCGCTTCGCATGCGAAAGAATATTGCCGCTCAATGGCAAAATCGAGGCGCGGAAAAGGCGGTGCCTCACTTAAACTCCTTGGAGGACGTTCGGCGGCAGTGAAGGTCACTCGGGAGGAGGCCGCTTCAAGGGAGGCCGCTTTAAGGAAGGAGATCTCGGAGCTTCGAGAAGCGAACCTCGACCTCCGCGGATCAATCGGAAGTAAGCTGCCTCTCGGCTTCATCGTGATTCTTTTGTTGATCTTGTCTATTGATAATCCTCTTTTGTTGTAGAAAATTCTTCGGAGGTCCACTCGCTTCAAGTCCAACTGGAAGCGGTCAACCTCGACAAGGCCGAAATGGAGGCCGAATTTGAAGGTAACCTTCTTTGAAGTTGAATTTCATGTCTTGCTTCATTCCCGAGTGCCTTGACCGATCTAGGACTCCTTGCGGCTTATAAGATAAAGACCGAGCCCAGGTATGACGTCTTACTCGGGCGGATCAAATCCAACGACGAGATACGGGAAGAGGTCGCCAATGCCGCCGCACCAATCTTGGCGACCTTATTTGATCAAGGGGTTGGGGCGCTCGCTGGAGCCAATCAAGGTCTTCGACAAGCTCCTACTGCTCTCCGAGCGATATCGAAGAACATCACCGAAGCGACCAACATGGGGGCTGGTCGGCTCTTGCCTGAGACCAAGTCCCTCTACCCCGAGTGGATATTCATTCAATCGGGGAGGGCTTCGAGGGAACAACAGATGAGCGAGCCCTAGATATGCTCGGCGAGGCGCAAGAGGCGGCGAAAAGATCTCTTTGGATGTAGTAAACAATTTCAAGCTTTGAACTTATATTCGACTTCGCTTTGTGAATGTCATGTAATCATGATACTCTTGACATGGAATCTTTGTGACTATTTTTAGTTTATTTATGTCAATGCCTTGATTCGAGCTTTTGCGTGAAATTTCTTAAGTAGTTTTTGTCCTGGGTCATCAAGCCTAGGCTCGATTAGGTCATCGGAAAACTCTCGGTCCTTAGACACCGAGCTCGAGTCGAAGGACATTAAACAATGATAAACCAAATTATGCACAAAAATTTGACGAGGAAAATTCGAGCTTTATTGATATGTGTATCGCCCCATTGCTAGCTCAAGAAGTCATCTTGCTTGAGGTTGGCGATCAAGGAAAACATGAGGCCTTAGCCAAATTAGGCGTAAAACCGCCGAAGATGTTCGATGTTCCAGGAGTTCTCCACCATAGACCCGTCCTCGCGCTTTAGCGGTGAGGCAGGCCGAGTCACTTCGGCGATTATATAGGGTCCTTCCCATAAGGGAGATAACTTGTGTCGGTCTTTGGTGGTCGGATTTTGCGTAGGACCAGTCGCCAACAATGAAAGCTCGTGCTCGCACGTTGCGGCGTGGTATCTTCCGAGCCCTTGAAGGTATTTGGCCGATTGGATGAGGGCGCCTCGCGGGCCTCTTCCAATCGGGTGAGGTCATCCACTCGGTCGATGTCGTAGCGTTCATCGTTGAAGCTGCGGACCGGAGGGACTCAAACTCCATCTCATTTGGCAACATGGCTTGCGCCATAGACCGAAAAGAAAGGAGTTTGGCCGGTGGCCCGGCCAGGTGTAGTTCGCGGCGACCATAGAACCGAGGGAAGTTCTTGGACCCACTTGCCGGCGTAAGGGCTTAGCCGGTCGAAGACGCGAGCCTTGATGCCTTGAAGGACCATGCCGTTTGCTCGCTCGACTTGCCCATTGCTTTTGGGGTGAGCTACGATGCGTAGCGATTTTGATTCCAAAGTCTTCGCGAGAATTCCTTGAAGATGCCTCCCGTGAACGGGTCCCATTATCGATTATGATTCTGTTTGGGACGCCGAAGCGGTGCACGATGTTGAGGAAAAATCCCGTGCTTTGTCGGCGGTGATTGTGGCAACCGGCTTGGCTTCAATCCACTTGGAGAACTTGTCGATTGCGACGAAGAGGTGTGTGAAACCTCCCGGAGCTTTCTTGAAAGGGCCAACCATGTCCAGCCCCCATGCAAACGGCCGGGAAAGTGGGATTGTTTGAAGCTCTGGCCGGGACATGGCTTTGTCGGGCAAAAACGGCATCCTTCGCAGTTCTTACGACTTTATCCGCGTCGGAGACCGCGGTGAGCCGAAGAATCCTTGCCTGTAAGCTTTGCCGACTAGAGTGCGTGCCGCCGCGTGGCTTCCTCATATGCCCGAGTGGATATCTTGGAGTAATTGTTTCCCTTCTTCGGGTGTGATGCACCTCATTAGGATTCCAGAGGGGCTTCTCTTGTATAAATCGGAGTCGACCGTGACGTACGCTTGGCAACGACGCCGGACGCGTTACGCTTCATCCTGGTCATCCCGGCTCTTCTTGAGTTAGAAATTTGATGAGCGGCGTCCTCCGGTCGGTATCGATCATGGTGACTTCGTTCGTGGTTTGCTCGTTGGGAGCTGTCTTTGCCGTGACGGTTGGCTCGTAGAGATGTTCGACAAAGACATCTGTCGGGGCGGCTTCGCGCTTTGATCCGAACTGCGCTAGCTCATCGGCAGCTTCGTTGTTGTGTCTCAGGACATGAGAGAGTTCGAGTCCGTCAAACTTGTCCTCAAGCTTGCGGACCTCTTGTCGGTAGGCCTCCATAGTGTCGTTTAAGCAAGACCAGTCTTTCATCACTTGATTGACGACCAGTGGGAGTCGCCTTTCACAATAAGTCGACGAATCCGAGTGAGGCGCAAGGCGCATCCATGTAAGAGAGCTTCGTATTCGGCGACGTTGTGTGAGGCGGAGAAGTGGAGGTGAAGGGCATATCTTAGCCTTTCCCGTCGGGAGATCGGCACAACTCCTGCTCCCAAGCCGGTGATCCTCTTGGATCCGTCGAAGTGCATGGTCCGGTGTTGGAGGTCTTCCCGAGGTACGTGCTCTTGCTGTTCGATCCACTCGGCCGGGAAGTCCGCTAAGGCTTGTGACTTAATGGACGTCCGGGCTTAAAAGTTAAGTCCAGCGGCATCGGTTCCAGGGCCCACTTGGCGATGCGCCCGGTTGCCTCGCGGTTGTGGATGACGTCGCCGAGTGGAAAAGAGGTGATGACGGTGACCGAGTGACCACCGAAAGTAGTGTGCCAATTTCCTCGCGGTTATTAGAACACCATAAAGCAATTTTTGTACACAGGGGTATCGGATTTTGGCTCTCCAAAACCGACAAAGTAAATTGGTCTTTGAATCTTTTGGGCCCGTCCTTCTTCTTCTCGTTCAACCACAAGGACCGTGCTGACCACTTGGTGAGTGGCGAGACGTACAGCAAGAGGGGTTCTGGGGCGAGGTGAAGCCAAGACGGGTGGCGTGGTAAGGAACTCTTTGAAGTCTTCAAAGGCCTTGTCGCTTCGTGGTCCACTGGAAGTCGTCTGTCTTCTTCAGCGATGCGAAGAAGGGCATGCCTCGCTCGCCGAGTCGGGAAATGAAACGGCTTAGTGCCGCCATGCAGCCAGTGAGCTTTTGGACGTCTTTCTGATTACTCGGGGGCTTCATGTTTAAGATGGCGTTGATCTTTTCTGGGTTTGCTTCAATGCCGCGATGTGATACCATGAAGCCGAGCGGTTGCGATGGGACGCCGAAGGTGCACTTCTCCGGTTCAACTTCATTCGAAGGCCCGGATGTTTGCAAAGGTTTCTTCTAAGTCGGCGATCGGTCTTCTTTACGCTTGGTCTTGATGACAACATCGTCGACATAAGCTTCAACGTTTTTGCCGATCTGCGTCCGGAAGCATCTTTGGATCATGCGTTGGTATGTAGCTCCGGCGTTCTTTAGGCCGAAAGGCATGGTGATGTAGCAAGAGGCCCCGAACGGCGTGATGAAAGATGTCTTCAAGCGTGGATTCTTTTAGACGATCGGTGATAGCCGAGTAACAATCCAAGAAGCTTAGGAGTTCGCAGCTGTTGAGTCGACAACTTGGTCGATACGGGGTAGCCCGAATGGATCTTTGGGGCAGGCCTTGTTGAGGTCGGTGTAATCGACGCACATGCGCCATTGCCCCGTCTTCTTGCGGACCAAGACTGGATTGGCTAGCGTCGGGATGAAGGACTTCTTTAATGAAGCCGGCAGCCAAGAGCTTTGCGAGTTCTTCTTTGATCGCGTCTTTTCGATCCTGTGCGAACCTGCGTAATCGTTGTTTAATTGGTTTGGCGTCATGTTTGACGTTCAGAGAGTGCTCGATCACCTCCCTAGGAATTCCAGGCATATCGGATGGTTTCCAAGCAAAAACATCTTTATTACTTTGGAGGAAGGTGACGAGCGCGCTTTCCTATTTAGGATCTAGGTCGGCGCCGATTACGGCTTTGGAGGGATCGGACAAATCAAGGGAGATCTTCTTGGTCTTGGCGTCGCGGATCCCGATTTGGCTATCTTCTTCGCGGGGACTTCGCCCTCTGCCGAAGTTGATGCAGCCAATCGGACTTCTTGTTGGCCACGTAATCTCTCGCGAGATTGGGCCATGTCGCAGCTCTCCTTGTCGCGGTGAAGGCTTGCTTCACGTCGCTGCGAAGAGTGATGACGCCGTTGGGACCCGACATCTTCATGCAAAGATAAGTGTAGTGAGGGATCGCCATGAACTTGGCAAGCGCAGGCCTTCCGATGATGGCATGATATGCCGTTTCGAAGTCGGCCACCTCGAAAGTGACGTTCTTCGTTCGGAAATTCTCTCGGGCTCCGAAGGTGACTGGGAGAGAGATATGCCCGAGTGGTGTTGAAGATAGCCCGGATAACTCCGTGGAAGGGGGTGAGCTTGCTTTGAGTTCGGCCCTCGGGATGCATTTCATCCATAGTCTTGGCAAACAGGATGTTGAGGGGCCGCCCGTCGATGAGGACGCGCTTAAGCCCGATGTTGCGGACTACGGGGTCCGGGACGAGTGGATAGCGTCCCGGTGGACCACTCGGTCGGGATGATCCGAGCGGTCAAATGTGATGGCCACCTCCGACCATCGCAGATATTGAGGACTTCGAGTTGAGCCGCGTTGACCTCCGGTCGCTTAGCTTCGTTTCCTCTTGGATTCATAAGCTAACGGGCCCCGAAGATGTGGTTGAGCTCCCCCACTGGATCTTGAAAAGGTTCGGCATTCTCGGCGCGTTGTTCTTCTTGGCGCGGATGGGCCAGCCTCGTCGTCGGCTTCTTGTTGAGCTGCGCCGCATCTTGTTCAATGAACCGCTTGTAGATAAAGCGATCCTTTGCCGCGTGCTTGTGATTCGGATGGTGGGTGCACCGGGCGTTCATGATGGCGTCGTAGGCGGCGACTCGGGGACGGCGTTGAGTATTGGAGGTCGCGGCCACTGGGTCTTGGATCGGCGCTTGCGATCCTTCGGGCCACTGGGTTGTTGTTGCCGCCATCCTTCTTAGGATTTCGGCTTCCTCTGCGTGCTTGTCCTCTCTTCCGTCGGGCCGATCTTGACGGGCGGCCTTGATGGCGTCGTTTGATTTGGCGTACGAGTTCGCCGTCTCAAACATCCGCTTCACCGTCTTCGGTGGCTTGCGTCCGAACTTGCCGATAAGCGGCTCATCACGGACTCCCTTCGGAAGGCGGCGATGATGATGTCATCGGTGATGTTCGGGATCTTGTTGCGCTTCTCGGAGAAGCGACGAATGTAATCCTTCGGAGGCTCGTCCGGCTTCCGGGATGACATTGTAAAGGTCGAAGTGCGTGCGGGCCTCTCGAAGGTGCCTTGGAAGTTGGCGATGAAGTGGTCCCTCGGCTCGCTCCACGAGCCGATTGAGCCTCTTGGCAGTGGTGAGCCAATTTCGCCGAGTTTGCGAGGGCCACGGGCAGGTAGTTCGCCATGGCTTTGTTGTCGCCACTGCGCTCGGATGGCAAGGGTATATACGATTAACCAAGACTCGGGTCGGTTTTGCCATCGTACCTTTCTATCCCTGGGCTTAAAACCACTCGGCCAATGCACTCGGCGGAGCTCCCAGTGAAGGCCGGTACTCCATCGTCGCCGCTATCGGTGATCCCCTCCGATCTTCCGGAGTGCGACGGTCGCGCTCTTGGTAGCGGCGGTCGAGACTTCCCGCGATCACTCGGCGGGTCTTGTTGGTGGTTGGGTAGCCGGCTGCTTGCGGTGGACTCGGTGGTGGACAGGTGGACGTCCATGTCGTTTGCGGCGGGAGTCGACCGTCTGCTCTTGGTGCCTCGGCGTGGACTCGGGAGGTGGGCCTCTTGGCCTAGTTGACGACCGAGCCGGCTCGGGCCTCCTATAGTCTCCCGACCTTAGGGGTGGGAGCGGCTCTTGTCGGCGTTTCGGCCACGGATTCGGCTTGGCCTTCTTGCCGAAGTGGTGGGAGGGCCGTTAGCCGTGGCGAACGATGGTCTTGATCTTATCAAGTATGGGAGTCACGTTGGCCGGAGCCGTCTCCATGACGGTATCCAAGAGCGTGAGTGCGGCGACAGCGTTCTGCTGTGGCGTCTGGAAGACATTGGTGTTGCGAACCCGTGTTTGGAGGATGGCCTCTGGGCGGATCGTCCAGGCACCACGAGATCACGCTTCCTTTTATCGGCCTCGTCTTTGCGTTGTTTGTCTTCTTGGCATGTCTTGCGTTCGAGCTCCACTGGCTCGCTCCTCTTCGGCAAGCCTTGGCCATGGCTGAGTCGGACTCATCCGGCTCGGCCATGAGGACGTCGAAGCACTTCGGCTCGCAGTCCATATGGCAGTCGGAGTTGTCGGCTTCGTCAGAAGGGATGCCGTAGAGATTGTCGAAGCCAGCGGAGCTGAGGTATCCGTTGAGCTCTGAAGATGGACAGGAGCCAAAGGACGGGAGGATGACAGCGACCTCCCTTGATCCTGGGTAACCCGGATCTGGATCGTTCCAGTCCGAGTCGGAGGTTGGGGGATCAGGCTCTTCCGAGTGGATCCTCGCCAACTCGGGGGAGAGCAGTTGACTGTAGATCTTGGCGACATTTGGTAACCCAAACGGCACCGAAAGGTCTTCAGCCGAGTAGATTGCTTCCGTCGGGGAGGCAAGAAGATTGGCGCAGATCTCGGCGGCATTCGGTAATCCGAATGGCGCCGAGTGAAGTCCGTCGTCGGAGAAGGTGGATCGCATCTTGGTCTTCAAGATGTTGTCAAAGATCTCGGCTGTTGGAGAGCCCGAACGGCGCCGAGTAGGTTGTTCCCTCCGACTGGTTCGAATCCGAGTCGAGGGAGGAGTCGCCGGCGAAGTTGGCGGCGAAGTCGCCGAGTCTTGAAGGAGATCCCATCACGCTTGTCGGCGAGATTGTTGAAGAAGTCTCGACGCGCGGCCCCCTACCTGGCGCGCCAACTGTCGAAACTTGGTTTCGGCAATATATTTTATGGGGTCGCAGTCGAGATCGCCAAGCACAATGGGTTAGAAGGAGAAAAAGATTTAGACAGGTTCAGGCCCTCTCGAGAGGTAATACCCTACTCCTGTTTCGGTGGATTCGATCCGCCGGGTGTCTTTATTGATCTCGGGATCTAAAGCTCTCGCTTATGAAGTTGAATCTCAGATCTAGTGTTGGAATATCCCTCAAGGGACGCCCCTTACCCCCCTTATATAGTCTTGGGAGGAAGGGTTTACAAGTCGGAAACTCTATCTTATTCTAAGTTGGTTCCCTCAATCTTACCAAACCGTGACTATAGGCCGATTGCCTTATCTCTATCGGCAACCGTAACACCTAAGTCAAGTTCGGCTTACAGATATAACGGGCGCAATCTATCCCTACCTCCAGGTCGGATAAGCTTGCCAAGTAGATACCCGATTGCCACAATCTCCACACACATCATTTTGGACATTGGCATGGTCTTTAAAATACAAGTTTGACCACTAATTTTTATTTCAAAATATATAAAGAACTAGATAAAACTATAAAAATCTAAATGTGTCTTGGATAAATCTTAATTACATAATTTGGTAAGATACTAGTGTTCAAAGTTCAAGATGGCATGTTTTCAGACCAAAGATTATGATTTGGTAGTTCGCCATGCATTTTTGGTACTTGGGATACTCCAAAATGAAAATATATGTTATGATCTTGTGCTATTGCAGCTTGTCAGTAGTACTCCAACATCTCCCCTTGTCCTCTTGTAAATTTGTAATCATGAAGTTATCTCGTCAAAGTTGTGAAAGGTAAGTCTAGGTAGAGTGAAGAAGTGATCTTTAATATCTTGGTGGTTGATGTTGCATGCCCGATTAATGCCGTGAAAAAAATGCACAAAAAGATGCAATGAACAATTGACATTGCAGAGTTGAAACGATGTCTGCCAATGAACGACATGCTTGATGTATATGAAAAATACATGAAATACAATTGAATAAAGTGCTATAAAATAAACAACGATATATGTAATTATCCATGAGGAAAAATATAATGGTCAAAATAAAATAATCTTTCACACTATGACATAATAAGCAACAATCGAGTAGCTAAAGACATTCACAATGAAGACAACTTATATAATGTCCTTAAGGACTAACACCACATCCTAAAAATTATTTTACCCCAGTGCAAACGGCTTCGAGTGGTAGCTTCCTTTTTATGTCAAACCCTAATATTTTCTATCTCACTCCTTATATATATAATTTCAATTCATACATAAGTCTAAAGTTTTACTCATACACACAAAATCTATGAACTAAATATGTCTCCTCATGTCCTTCCCTCTACCATTATCTGTCACCCTCTCCCCTATTCTCCCGTGTCTTTTTGTCCCTAGTTCTTCTGTCGCCCCCGCCCTTCTTATTCAGTCAAACTTTGCCAAACACCGCCACATCCTCGAGCGCATGACACAATCCTTCTCCTCTCGATGCCGAAGTAGCCCAAGCTGACAGTGGTTCAATTTGCCACCGTTGACCATCAATTGGGCCAAGGCCTTGTTGGATCTAGTCATGAGCTCATCCATGTTGGCTGCGAGCTCGTCGGTTGTGGCTAGACCAGATCGGTCTCGTCGTCGTCATCTTCTTGGTCAACAGTGGTAAGGTCTTTCAGCTAGTATGTCCCTTCCGGCCGCCACCCCTCCACTGTCCATATTTGGCCACCATCGTCCATCCATGTATCTTACCGGATGCCGTTCTTCAGCAACTGCTCTTAACCCTCTAGATCTAGCTAGGCAGGGCGATGTGTTCATCCAACTTGAACCCCAAGCTTTGGCTCTATATCCTTGTCGAGGCTACCGTGCCTTCTGCAAGGTATGAACACCTTACCGAGGCCACTCACCCTGTTGCCCATATCCTCTCTCTCCTCCACAACAGGATGGCTCCTGTGTGGTGACTCCCTACTCGTCATGTAGGAGTGTTGTGAATGGCGTAATTCAAACACTACTGTTTTTTTAAAAAAATAAATGCAAACACTACATGCATGCAGATGCAGTTGCTTAGGTGTGACAGTACGGAACAACGTTGCCTCCTTGCTCGATCTACCTCTCACTACACCATCCATACTACAAAGGAGCCTACAACATCCTACTCCATCAGAGACACTGACCCATCAACAGTTGAGCTATAGCTCCAGGCTTCACCCCAGCGATGGATCACCCCCGGCTAGCTGTGGCTGGCCACGGCCGGCTACAGTTAGCCGCCATGCGGGCGGAGGCAACGTTGGCACCACCGGGTTGGGCGTTTCGGGAAGCGGATTTAGCGACGCTGGCGCTGGGCTCCGTCCGGTGCAGCAGGAGGCAAAGGAGATCAATATTCTTGCCGTTTCTAGCCGCGATTCGATCGGGCATCACAGCGCGCGCCCATCCCTCATCCTTCCGGAGCCCCTCTCCGCTTCGGCAAAATGGGCCAGGACACCGCAAAATGGTCTTTTGTCCACACTGCCAAGATAGAAAAGCATGTGTGCGCTTGCTGAAATATATACATATATATAGAGAGTTAAATCTGTCTCGCCGAGTCATGCTGTTTGCCCAGAATTACAATGTGGCCCTGGCGGTTAGCCCAGCATTGCACTCACCAGATGAAAGGCGTTGGATTCTTCACAGGATGCATGCAGTGGCAACGAGCAGAGTAAAAAAAAAAACCTAAAACTGGGCTCTCCTGCTCGGTGAAAAGAAAAACCGATGAAACAGGAGCCGGAGTTTGACGACGATCTCAAGCTCTCCACGTGGCAATGCGTGCCACCTGGAGGCGGCTGCGGCGGGGACAGCAGCCAGCGGAGCATGCAGCTAGCTATAGCTAGCTAGCCGTGGGGCCCACCGCTCGTCAGATAGCTGTGGGGCCCGACTGGGATTCAAGTAAGCGGGGCCCGTGGCCGTACGTACGCTCTCCGCGTCGAGATCCTCCTCCTCCTCACTTCGCTAGGCTAGCTGTGCGCGCAGCGCCACCCTGACCCTACTCCCCTCCGTGCTCCGGTCGTTTCTGCGGAACGGCATGGATTTTTTAAACATATTTTTCAAACTACTAAATAATTTATTTATTTTTTATAAAAATATATGAAAGTTACTTTAAAATATTAGATAATTTTTTTATTTTTAATAATTAAAACTTAACTAATTATATGTTAATATCATCTCGTTTTACATAAAATTTTTTATTTCATGTATAAAAAACACCACCTAAGAGCTCTCGCCAGGAATCTAGATCACATCAACCGCACGCGCCATGGCCGCCAATTGAATGGAGATGGAGAGCTGTGCATATGCCCGCAATGAACAACCAGGCCTTGGGCTTTATAGCCCTTCAGAGAAGAGAGAGACCGCAAGGGGCCTGTGCAATTTTGCAAAACTAACGGACCACTACTGAAAAAATTATTTTCGGTTGAAGTATCAAAATTCATAATAGTCCGATTTGAATAGTACAGATGACTAAAAAATATTTTTAGTCTCGGTTTAAAAAGTCTATGGATTTCTAGGAACATTAGTCCCGTTCGTGACACGAGCCGGGACTAAAGATCATCTTTAGTCCGGTTCAAATATTATCGGATGTTGTCGAGCGCTGGACATCTTTAGTCCGGTTGGTAACACCAACCGTCCGGCGCCCGACAGGTTCCACGGTCTCTTTAATCCGGTTGAACATCCACGGGACTAAAGATGTTATTTTGTCCGGTTGATGTCCCAGGTTGGTGTTACCAACCGGTACTAAAGATAATTTTGATCTTTAGTCTTGGTTGGTAACACCAACCGAGACAAAAGTGATTGTGCTTATTTTTTAAGCTGAACCTAATAAAAATATACAAATTTTACTATATTATTCAAATAACCTAAATTAATTTGAGGGAATCGTAATTTCAAAAGTGTGGTGTTGTGTCGGGGTGGGTGATAGAAGATAGTAGGAAGCTTTAATTTTGTTATTACATATCATCATATTGTTATTAACTTAGGATTCTCAATATACGAAATCTTTTGTAAAACTATTTTGGTGATAATATATAAATCGGAGGGATGTACAATATTGATAAGAATATTCAAACCCTTGCCGTCACGTCTAGTTTATGCGCGTGTAACAAGTTTTACGCGCATTGTTCCCGTTTCGTCCTCTAACTCAGAGTCGGTTTTTAAAACGATCATAACTTTCGCATACGGACTCCGATCGAGACGTTCCATATATGAAAATCGATGAGGAAAAATTTCGGATGCGTTCGTTATTTTCACCAAAAACGCCTCGAAGGTTGCCTTTTCGAGCCCAGGAAGTTTTTTTGATTCCGAGTGTGTCTTCGAATTTTCCACGAGCCACGTCTTTTGCTTGTTTACGCTCAAATTTTTTGTGGTTACCTCTCGTGTACTTCTAAGTCCATAAAAATATATAAAAATAAAAAGTCAAATTTTTCCAAAAAACAACAACTTCGATGAATATGAAAAATAAAGAGCGGCAAAAGAGGAACATTATCTAGAAGAGCATATTAATGTCTAGGATTATCTATGTTTGATTAAATTTTAATATTATTGTTTTAAACCTATATTTAATGAATTTAATTTGGCCCTATTTACTAATTATTTAATTGTTAACCCTCGTCGGGACCAAATAAATTTGGAAAAATACCAGAAATTATTTTAGTCCCGGTTGGTGGCACTGCAACCGGAACTAAAGATTATCTTTAGTCCGGTTGGTGCCACCAACCGGGACAAAAGATAAATTGAAAATAGCGGAAAATTATCTTTAGTCCCGGTTGGTGACACCAACCGAGACTAAAATTAAGGGCTATATATATCTCAGGCGCGCATTGTCTTCTCCACCGATCCAACACTTAGCACATTTTTCAGATCTCTCTCCCTCTCCCTCTCAGCTCTCTCCTCTCCCTCTCTCTCTCCCTCTCCTCTTCCTCTCCCTCGGCAAGCAAGGGGAGGAGATGGCGGCGGCAGGGGAGGAGGTGGCGGCAACGGGGCGCTTCTCATCGGCGAGCGGGACAAAGGCGCGCGCGAGCGGAGTCGGCGGCGGCGGCGGCGAGAGCCGGCGGCAACGACGAGCGAAAAATTGATGTTGTTGTTGTATTTTGTTGTATATATAGTGTGGACAATTTATTGTATATATGTGTGAACAAATTTGTGGATAATTTGTTGTATATATGTGTGAATTTTGTTGTTGCATTTTGTTGTATTCAATCGTTGAAAAAAATAATTTCGATGTTGTTTGCATATATATGTATGTTATGTGTTATATGTATGTTATGTGTTATATATATGTGTTATGTATTTACACATATATATGCATATTTGCATATATATATATGTGTGTGTTTAAATAAGCAGTAACAAGCTAAGAGCAGGAGCAAATTAAAAAATTTAAAAAAAATTTAGTCCCGGTTGGAGCCACCAACCGGGACTAAAGATGACGGAGCTGCCATGTGGCGCCGCCATCTTTAGTCCTGGTTGGTGGCTCAACCGGACTAAAGATCATCTTTAGTCCCGATTATTTGAACCAAGACTAAAGATAGCGATCTTTAATCCGGATTCGTAGTCCCGGTTTGACAACCGACTACAGCAAGTTGTCAACTGGGACAAATATGCTATTCTCCAGCTGTGGATGAAGAGCATATAGAGGTTGATACGCATATAAAATTTTAACGAAGCAAGCGGTAAATGAACAAACGATATACTGCATGTAAAATCTCTATCTCTACTATTATAAAAACTAGCAAAAATATTTATACGTTGCAACAGAAAAAATAAATAAAGAAAAATAAATAAAGAATAGCCCAATAAGACGGTTGGTCTTTCCAATTTCTGGTGAGAAACGAAAACCATAAACAAAAAGTAGAAATCATGTTTCGTCATTGTCTAACTATTGCTCTTGACGATATAATTTACTCATCAACAACTCGACATTAGACATACTGAATTAGCAATTCGTTCTAAATTTTCTTTGATAAACTTTTCTGAATGACATGGTATGAGACCGCATTTGACCATCTTAGTCTCAACTGCTTGAAGCTTGATTTTCTCGCACTTGTTTCCGTTCATCGTCAACAACCCCTCCCCTTCCCTCGTCTTCACCAGTTTCATGATCTTGATGAGAGTTTTGGGTTTTTTTAGCCAACAGATCCATCAGCTTAGTTTGCCTGAGAATAAAATTCCCGATAACATCGAACTTCATCACATCAAACATAAAAGGCCATTACCATTGTCGTCATCAATGATAATCAAATTAACGGTTATCCTCCCAATTAAACTTGACCCTGCAAAATTCAAATAAACTCTCTCCCTAGGCTAACTTTGTTAAGATATAAACTCTCTCTCTAGGCTTGCCTAGAGATTTTACTTTCATTTTTATTTTTATTAACATGTTTTTTAAACGCTAAACAATGTATTTAGTACGAAAATATAGAAGTTATTTTGAAATATCATATAAATCTACTTTTAAGTTTTTAATAATTAAAATTCAATTAATCTAATACTATTGACCTTTTCGTCTTGCGTGCCATGAGCATAAAATAACGAGAGAGAACCGAGAAAAGCTGCTAAGTTGTTCGCAGCACCAACTCCTCTATTTCGTCTCTGTTTTCGTTTTTTGGATGAACACTGTGGCTGTTTGAGAAAGCATCCAACACACACCGTAGCTCGATAAGAACTAGGATAGCCAAATTCAACAAGTGGTATCGAGCGGTTCTTTGCCAATCCCGACGCCATGTCTAGTGATGATGGAAACCAATGATATACCCCGCCGCCACGACAAACAAGCGGTGGCGGAAGCGGCGGGTCCGGCAGCAGTACTGAAGGGCAGATTGTGCAGCAGGCGCCGAGGGAGAATGGTGTGCCACTGCGCTACCCCGTTCTAACGAGAACCAATTACGTCGATAGGGCTTTGCTGATGCGAGTGAACCTACGCCGAGTTCAGGGAGGACTGGCAAGCAATGGCGACACTACTCCAGGCGGTCCCGAAGGAGATGTTGCGGCCTTTGTCTATGAAGAACATGGCCAAGGATGTCTGGGAAGCTATCAAGATGATGCGCGTCGGAGTGGAGCATGTTCGGGAGGCAAGGGAGCAAGCTGGGGTCGCAGTATGAGACAATTCAGTTCAAGGACGACGAGACTGTTGAAGAATTTGCCCTCTATTTGCACGCTCTCGTCATTGACATTCGAGACATGGGGGGTGTTCTCACTGACGAACACATGTTGAAGAAGCTGCTGCGGGTGGTGCCCATGCACTATCAACAACTCGCCATGTCCATCGAGCAATTGCTCGACCTGAAGACGATGCCTTTGGAGGACCTGGTTGGGCGCCTGTCAACCATTGAATCCTACAATCCCGCCGGCATGGCTGGTGAAGCTCAGGGCGGCTTGGTGCTGCTCACTGAAGAAGACTGGGCCTCTCGACTCAAGAAGAAGAAGAAGAAGGAGCAGGCGGACAACCCCTCTGGCGCCAAGTCTGCTAGTTCATCTCCAAGCCCGAAGAAGCCATGGCGTGGAAAGCGCGCGGGTCAGGGCCGCTCTGGCGAGGGTGGTCCAAGCAAAGACGGTGGCGCGACGGTGGCACCGCGAGACAAGTCGTCGGTTCGATGCTATAACTGTGACAATTTTGGGCATTTTGCCAAGGAGTGCCGCAAGCCACGCCACGAACGACGCCACAAGCTCATGTCGCGGAGACCCGGAAGGAACCATCGTTATTGGCAACGGCGACCGCCATGGTCACCGCGAGCGCCAGCGGCGGTGCCGGGACAATAGTCCTCGACGAGCCTCATGCACAACTTCATGTGGGGAGCCAGGAGGAGCTCCAGCCGGAACGGTGGTACCTAGACACCGGGGCAAGCAATCATATGTCCGGAAGGAAAGAGTTCTTCATCGAGCTTGATGAGAACGTGCGCGGGGTGGTTCGGTTCGGTGACGGATCTGTGGTTGAGATCTATGGATTTGGTGATGTGACCCTGGAGTGCTATGATGGGACTCACCGAATCGTGTCCGGGGTGTATTACATCCCTAAATTGAAGAGCAATCTCATTAGCCTTGGACAGCTGGATGAGATCGGTTGTGTCATTCATATTGAAGCCGGTGTCATGACAATCAGAGATCGAGCTCGATCACTTGTGGCTAAAGTGACGAGGACCGAAGGGTGCTAGTACATGCTTGACCTCAAGATGGCGGAACCCGTGTGTTTGGCGGCGAAGTCTGAAGAGGCGTCGTGGCTGTGGCATGCCTGCTACGATCACCTCAATTTTGGCTCCTTGCGCAGGCTGGCCCAGGGCGCAATGGTGCGTGGTCTGCCCAACATTGATCAAGCGGATCGCATTTGTGACTGCTGCCAAATCACGAAGCAGCGGCGTGCGCCATTCCCTTTGGAGGCAAACTATCGTGCAACCAATCCATTGGAACTCGTTCATGGGGATCTCTGTGGACCTATTACCCCAGCTACACCCGGAGGTAAACGCCATTTTCTCGTTGTTGGTGGATGATAAATCACGGTACATGTGGATTGTGTTGCTTGCCACCAAGGATCATGCCCCGAGGCGATTAAGAAGGTGCAAAACCGGATTGAGCTCGAGTTCGGGCATAAGATGTGAGTCCTTCGCACAGACCGGGGGGATGAATTCACCTCGGTGGAGTTCGGGGAATATTGTGCGGGGCGTGGGCTGCAGCGTCATCTCACCGCGCCCTATTCGCCTCAGCAAAACGGTGTTGTCGAACGCCGCAATCAAACTATTGTGGGGATGGCAAGGAGTTTACTCAAATCAACAACTATGTCGGGAAGATTTTGGGGCGAGGCCATGGTCACAGCTGTCCACACCTTGAATCGGGCACCAACCAAAGCACTAGAAGGGATGACACCTTATGAAGCGTGGTATGGAAAACGGCCGAATGTGCACTACTTTCGAACATTTGGTTGTGTCGCATTTGTGAAGAACACAAAGCCTCATCTCTCGAAACTGGAAGACATGAGCAGACCCATGGTGTTTTTGGGTTACGAAGAAGGCAGCAAAGCTTATAGGGTGTTTGATCCTGTGGGGAACAGGGTTCATGTAACTCGAGACGTGGTGTTTGATGAGAAGAGAGGATGGAACTGGGAGGCGCAAGGAGGTTCAGCCGACGCAGGTGCCAACTTTGTCGTATCCTACTCATTTCATTCCGTGCCGGATGGTGTACAGGGCCTCGGTGCACAAGCAAGCGATGGCGAGGAGCCTAAACTAGGAAGGCTGGAGCGCGCCGTATGCAGCTAACGATGCAACGCCGGCAACACCAACTTCGGCTCAAGACCCTGCATCTCCTGATGTGAATTTTGCAACACCACCCACGGAAGCTTCGCAGCCATCGGATGAGGCAGATGAGCCAGTGAATTTTGCTGAGGCCGAGCAGGAGAAGCACTGGGGATTGGCGATGATGGAGGAGATCAACTCAATTGAGGAGAACAAAACCTGGGCACTTGCTGATCTGCCAACTGACATCGTGCAATTGGACTCAAGTGAATTTTCAAGGCCAAGAAAGATCCTGCCGGCAAGGTAGTGAAGCACAAGGCACGGTTGGTGGCAAAGGGCTACGTCCAAAAGCAAGGAATAGACTTTGAGGAAGTTTTTGCGCCGGTGGCTCAATTAGAAACAGTGAGACTACTGTTGGCCCTTGCTGCTCACAACGGATGGAAAGTACATCACATGGATGTAAAATTGGCTTTTCTGAACGGAGACTTGGAGAAAGAAGTTTATGTGAGCCAACCATAGGGATTTGAGGTTGAAGGACAAGGAGGCAAAGTGCTAAGGCTATACAAAAGCACTGTATGGACTCCGGCAGGCCCCCCAAGCATGGAATGCAAAGCTGGACGCCACACTTGTCAAAATGGGTTTTCAGAGAAGTCCATCTGAATATGCAGTGTATAGAAGAACGGTTGAAAAGGAGAACCTTGTTGTTGGAGTGTATGTTGATGACTTGGTAATAACAGGATCAAGCCTGACAGAGATAGAGAGATTTAAACTTGAAATGCAAGAGGTATTCAAGATGATAGACCTTGGATTACTAAGTTATTATCTTGGCATGGAGGTGCATCAAGCCGAAAAAGGAATTACTTTGTGTCAGTCTAGCTATGCTGCCAATATTCTGAAGAAAAGCGGCATGGATGGATGCAATCCATGTAAGGTGCCTATGGAAACTCGATTGAGATTAAGCAAATTCAGCTCTAATCCTCCAGTGGATGCAACTTATTATAGAAGCATAATTGGGAGTTTGAGGTACTTAGTGAACACAAGGTCGGACAATGCATATTCAGTTGGATATTTGAGCAGGTTCATGGAGAAGCCAACATCTGAACATATGGCTGCAATCAAACATGTGCTGAGATATATCGCTGGGACTCTGAATTGGTGCTGTTTATTTGGAAGAAAGACAGAGGAGGATTACTATCTATTGGGTTATTGTGACAGTGATATGGCAGCAGATATAGATGACAGGAAGAGTACTTCGGGAGTATTGTTCAAATTGGGAGATAATTTGATCACTTGGTAGTCACAAAAGCAGAAAATTGTTACTCTCTCGTCGTGTGAAGCCGAGTACATTGCTGCAACCACAGCTGCTTGTCAAGGCATTTGGTTGGCTCGGTTGATCTCTCGAGATTACTTGGAGAAAAGAAGAAATGTGTTGTGCTGCGTATTGACAACAAATCGACAATAGCCTTGTCCAAGAATCCAGATCTGCATGAAAGAAGCAAACACATTGACACTCGATATCATTTCATTCGTGAGTGCGTGGAGAAAGATGAGATTAATGTGGAGTATGTCAAAACTGAAGATCAAGTTGCAGACTTGCTGACAAAGCCATTGGGCGAATCAGATTTCGAATCTCGGGAGAAGATTGGTATGACGGAAATTAGGCAACCAAGATTTGGGGGTGCTTGATGGATGTAATCTTGTTTGCCGTGTTATTCGACAGTTTGGTTTTTGATTCAAATAATTTCATCCGAGTCGGTGCTGCGTTCACGGCGGATGAAAGTAGTTCGTTGTTTGTTTTTTCAGTTATTTCAGTTAGCAGTAGCACCATTTTTCGTAGCTTCCTAGCTGCACAGATCGGTCGTGGGATGGCACGGTCAAGTCGGATCGGTGCGGTTTTGGGGATCTTTCCGTTTCTTGTTACAAACTCTTGGAGTTCGGAGTATAAAATTACGAGAGAACCTATAAAAGCTGCTAAGTTGTTCGCATCACCAACTCCTCTGTTTCGTCTCTGTTTTCGTTTTGGATGAACACTGTGGCTGTCTGAGAAAGCATCCAGCACACAGAAGAACTAGGATAGCCAATTCCAACAAAACCATCATGTGGAGAGTTGCCAGACACTGTTGTGTAAACAGTAGTGCCAGATGAACTAGTGAATAGTACCAAAGGTCCAGAGCTGGCCCAAAACAAACCGGCCCAACCTATCCCTTTTTTTTTTTCATTTTCTTCTCGTTGGACACAATACATGGTCAAACAGTCAACTGCAGCCCATTGATCGGCTGCTCGTCTCCTCGCTGGCCGCCTAACGCGCCTGGGAAATCGCCGTCGTCGACATCCAACTTCACCCTGTAGATCCACCGCAGCCATGCGGAAGTCTTCGCCACTGCCTACGCCTGCGCGACAGTCCAGCGAGCAAACGCCGGTGAGTGCGCCGCTGCCTCGACCCCATCTCTGCAGCTCTGCTCACCCTCCGGCCGCAGAAGGCTGTAAGACGGCTCCTCCAACAAATCAGGTTCGCATGCTTTGTGTTGTAAACCCGTGGAACCCTCTTTTGATTTTATTTAGGTAGAGCCTCGTTTTGTTCTCCTTACTATTCGAGTTATGAATTCGGATTTTGCATGTAAATTGCCCAGTTTTGCGGGCTCGATTAGGAGGTACGGTGGGACTCGGATCCTCTGCATTGCTCTTACTTGGTGACTTGGGTGAGTATGGTCGCCCAGAGTATGATCTGGGTGACGACGAGCCGCCGTGGCATGCTGAGCGTGATCTCGGAGCTCACCACCGGGCCGAACAGGCTCGCATCGATGAACGCCAGCGCCGTGTAGAGCACGGTGACCACGACGAAGCTCGCGACGGATACCCTGGTGAACACCGAAGGATCCTTCATGGCGCCGTAGATGTTCAGGAACAGGATGTGGCCGGCGTAGCTGAACATGTACATGCTGGACTCCGCCAGGCCGGGATTCTCTCCATCCGCAGCAACATGATGTGCTTGCCAACGCCGACGCAGCCGAACGTGGCCGCACTGGCAATGGTGAAGAAGATCAGTAGCGACATGACAATGCCGGCGACGGTGAGCAGCTGCGTCCTACGTGGTGGTGAGGTGAAGACATGGCAGGTGGAGGCCGTGGGCGCTGACGAACACGAGCGACAGGTTCAGTGGCGTAGCTAGATTTGGGTGGTCCAACACTGGGTTATCGATTTCGTGTGCGTGTACCCTGCTGTCCTCCGTGGTAGCGCGGTTTCGTCTAAAACCACGACAGAGTGAATAGTTGTTTTCGCGATGTTTTGTCGTACCGTAGTTGTCGTCTAAACCGCACGAAAACTGCGCCAAAAACCGCGCCAAAAACCACGAAAACGTAATTTAAATTTGAATCAAATTCAAATCCGTATCGTGCTTGTGGTTTTCGCTCAAACCGCACCACATACCGCGGTTTTCACGCAAAGCGCGAAATTTATTTTTATAATAAAATGATTTTTTTCAAATTTTTGAATTCACACAAAATTATTCAAATGAAACCACGGGAATACCGTGTTGCACCCTGCGGTACGCGAAAAAAATGACGGTTTCACGGTTTTCAAAACCCCGGTCCAACATACATATTTTTTAAAAGTATAGTAAATATAACAAGATAATAAAATTATATATATACACACATATATACCTATATATATGATAGTTTTTTTGGGTGGTCCTGGGACCACCGGGACCACCCCTGGCTCCGCCCCTGCCCTCATCTGTGTCGGGTATGATGCCCATCACGACGAAAAGTCACCGACGTGAGAAGTCATCTCTATCGGGCAAAAGCCCATCACCGATTTTAATTATTTTTATCGGGTCTAAAATTAAGCCCGTCACCGATAGGTTTGACCCGAAGACCAATCAAATAAGTACCCGATACCAATTGTATAATCTCAAACGGGTCACAACTAAAGCCCGTCACGGATAACGAACTACTCAATCGGGCTTTAAATTATGCCCATCACGGGTGACTAACAACTCAATCGGACTTTAATTTACGCCTGTCAAGGATGACTGTAATCTCCGTCGGGCTTTCTTTAAAGCCCGTCACTGATGAGTTTTTTCCAAAAAGAAAAAAATATTTTTTTGCTAGCCATGCCCGCCGCAAAAATTTTGAAATTCACATACATTCACATACATCTGTCATTCATACATCTATCAACAAACACATCCATTATTCACATATTTCTCATGAATACATTTGACAAAATTGTAATTTATAAATGATTATCAAAATTGTTCTTTGTCGTCGATTGATTCTAATGCTTATTATCTATCGTCGATCGACTGTCTAAAGTGTTACCAGGGCTGCTAGCCTAGGAAAGCCATTAGCCCATCCGGAGCTCTCGAAACGTGATATGCGCCGCCCGACGAAATGACATGTCGAAAGATGAATCCGCAGAGCTATTCAGTGAGGGCTAAGCTAACATGTGGCAATAACTGACTTGTTGGGAGAATGTCACGCCCGATTTTCGATCAGATTAAAAATCGTTTAATAATACATTTTCCGAAATTATTAAAAATAAAAGTAAATTATTCAAGTAAAGTAAATAAGAAAATAAAATTTTCCTTTAAAAATCATGGCTAGAAATATTTTTGAAATATTTTCCATGCCCTAAAATACTCTCCGAAATTTTCGTGAAATTTTGGAGCTCAAGAAATAATTTAATTAATACAAAGAGCAATAAAGTAATTATTTAAATAAATTAATTAAATATTAACTGAGCTGGAGATATTTTTATTAAATACTTTTGGTGTTCATATATTTTCAGGGTTTTCTTGGAATTATTTGAGCATTGAAAGTATTTAAAAAATTAAAGAAAGTTTGGACAGAAAAGTCTAACTTTCCTCCCCGGCGCTAGAGTGCCATCTTCCTCCTCCGAGCCGACCGTTCTCTCTCCCGTGCAACCGTAGCGCCGCCGCACCGTTTGATCTCCCTCCTCGCGGTTTTCCTTCCAATTAAATTGCGAAAACCGATTCCCATTCACGTCCTCATCAATTCCCCCATAAATCCCCATTCAATCCCGCATCAATTCGCTCTCCCGCCACGTTCCTCTACATTTAACCGCGTCATAACGTGTTCCCGGCTTTACTCCCCGTTTCCCCATTTTCCCCTTCCTCCGCTCATCATGTGCGCCGGTACGACCAACTTAAAGACCACCAATTGCAGCCACCATTAGTGTCGCGACGCGATGGTTTTCGTCCGTTCCCGCTCCTCCCGGCCATGCCCGAGCGCCCTTGCCGGCTATAAAGATTCCCCACACCCGAACACGCTTTCCACTCATTTCCCTCGCGTTCACCCATTCCCGAGCTCCCGCACCGTGCGCCGCCCAAATTCCGTCGCCGAGCTCGCTGTTTCCGGCCGTTCCCGCTACACCGTCACTCTTCCCACCGAGCCACCACCATCTCCACCTTCGCAATTCTCGGGAACACCTTCCCATTGTGTTTTTCCCAAAATTCCATCGCCGAAACGCGCCGTCGCCGTCATCCCTTCAATCTCCAACCGTCGGTGAGAAAACCTCTTCCCTCTCCACTCCCTTCTCTCTCTCCGTGTTCGGCGCCACCTTGGGTGAGCCTCGGTCGCGTGCGTCGCCATGCGAGGGGGTTTCCACCGCTGGCCGTGCGCCGATCTCCCCTCTCTGCAGCCCGTCGTGCGCCACTGCCGTCGCCTTGGCGAATTCCCGCCGCCCGTCGGCAAAGCCCCGCGCGTCGTGCGCCACTTTGCCGTCGGCAAAGCTGGCCGGCCAGAGCCGAGCCGCTCCTGCTCTCTTTGCCTTTGTGCCCGTGTGCCAATCCCGTGTGCGCCTCGAGTCCGCCGCTCCTCGCCGCCGCCGACAACCCCAGCCCCGTGCGTCTCTCCTGCGCTCGCCGATGCCCACGCGTGCCCGTGCACCGAGCCGAGTGCCGTGTGCCACAAGCAGCGTCGTCGCCACACCGCCGTCCGAGCCGTTGCACCTTGTCGCCCGGCACGTCTCCCGTCGCCCCGTCCGAGCCCGTGTCACCGCCACCTCCCAACTTTCCTCCCCAAGAGAAAAGTCCAAATCTTCTCCTTCCCTCTTCGGCCACAGGTCCATCGCCAAAGTCCATTTTCTCTCCTTGGCCTAGCCCTGAGAAGTCCAGCTCACCTCCTCCTTTTCGCCCGTATTCTTACCTCTTTGGACTTGGTCCTCGGAGGGCCGCTCCTTTGTGTCGCTGACTCTTGGGGCCCGTGTGTGAGCACCGGCCTTTGCGGATGTCAGCGGATACCTATTTCTTGAGAAATCAATTAATAATTGTGCAATAAATCAAATTAATTCCCGAATTCATTTAAATGGCCTAAAACTTCTAAAATCCATATCTAATCCATACGAACTCCAAATTGGGCCATTCAAATTGCAAAATTCATCTAAAATTGAGCTCTACATGTTTGCTTACTTTGCATGTACTGTTTATTTGGTTCTTATTAGAGTTTTTCTCGTTTTGCGTGCCAGCGTGTAGACTTCACCGTTTTGGGAGTTCGTGTTCGCGAAGAAGAGAAGGTCAGCTGAAGAAGCAAGGCAAGTCACATTATTCTTTGACGCATATTGATCCCAAATTATAAAATTATTTATTGTTTGTAAATAAAATTGCATTGTTTTGCTAATTACATGGGAACCGGGAATACCTATCTGATCGCTTGTGCCTCATTTAATTGATATCCATCCATTGTCAACTTGGGTGATTAATTTGACTAGCTTGAATCACTTATGTGATCTCGCTAGGAATATTTATGCTTAGCCATGCTTAATTACACTAGCTCACAATAATGGGAGAACTTTACTACTAGCCGATAGACACATGAAATGACGGTCTCGAGGCCGGAGGTACCTTGGCAAAGGTTCTTGGTTAATTAAAATATGACTAAATGGTGGGCTGTGGGTGCATGGTTTTGCTTGTCGCACCCATGACAATTAAGGACCGGTTCATGGAAAACCCTGGAAGACTTACAGTACTTACCACAAGCCAGCATGGGCAACGACTGGACTTATAGTGTAGATTTTCCCCGGCCGACGCATCCGGGCAAGGGTGGGCGTGATGGAGTTCGGATGGACCTAAAAGGTCTATGCGGCCGCCGATTCACCAAGGCACCAGGGGGCTGCCTACCCCGGCATAGGGGTAGGGCGAAACCTTAGTGTGGTGTCGCTTGGTCGTGGAAGTTATGTGAAGGGTCTTGTCACGATTTCCCTTGCGAGCGCGCGGTGGTGCTTCTGGGCATGGCAACATGTGTGGAATCGTGTCTTGTGGGTACAGCTTGTACACCTCGCCGAGTAAAACTATTCGAATAGCCGTGCCCGCGGTTATGGGCGATCAACCAGATTCACCATGATTAGTCCCACATTTAATAATTTGACTTAATGAAACCGGTTTAGTTCGTGGAATGGTTGGGCCTGTCAACGTGGTATAGCGTTGTTCGATGGATGATTGATATTGATTTAATAAATTAATCAACTGTTTACTTTTTTGAACCGTAAAGGTTTTACAATCGCTTTTATGCAAAATAGCCCGAGCCACTCTTGTCTCCCCTTGCACGTCTACATTTCTCCGTGTGGCTTGCTGAGTACGGTGGTTGTACTCGCCTTGCTATTTCCCCTTTTCCCGAAGTGCGGTGCTCATGAGTCGAAGATGGATTTAGAAGACCAAGGCTCGGACCCCGCTGAGTTTGCCTCGTGGAGTAGAGCCGAAGCCCCGCTAGGATCACCTTTGTCCGCCGCCGTTTTCTTTCGGTGCGAGGACTAAGTGCCTCTTCTCGTAAGTATTTTACGCTTTATTTACGTTTTGGATCTATTTATTGATTTGTTATTTTGTGTACCACTGCCGATTCTCCGGACAGAATTTAATACACAAAATAGTCTAGAAATTTGGCTAAATTTCGGGCGTATCAAGTTGGTATCGAGCCATCTCGACCGTAGGTTGAGCCAAATGGTCAAACCCTAAGGACAAGTTTTCCGAAAACCCTATTTGCGAAAATGTCTCTTTTTCCTCCGGAGTTCTTTGCGAAATTATTTGTCAAATTTCTCCCCTTTCCCCCAACTCTCTAGTTGTTCACTGAGCGCCAGTGAAGCTTCAAGCAAGAAAATCAAGCCTGCGCCCCGAGTCCGTGCTTCTCGAGGTTCAAGTGAAGTTTTTCTCGAGTTTACCCAAACCCAATCCTTCCCCGAAGAGTAGTGTCGTTAGTGCTAGATCGTGTGTTTGTTTGTTGTGTGCGGTGTGTGATTCACATCGGTGGTGGGGATGTGACCATACTAGGTTGTTTGCTTAATCAACTTGAAGAGTAAAAGTGCACCCACATCGATCGTAGATAAGTGGGTTAAGGTCGTATCTTTAGCAACCTTCCTTCCATCCCTTTCGTGCAGGGCAGCGCTTGGTCGCATCCGAGAAAGTGTTATCAACGCACAAGATGTATCGCGACAATGTGTTGAGGTCGAAACGTTTGGGTCGATTAGGACATCATTTACAACGTGCCGAAAACTCCGCTCGTGTTCGGTTCGGTTCCCTAAGGTCGATATTGAATGCACGAGTTGTGAATGCAAAGGTACAAAGTCGATACGTAAATCGTGGTAGTGGTACCAATGGTAGCGATACAAGCTCGAATCGAATCAAGATTTGGTTTAGTACATTCTAGTACAAGCAACACTTGGTTACCGACAGATATAAGTGTCCCCGTAAAACCGACACATGTTAGCTGTCGACAACCTCATAGTCCATGAGTGTTACCTAAGGTGGTTATGGTATACAAGGACAGATTTTGCAAGTATTCAACCGGGCTTGGGATTCTTATGCCAGACACCGACCGATGATGATGCGTTAATAGTAAGAGAAAAGAAAAAACCTTTGGATAAACTACTCGGCAATTATCTTGGTACATCGTAGTCCAATACAAAGTATCAACATCGTCAAGTTACCGACACCGTCCATCAACGCCTCAACTTCCTCGCTGCCTCATCGCAAAGACACAGTGGTGTGTCCAGCCCAGGACACTCTAGAAAAAACAGGATATACCGACCATCATTGGAATGTGAAGTTTCTATCTCAACAATTTGTCACTAACAAAAGCTCTATCATTCCACCGGCAACCGCTCCAAAGCTACAGTACCAACACCAGCAGGGCAAGCAGTGCCATGAGAAACAGTTATCCGGTCCAATGGTAAAGAAGGTAGTACAAGTCCCAGTGACACCGCCAAACAAGGTCCCACACAACAATTCACCCAACTGCCGCCGACATGAGTCGAGCACCCCATGTTGTTCCAACTCAAGCAACCTAACGAGCAATCACAGGAAAGTGGCACCCTCAATAGGAAGAAGTTGTCCTGTTCAGCTACTAAGAAGGTTGACACTTCTCCAAAAAAACAATAGTCAAGTCGAGTTCTAATTGGAACCCCGCCAAGTGATCATTAAAAGAAAAAGTCAACCATGTTAGGGTCACAAACGAGAAGAAGTCCATACCAGTCAGAATTTTCGCCAGCAAAGGTCAATAGTGTTTTACAAGTTTTGGATGTTCAAGAACCACTCATGACACCCGGAGATTAGTGGCAGTCATGTACTAAGAAAGAAACGTTGAGTAAAACATTGATCACCTATGCACTTGAAAAAAATCAACCAGTCGAATCGGGAAGGGCGGATCCCGTACCTATCAAGCAACTCTAAGCAAGGGTCAACAATCGTCTATAATTGATTGGTGTTCAAGTAACTTCCTCCCGCACGTAAGACTTGTTTCGCTTATGTACTTGGAAGAGGAAGCAAAATAAGAATACAAGACAGTAAAATTTTTCCTCTTTCCTCGGAGTTCATATTGAGTAACCAAAAGATGGATCAACTAGCGTATCCGACAATGTCGAAGGAACCTATATTTTTTTGGTCGTCATTGCAATTTTGTCAAGGTCAAAAATCTCACCTAAGCAAAAAGCAAAGAATTGATCGATCAAGAAAGATAGAATGTTTAGACTACAATGGTGTTCGTCATGGCGAGATTTGTTTGAAGGACAATATATGTGATACTTCACAAGGACGAAAAGGGTAACGAAACAATCGAAAGCAAAATCATAAAAGGATTGTCGAGTAATAAGTGGTAACTGCACCCTAATGGTGAGCATGGGTTAATAATGAATTCTTTATTTCAAGACCACCTTTACAGTCTCCGAAAAACCACCTCGGTGCTTCCTAGGAAGATGACAATGGAATTGTTTCATCACCCCTGTCTGGAGTAAATGGATGCAGATGCCAAGTCATACAATACATTCCGCAGAGCATGCGTCAGAGGATCATTCCTTGTGAATAAGTTCTATTCAAGGTTTGAAAGTGAGTTTGTTTTGGTCAGAGAACAAAAACTCTAGGCAGCATCAAGGGTAGTTTCTAGCAGACGAAGATTTTGGTATTGTGCGGAGAAAGCAACTGCAGAACTTATAGCCTATCAACCCAGAGGAGTCAGTAAAAGGTAAGCGAAGAAGTGGAATGTTATACCATGGAAATTACCTTTTGAGTTTGATCCGTTAAGTGATCGTGTTTGGTTCAAGAAAAGAATATCAACTATACAATATGTTCAAGCGATGACACCGACGTCGTCGGCGCTTACAACCAATGAGAAAGTCAATCAAAAGTCAGTATATCCAGGAGTTCCATGGAAGTCATTCTTATGTGGGACCTCCCGTCGTCATATGAGGATCGAGTTCCAAGAGTCCCTGGAACGAAAAGGGCACAACCTGTGCTTCATTTCGATCGACCGATGGAATATCTGGTTTTCAGTGTCAAGATTCTTGGTAGGTCAAAGCGATGTTGGTCAAACTCAAAGGATGACAGTGAAATTGTTCACGGTCAGACGAAAGCTCAACTGCTGGTTTCAAATACAAACCCGAAGATGAGTTTGGGTATACACTGTAACCGTTTGCTCGAAGGTTTAACCGAGCGAAACAGCTTTGGGATGTTATCAAAAGAGTCACCAAAAGCAAGTGAGTATGGTTTTAGCAATCCCAAGGTAAAAGGATCGAATCTATGGCACACTAAAGCTATCGTGACAGTAGTTCATTCTAAAGAGGTAGCATGAGAGAACCGCCGTAGTCCGAGAAAAGACCGATTGAGCGCTTCTTCAAACCCTAGGTTGCTTGGATCGAGATCGGTCACGCAAAATTTAGGGTCCGAGTGTTCATGAAAGTCAGTTGACAGGTCTCGAAAAAGTTCCACAAACTTCTAGTCAACAAAGTGAATTCCCGGCTTGTCCAGTTTGTCCATATTAATGGTGCAGTCTAAGGAAAGTAAGTACTTTGAGTTCCTATAATCCGGTCAAGGTCAAGACCGAATAAGCTACCGCTTTGGTTTGGTGAAGCGAGAGAGCACCAGGATTAAATCCGTCGCTCATTGGTGCAAGTGTGATCAACCCATTGTCGCACGGGTTTGGCGTGTCGTTGAGCCGGTGTGAGCCAACGAAATCGTAGAGGTTAGCCCAACCCAACCTCAACCCTACCTTCTTTCTTTTCTAGCCCCGAATCTCGGGACGAGATTCCTGTAAGGGGGTAGAGTTGTCACGCCCGATTTTCGATCGGGATTAAAAATCGTTTAATAATACATTTTCCGTAAATTATTAAAAAGAAAAGTAAATTATTCAAGTAAAGTAAATAAGGAAATAAAATTTTCCTTTAAAAATCATGGCTAGAAATATTTTTGAAATAGTCTCCATGCCCTAAAATACTCTCTGAAATTTTTCGTGAAATTTTGGAGCTCAAGAAATAATTTAATTAATACAAAGAGCAATAAAGTAATTATTTAAATAAATTAATTAAATATTAACTGAGCTGGAGATATTTTTATTAAATACTTTGGGCGTTCATATATTTTCAGGATTTTTCTTGGAATTATTTGAGCATTGGAAGTATTTATAAAAATTAAAGGAAGTTTGAACAGAAAAGTCTAACTTTCCTCCCTGGAGCTAGAGTGTCATCTTCCTCCTCCGTAGCCGACCGTTCTCTCTCCCGTGCAAACCGTAGCACCGCCGCACCGTTTGATCTCCCTCCTCAGCGGTTTTCCTTCCAATTAAATTGCGAAAACCGATTCCCATTTCACGTCCTCATCAATTCCCCCACAAATCCCTATTCAATCTCGCATCAATTCGTGGTGTATTTGCAATGCCGAGCCCACCATGGCCGGCCGTCCCCGCCACTCCCGGCCTCGTTTCTCCACATTTAACCGTGTCATAACGTGTTCCGGCTTTACTCCCCGTTTCCCCATTTTCCCCTTCCTCCGCTCATCATGTGCGCCGAACGGCCAACTTAAAGACCACCAATTGCAGCCCCGTTAATGTCGCGACGCGACGGTTTTCGTCCGTTCCCCGCTCCTCCCGGCCATGCCCAAGCGCCCTTGCTGGCTATAAAGATTCCCCACACTCCGGAACACGCTTTCCACTCATTTCCCCTCGCGTTCACCCATTCCCGAGCTCCCGCACCGTGCACCGCCCAAATTCCGTCGCCGAGCTCGCTGTTTCCGGCCGTTCTGCTACACCGTCGCTCTTCCCACCGAGCCACCACCATCTCCACCTTCGCAATTCTCGAACACCTTCCCATTGTGTTTTCCCCAAAATTCCATCGTCGAAACGCGCCGTCGCCGTCATCCCTTCAATCTCCAACCGTCGGTGAGAAAACCTCTTTCCCTCTCCACTCCCTTCTCTCTCTCCGTGTTCGGCGCCGCCCTGGGTGAGCCTCGGTCGCATGCGTCGCCATGCGAGGGGGTTTCCACCGCTGGCCGTGCGCCGATCTCCCCTCTCTGCAGCCCGTCGTGCGCCACTGCCGTCGCCTTGGCGAATTCCCGCCGCCCGTCGGCAAAGCCCCGCGCGTCGTGCGCCACTTTTCCGTCGGCAAGGCGGCCGGCCGAGCCGAGCCGCTCCTGCGCTCTTTGCCTTTGTGCCCGTGTGCCAATCCCGTGTGCGCCTCCAGCCCCGCTGCTCCTCAGTCGCCGCCGGCAACCCCAGCCCCGTGCGTCTCTCCTGCGCTCGCCGATGCCCGCACGTGCCCGTGCACCGAGCCGAGCCCGTGTGCCATAGTGTGCGCTGCCGCCACACCGCCGTCCGAGCCGTTGCACCTTGTCGCCCGGCACGCGCCGTCGCCCGTCCGAGCCCGTGTCACCGCCACCTCCCAACTTTCCTCGCCAAGAGAAAAGTCCAAATCTTCTCCTTCCCTCTTCGGCCGCAGGTCCATAGGTTTTCCATCGCCAAAGTCCATTTTCTCTCCTTGGCCTAACCCCGAGAAGTCCAGTTCACCTCCTCCTTTCGCGTGTATTCTTACCTCTTTGGACTTGGTCCTGAGGGCCGCTCCTTTGTGTCGTCGACTCTTGGGGCCCATGTGTCACCACCGGCCTTTGCGGATGTCAGCGGATACCTATTCCTTGAGAAATCAATTAATAATTGTGCAATAAATCAAATTAATTCCCGAATTCATTTAAATGGCCTAAAACTTCTAAAATCCATATCTAATCCATACGAACTCCAAATTGGGCCATTCAAATTGCAAAATTCATCTAAAATTGAGCTCTACATGTTTGCTTACTTTGCATGTACTGTTTATTTGGTTCTTATTAGAGTTTTTCTCGTTTTTGCGTGCCGCGTGTAGACTTCACCGTTTTGGGAGTTCGTGTTCGCGAAGAAGAGAAGGTCACCAAGAAGCAAGGCAAGTCACATTATTCTTTGACGCATATTGATCCCAAATTATAAAATTATTTATTGTTTGCAAATAAAATTGCATTGTTTTGCTAATTACATGGGAACCGGAATACCTATCTCGATCGCTTGTGCCTCATTTAATTGATATCCATCCATTGTCAACTTGGGTGATTAATTTGACTAGCTTGAATCACTTATGTGATCTCGCTAGGAATATTTATGCTTAGCCATGCTTAATTACACTAGCTCACAATAATGGGAGAACTTTACTACTAGCTGATAGACACATGAAATG
The DNA here is from genome assembly GCA_019925245.2 of Oryza australiensis. NCBI lineage: Eukaryota > Viridiplantae > Streptophyta > Magnoliopsida > Poales > Poaceae > Oryza > Oryza australiensis. Next base: position 32,586 of record JAIFGZ020000285.1, on the reverse strand, counting down.
ACGGTCTCAGACCGGAGGTACCTTGGCAAAGGTTCTTGGTTAATTAAAATATGACTAAATGGTGGGTTGTGGGTGCATGGTTTTGCTTGTCGCACCCATGGCAATTAAGAACCGGTTCATGGGAAACCCTGGAAGACTTACAGTACTTACCACAAGCCAGCATGGGCAACGGCTGGACCTATAATGTAGCTTTTCCCTGGCCGACGCATCCAGGCAAGGGTGGGCGTGATGGAGTTCGGATGGACCGGGCAAGGTCTATGCGGCTGCCGGATTCACCAAGGCACCAGAGGGGGCTGCCTACCCTGGCATAGGGGTAGGGGCGAAACCTTAGTGTGGTGTCGCTTGGTCAGGGGAAGTTATGTGAAGGGTCTTGTCACGATTTCCCCCTTGCAGTACCGCGGTGGTGCTTCGGGGCATGGCAACATGTGTGGAATCGTGTCTTGTGGGTACAGTTGTACACCTCTGGCCAGAGTAAAACTATTCGAATAGTCGTGCCCGCGGTTATGGGCGATCAACCAGATTCACCATGATTAGTCCCACATTTAATAATTTGACTTAATGAAACCGGTTTAGTTCGGTGGAATGGTTGGGCCTGTTCAACGTGGTATAGCGTTGTTCAGTGGATGATTAATATTGATTTAATAAATTAATCAACTGTTTTACTGTTTTGAACCGTAAAGGTTTTACAATCGCTTTTATGCAAAATAGCCCGAGCCACTCTTGTCTCCCCTTGCACGCTCTACATTTCTCCGTGTGGCTTGCCGAGTACGGTGGTTGTACTTAGTCTTGCTATTTCCCCTTTTCCCGTAGTGCGTGCTCATGAGTCGAAGATGGATTTAGAAGACCAAGGCTCGACCCCGCTTGAGTTTGCTCGTGGAGTGGAGCCGAAGCCCCGCTAGGATCGCCTTTGTCCACTGCTATGTTTTTTTTTCGGGTGCGAGGACTAAGTGCCTCTTCCGTAAGTATTTTACGCTTTATTTACGTTTTGGATCAATTTATTGATTTGTCATTTTATGTACCCCTGGCCGATTCTGGACAGGATTTAATACACAAAATAGTCTAGAAATTTGGCTAAATTTCTCGGGCGTGATAGAGAACTAATTTCGCAAATGAAAGGATTGAATATGTGAAAACATAATATATATTTAGAAACGTGTATTTACGTCTTAACAAATTGTTGATGAGAAATTCGATTCCCACGCACTGCCCTGAGAGATTTGCTTTACTCTAATGCAGGTCCAATTGGTCGCCTTTGGTGAATTTAGGGCGTGCGCTGGTTTGATCCTCGTAACCAACAAGAAAGAAGAAATAGACATTAAGTTGAAATTAGACCCTACCGGATCGGCTGAAGACGTCGCAAACATATAATTGTTATTCCAAGGCGCATTTATACTAAGTGAATGGGATAGATCGCTAGTATACCGAGACAATATAAATCACTTAGGCTAAAGGCACATCAGATAATAATTATCTCGCACCGATAACCTAGCCGATACTGCAAGTCTAATGTGAATTGGCTAATACTCCGATACATTTTATAAAAAGATATCAATCTAATCAAAATGCGCTAAATCTAGATCAATCGGCTGTCAGCGTAACTTTACAGATTGATGCTGGTTTAAGACATTTAAACAGATTGAGATCATAATATAAAAGACGATTTTAATATATCTAATAACAATTAAAACTAAGAGATAACTAAAACAAATAAGGCTGGCTGAAACTCCAGCGCTGTCTCTAATGATAAACATTAAACTAAACAGATATTGATAGTTCTAAGAGCGACTTAAAATGTCGATTAGATGCAGCATTAAGAACAAAAAGATATAACAGATCTGTATAAGTTAATGTGAACCCCTCGAGACGGTAGACACGACATATAATATAATTCAACCCCTGGATCTAGCCCCATCAACTGCTGTCTTCAGAGAGAAACCAACCGATTGTGGGATAGATCTAGGCATTGCTCTAGATTATAGGCCACATATGATAAATTGCGTAGTTTATAACATCGAAACTAGAGTATCATGACGATGAAAGCACTAGTTCCTACGATACAAACCACTAATGACAAGGGATTACCTTGTTCGGAGATCGAAGCCGATGCAGCCCGAGCAAGAGCAAGAACTCGTCGAAAATAAAAGGGTGGCGATGTGCTGAAGTTGATTGATTGTCTGTTGGTTTTTTTATAAAGAGCCTTCAGGTCTTATTTATACCCAAGCATAACGACATCCGTGTAGGACACGATTTCTATCTTATCTACTATTTATAGTACGACAATATCTCGGGACGCAGTCCCATGCCGCATTACAAAAGGAATATCTATACAACTTCCTAATTTACAGATACAATTGCCGTTACAAGACCTTATCCATAGATGGCAATATCTTTAACGAACATTTGGGAACCGAATCCAATATCTATCTTCAGGCTTCCTTCTTTTAGGACTGGCTTCACTTCTATATCAACTCGGAATCGGCTATCGGCTATCCTGGTCCAATTTGGACTTAGCCGACGGGCTCCACAGCCGATTCGGACTCAGCCGACACGACCTCTGTTTCTTCGCAGATCATGCGTCTCCTCCGATTCCGCTTCAATTTCTGTTTCAAACCCGGGGATTTGGTTACCAAATTTGGTCGTTAACACATCCCCCAAGTCCGTGATATGATAGTGTTGCGGATTTGACCTAATTCAAAATTCCGCGCAACTCTAGGTTGAATCTGTTTTGGCTGTCACGAAAAACTCTTTAAATAATGCCCGCCTTGCGCCGAACCAAACCACGCTGTCACTTTTGCATCCTCAAGACCTAGCCAGAAAAAACCTTTTACCTAGCCAGAAAAAACCTTTCTGCCTCCTCGGCGACCCCGTCGGAACCGAAGCGCGACTTCACCGGGGAACCCCTCCGTGGCGGCGATCCCCTCCATTGATGGCGTCTTCAAGTACTCGCTCCGACGCGGCTCAGGTAGAGTACCCTGAGGTAAGTTCCATCGGCTGTAGCCCCTTATTCCTTGCGATTTGGCTTTTTACCTTTTGTAATCTTGTTCTTCTATCCTTCAATTTGTAGCACCTCGCTCACCAAATCGCCATCCAGACCTTCTCAGTCCAAATCAGTTCTTATTAGGGCCGATCGGCAACTTAGACCCCAGTGAATTCATTAATGTCGAAACATCCCGGATCCCCTTTAGGTTTTCCTCCCTGATCTAGCTATTGGTCTGGTGCCTTCAAGTCCTGACCTTCAACGGATAAATCTTGGCCGGCTTGGTACCTAAGGATGTCGGTTAGGCAGCAAACCCATTGGACCGAGCTAGGTATAAGCCAGTGCCTAGCTTTGACAATAGCCGACATGCCCAAGGATGAGCCCCTCCTATCGGCTGCAACTTACTTCTGGTCAGATACACTAAATGCGTTTTTATTTAGACAAGGGCCGATGACGCCAACTCTCTTGGATGTGGCAATGATTAGTGGGCTGGACATAACCTCCACAGTCGACCCACCAGCCTCAACATCAAATGCACTCATAATTTCAAGACCAAGAGCATAGGAGGCCGGAGGCTTTATATCTTGATGCGTGTGCTCGACACGCGGGACCTGGGGACCCCCTTTTGGTTCGACACAGGGAGCGATGAATTAGGGTTCAAACTCGAGATGAGATGGAGGGAAGGTAGGAAGATGGAGGAAAATCTCAATCACAAAGGACACGGAAGAATTATACGAGTTCGGGCCGTCGGGAGGACGTAATACCCTACTCCTGTTTTTTTGTGTTATGTGGAGGGTGAATTACAAGGATGAGTGTGGTTGTTCTTCCCCGGAAGCTGGAACCGATGATCGAGGTGAAGAATGCTCAAAGCCCAAGGTTGAAGAGGCCGAGCAAAAGACCAATCCAGAACCTAACCCCAAGATCGTAGAACCCCTCTATCATGGACTTGGGCCTCCTTTATAGTGCAAGGGGACACCACGGCAGTCCTAGCTTTCTCTACTCCTCTCCACATGATGGAGCGGCTCTTGTTCTGTCTTGTCGGGGAAGCTACCCCTATTCCTGTTCCTGTTGCCGTGTCACAGGAGTTGGTGGAGAAAAACGGGCATCGTGGCTGCCATGCTGCCGACGTGATGAGGAGTTAACCTACCTACTCCGGTGGGGCCCACCGGTCGGTGGCCCACCGCCAGAGGGGGTGGACGTGACATCCCAGGTGCCGTATTCTCTCCCACGCGCCGCCCAGTCGCATTTAATGCAACTGGACGGGGCGTGGGGGGAGGCGTGCGTGGAATGACCGTGCGGCCATACCACGGTCGTCGTCAAAAGACTTTATACCCTCTTTCCCTTGTGACGAGCAAAAAAGGGTGATGATGAGCGGCTATCAGACGTGCCTCACATCGCAATAAATGCGACGGGGCAGGCGTCTGGCCTCTCTCTAGGCATTAAATGCGGTGGTTGGCAGCTGGCAGTTGAACTCGCTCCTCTCTCGGAGAGGTGCGGGGTGACGGACGGGGGGTCCGGGTGATCCCGAACCCTGCCATCTGGTAGAGCGGTGGCCTCCGGGCAGCCCCCGAGCCAAGTCCCCTTTGGGATGGCTACGTGGCTGCTCGTGGCCCAGACCCGCATAAGCCGTTCAGGGCATGTCTTTGGGGCGTCCTGGTAAGCGAAGACATCTTTCTTCTTCAGATATCGCATTCTCGTTATACCCCCGGGCCCATATCACCGACAGTAGCCCCCGGTGTTGACCGGGACCGAAGTCGGGTTCGGGCGCGGTTAACGCCATATTCTTGAGTGGATGGGCCCAAGTACTGTATGTGCCGCGCCGCAGCAGGAGATAGGCACGCGACAACTGACGCCGCGCTTTGAGTAAGCCTTTCCTGACGGGGGGCGCGTTATTTGGGCCGCGCACATGGGGGCCCATCAAACCGCCTAGCTCTCTCTGTCCCGTGTAGTGCGCCTGGCGGGCGCGAAATCCCAGGCAGCGTGAAAGCCGAAGCGGCGCGAAGGCCTAAGATACGTGAAAAACGAATGGGCACAGAGCCGAAGAGGCGGGTCGCGCGGTAGTGGGGCAAAATTAATGCCGTAGAATTCGAGGGGGCTGTGGTTGCCTATAAAAACGGATCCGCGAGAGGGGGATCAGTTTCTACGCATTCCACTGTCATCGCCTCTTATTCTTCCAGCGCCCTTGTCCTTTCGACTCCTTCCTTTCCGCTAGCAGCTTTCCTCTTCGCATTCCGACGCCTTCCTCGAAGATGGCTCGTGACTCGCCCCGGAGCCGGAGCGTGCTCCCAAGTCCTTGGTTCGCACCGCGAGGCTCAGCTTGTTCAACAAGTACCTACCGCGCGGCACGCGCGCGGCGGCGCCATTCCGAAGGAGCGGCCCCCCATGAAGATGGTGTTCTTCGCCTCTTTTGCCATGGTCGGGCTGGGGCCGCCCTTCTCTCGGTTCTTCTTTGATGTGCTGAAGTTCTACGACCTTCAGCTGCACCACCTCACCCCCAACGCCGTCTTCTACCTCGCCATCTTCGCCTACACCTGCGAGATGTTCGTGGGGGTGATGCCCTCACTACATCTCTTCCAGCAGTTCTTCCGCGTGTGCCGGGCGGGCTCCTCCGGTGCGGTTGGATACGTGGCGATCCAGCCGCGCAACGACAGGACCGTCGGCACCGCCTTCATCGACATCCACCCCCGCTCCAGGTGGGAGAACTAGAGGGCATACTGGTTCTACACCAGCTTGGGCGACCACCCCCGTCTTTCCCTTCCGACGGGGATTCCGGTGAACCGAGGAAGGGCGCGGCCGCGAGGCCGGGAGGATCTCGGATGGAGTGTTGGAGCGGATCGGCTACCTCCGGAGGGGGCTGTCCAGCCCGTCTTCTGGGACTTTCAGACACGGCGCATCTCACCGCTGCAGGAGAGGCTGTGCCCCGTCCACATGTACAAGAACTTCAACGACGACATGCACACTCATGTGGGCGCCGCCTTCGACTGGAACGAGAATGACCTCGCGATCCTGGTCCGCCGCACCCTCGGCGTCATGTTGTGCCTGCCGCGGGCGGCGGCAACGACGCCGACGAAGAGGCCCCGACGGCTTCAGGCGGCGAACCAGCCGAACCGACCGCTCCGACCCTGGTGCCAACGGTAAGCCGACTGAATCTGACGATCGGCTCTGTCAGCTCAATATCTTCTGATCATCTCCCTCTTTGCAGAACATAGCCGACCTCCTCAACTTTGACTTGTCTGAGTTCGGGAGTCCGCGAAATCGGCGAGGAGGCGCCGGTGACGCCGGCCGAGGACTCGAGGGCCACCCTAGCCGACATCGCAAACCACCGGAGGCCTCGGTGGATGTGTGGTGGTCGACAATGGTTCGATACGCGTGCGCTTCAAGGAAATTCAAGGCCACCGCCGAAGCTCTAGCCGACACCATTGTGCCGGCCACCTTCATGGAAGCCAACCAACTCAAGTATGAACGGGCACGGCAGCGGACAGCCGATCACCGCGAGAACCAGGCGCGGTCGGCCACCCTCCAGTCGACCAAGGACGCCATTGAGAGCCTGAAAGCCGCCTTCGACCGCCTAACGACCGAGGCGGGCCAAGCTTGAGCAACTCCTCGCACGTCAAGATCAGCTGATGGCCGATCTCGTTCAAGTCACGAACGAGATCGATGTCCACAAGGAGTACATGGCCAGCTTGCCAGCCGAAATCGAAGCTCAACGCCAAAGCATCAAGGCGGCCGTGGCACACCTACGAGACCTGGTGAAGGGCATCCGGCCGGTGGCAGGGTCTGAGGCCGACGACGTCGGGGCTATTGAAGAGATAGACCAGATCAGGCGGACGGCGTTGTCGGCCATAGCCGATTTCCTAAAACAATGAACTTGTAATATTTTAGCACTCTGAAATCGGCTACTGCCTCTTGTAACATATTTGTCAGACTTTTGTACTAGGCTTGGACTTTAACCAACTCGCTCGAACTTTGTAATTGGCTTTAACTTATGTGCAGTGTAGTTTATCAATCTTTTGCAGCCGTGCTTGTGGATGAGATTGGCTTCGGCCGCACGTACTATCTTGAATTTCTTTTGCTAAAATCGGCCCTAGCCGTCTATATCGCGTTACTTTCGCCGATTCTGAGACTGCACCATAACCGTGTTTGGACCACCGATTATGGAGCTTGAAAAGTTTAAAAATCCCTGACGTATATGTCCCCCAAGTTTTGTTGATAGCTTCGGTATCGACAAAATTGTGAGTTTGAGCCATTTGCGCATCATTACCGTCGCTATCGGCCAGCCATTAGCCGATCGTAGAAAACATAGGAAAAAACGTTGCATAAAATGCCTAAAGGCGATGCCTTATTGAAGCAAGACATCGGCTGTTGTAAATCGGCTAAGCGACCGAGCCGAATCACGAATTGATCCATACGCTTGGGTAGTATTTCTTCGTATTTTCCATTAAGAGCCCTTTCGAATACTTCTCTGTTCGACCTTCTAGCAAGTAAGCTCCTTTAGAGACGCATTTGTGGATCTTGAAAGGCCCTTCCCAATTTGGTGACCACTTGCCGAATTTGTTATCTCTAGATCCAATCGGCAGTATCAATTTCCAAATGAGTTCGCCTTCCTCGAAAGATTTAGGCACTACTTTTTTATTATAATGTCTGGCTACTCGTTCTTTAATCCTTTGTAACTTTTTCCAAGGCCCTCATCCTAGGTAAAACTAAGTCTTCCGATTCGTCCACCATCGGTGATAATAATTGTCGGCGTAAGTTGATCCCGTAGCTGAATGCGCCTTGAGCCGACGACGCTTTCCCATGGCAAGACAGCCTCATGTCCGTAGACCAGCTTGTACGGAGGGACTTGAATTGACCCGTGGCATGCCATCCGATATGCCCACAGTGATTCGGCTAATCGGCTGTTCCACTGTTTAGGATACTCAGAGATCTTTCTTTTAATCAACTTGATCAAACTTTTATTTGAGGCCTTGGCTTGTCCGTTGGCCTGTGCGTAGTACGGCGAAGAATTAAGCAGCTTGATCCCTATGCCGTCGGCAAACTGAACAAACTCGTCCGATACGAAGATGGATCCCAGTCTGTTGTTATTGTTTGTGGAACGCCAAATCGGTAGATAATATGCTCTTTGACAAACTCGATTGCGTCCTTAGAATCCACTTTGTGAAGTAATCTGTCGCTACCAAAATAAATTTATGTCCTTTGCTTGAGGGTGGATTGATCGGCGATCATATCAATGCCCCATCCCTCGAACGGCCAAGGTTTAATAATTGGGTTCATAGCCGATGTCGGTGCTCGTTGTATGGCGCCAAACTTTTGGCAATCCCGGCGAGTCCTCTTGTAATACTTGAAACAATCCTCCAGTATCGTCGGCCAGAAATACCCTGCTCGGCGAAGGAGCCACTTCATTTTGTGGGCCGATTGATGCGTGCCACAAATACCTTCATGCACTTCTCCGATGGCCACCGTGGCCTCGATCGGCTCCCAAACACTTGAGTAGCACACCGTCAATCGTCCGATAGTATAGATCTTCATCGAGCAAAACATATCTTAATGCCTTGTATCGTAGCTTCCTTGTAGCCGATTGAGAGGGGTTTTTGAGATAGCTGTAAACTTCAAACCTCCAATCATCGGCTGTAATGGTGGCAACTTCTATGTTGATTTCTTTCAGCATTGGCCGATAGCCCGATGCCCCGAGCAAGTCATTGGCCTCGTGTTCTCGCTTCTCTCGGGGATATGTTTCAAAGTAACTAACCGAAAATCGTCCATTAATTCTGGCATTGCTGATAATAGACCATCGCGCATCGTTTTTGCATTCGTATTCTCCCGATAATTGGCCGATGACCAACAATGAATCCCCATTATTTCGTTGGCGTTGGCTTCAATTTCCTTGAGTAGATGTAATCCTTTAAGGACGGCTTCGTATTCGGCTTGGTTGTTTGTAGCGTGGGGGTTGATAGCAGAAGCAAACTCGAAGCTTGCCGCCCGGGTGAAATTATGATCAAGCCGATGCCACAGGCCTCATGGCGCAAACCGAGCACAAACGTCAAAGTCCAAGGAATAATCTCTACCGAGCCGATCGAGTCATTTCTGTGCTCCACAATGAAATCGGCTATGGCTTGTCCCTTGACAGCCCTTGGTGCCTGATACCTCAGATCAAATTTTGTTAGCGCAAAAATCCACTTCCCAATCCTTCCTTTCAACACTGGAGCCGATAGCATGTACTTAACTACATCGGCTTTGCAGATTACTGTGCACTCGTTGGATAGCAGATAGTGCCTTAACTTCGTACATGAAAAATAGAGGCACAAGCATAGCTTCTCCACAGGTGAATACCTTGTTTCCGCGTCTAGCAACCGTCGGCTGAGATAGAAGATGGCTTTTTCTTTGCCGTCGACCTCTTGGATTAGGATGGAGCCGATTGATTTGTCATCGGGCGATAGGTACAACTTGAATGATATTCCCTTTTGTGGAGGCATTAAACCGGAGGGGAACTCAGGGTAATCTTTTATGTTGTGTAACGTCTTTTGTCGCTTCTGCCCCCATGTGAATGCTTGATCGGCTCTCAGCTGAAGGAGTGGTTTGAACGGCTCCATCTTTTCTGAGAGATTGGCTATGAACCGTCTGATGAAGTTTATCTTGCCGATCAATGACTGGAGTTGTTTTTTGTCCTTCGGAGGTTGGATTATCTTGATAGCATTTATGCTTCTTGGTGTAACCTCAATTTCTCTTTCATGGACAAGAAATCCCAAGAATTGCCCTGATACGCCGAATGCGCACTTAAGTGGATTCATCTTCGGACCATACTTCCTCGTCCGCTCTAACACTTGTCCCGGATCGGCTTTGTGGCCCTCTATCTCCCTTGACTTGAAAACTACGTCATCATTGTATATCTCTACTAGCGAGCCAATCATGTCATGAAAAATGTAGTTCATGGCCCGTTGATATGTTGCCCCAACATTCTTCAAGCCGAATGTCATTACCACCTACTCGTACAAGCCGATTGCACCGGGACACCAAAAAGCGGTCTTGTGGATGTCCTCGTCGGCCATAAATATTTGATTATACCCTGCATTGCCATCCATGAAACTGATAATTTTGTGGCCCGAAGCAGCATCGACAAGCAAATCGGCTATCGGCATTGGGTATTCGTCCTTGGGGGTGGCCTTGTTTAGATCTCTGAAATCGATGCACACCCTAAGTTTACCGTTTTTCTTCAGCACTGGGACAATGTTTGAGACCCACTCGGCGCATCGACAAGGCCGAATGAACCCTGCATTGTATAGCCGAGTGATTTCGGTTTAATTGCATCGTACATATCAGCCTTAAACCTCCTGGGAGGCTGTTTGAACGGACGATAGCCTGCCTTAATCGGCAGCTAATGGACCACTATTGATCGCCTGAGGCTGGGCATCTCGAAGTACTCCCAAGCAAAACAATCTTTATATTCTTTTAACAATTCAATAAGCTGGGATCTACAATGAGGAGATAAATTTTTGCTAATGTACGTCGGCCTTGGCTCGTCACCAGAGCCGATGTCAATTTCCTCTAATTCATCGGTCGATGTGAAACCTTGCCCGAGCTTGCCACCGTCTTCGTCTGCGGTGTCCGTGCCGAAGACGCTTGAGCCCTCCACCATGTCTTGTTCAAAGCAGTAGCTGCGGCTCGTCATCTCCAATCGGCTGTATTGTGGAATTGGACACATTTAGCAAATCGGCTTGCCATATTTTCCCAGACAAACAATTGATGTCTTCGATTTCCCAAAGTGGCAAATCGGCACTGACGACGCTGACTGACCTGTTGGCTGGTAGGATCTCGATCTTGTCGCCGTCCCATTGGATCAGGCTCTGATGCATTGTGGAAGGAATGCAGCAGTTGGCGTGTATCTAGTCCCTTCCGAGCAGCAGGCTGTAATACCCCTTCCCGTCAATGACAAAGAATGTTGTGGGCACGGTCTTGTTGCCGATGGTCAGTTCGACGTAGAGGACACCCTTGGTCTCCGATGGGTTGCCGCCGAAATCCTTGAGCACCATGTTGGTCTTTATCAGGTCTTTCACCCCCTTGCCTAGTTTTCTAAATGTTGCGTAAGGCATGAGGTTGACTGCAGCTCCCCCTCAACCAGCATCTTGGAAATCGGCTTGCCGTTGACGAATCCTTTAACGTATAATGGCTTCAGGTGCCGATTTTTGGTCCCTTCGGGTTTGTCGAAGATAGCCTGGTCCGGTGAGATTGCTAGCTTTGCTAGGTCGTCCTCAATGGTGTCTGCATTGGCTTCAGGAGCACTGAACTCGGCTGGTAGTATGAATACCATGTTAACCGATGCAGAAACTTTGCCTTTCCCTTTGGCCGCCCTCCTGGCTTGATCGGTTGGGCTCTCCTCGGCTTGCTCTTCGTCGACTGCGGCAGTTTTCTCTTTGGGTATCCATCGCCTTTTGATCCTACCCAGCCGACGACGTTGTTCGTGGATCATTTGCCGAACTTCGTCTTCTCTTCCTTCACGCTTAAGTCGTTGAATTCTTCTCTTCTGCATCTTTGTGAAGAGATCAGACGGGCACCATTGGGGGTTGGCCGATTCCTCGTCGTCGGCCTCTTCGTCATCGCGGTTGTTGTCATTGTGGTTTTCGTCGACGAAGAAGTCTTGGTGGATCGGGCCGAGCCGATCATGGACAGACCGTCGCCTTTGGTTTAGCTGAACGGCTCTGGGGACGAACCGGGCTGGGCTTACAACCGATGAGCTCCTATGCTCGTCGTCGCGGCGATCGTTGCATGCTTGGCAATCGTCTAGTGTTGGCAGTCTCATGCCGGATTCCCAGCAATACCTGAAAAAATTACAATGCCAATGCGGATCGGCACTGTTGCGGTTTACCCTGTATCGGCGGCTTTGGATATTCGGCTCGCGCCGACGAGATGCTTCATTGTAAGCTTCTTCCTGCCGAGACTAGTGCTGATGACGGTGTCGGCTATCTTCATGGATCGGCCGTCGGTCAGCCGATCTGATAACTGGGCACACCATATTAATTGGCACGGCATGACATCCAATCTGCTCGTCTTCTGCCTTGGCCCCGATCGATGTATTGACTAAGCCGTGTGCCATTCTGCTCTGTCGATCAGCTTGCCTGGGGCCGGCTTGGACCGTGTTGACTGGGAAAGGATTGCCGTCTACTTTCATCGGCCGATTTGAATCGGCGAACTTTAGCTTCCCGACCTCAATTGCCGACTGGATTTGCTGCCTGAAAACTTTGCAGTCGTTGGTAGCGTGGGATGTGGTGTTGTGCCACTTGCGTATATCTTTTTCTTCAATTCTTCGGCTTGAAGGGATCACATGATTTTCGAGCAAGCCGAATCTGTCGGCCTTGGTGATGTCGAAATCATATCGTTCTTCCTTGGTCATCTTCGCACCATTGGCGACGATGGCCTTTTTGTTCTTGGCCCATTCGGCTGCCGCCACTCGCGTCATCGTCGTCGGTCTCGTAGTCTGATTTGACGATGACCTGAGTTATATTTTTGACGGCCTTCCTGGTGTCTTGGAATCGCTGGTCGTGGGCCGTCACCTTCTGCGCCAAGTGGGCTAAGCTGTCGAAGTCCTGCGCAGAGAATCGCTCTCGGATCGGCGCGATTAAACCATGAAAGGCCAAATCGGCCAGCTGGGCGTCCGATAGCACCAGGCTGTAGCATCGGTTCCTCATTTCCCTGAAGCGTTGGATGTATTCTTGAACCGATTCGTTGTGTTTTTGCCTGATGCTGGTGAGGTCCGACAACTTCATCTTGTGGTTGCCGGAGTAAAAGTAGCTGTGGAATTGTTTTTCAAGATCGGCCCAGCTCTGAATCGAGTTGTAGGGCAATGAGGAGAACCAGGTAAAAGCCGATCCTGAAAGAGAAAGAGGGAACAATTGGACTCTCAAGGCGTCTGTAGCCGATGCTTCGCCGCACTGTGCCAAGAATCGGCTAACATGCTCGTAAGTTGAAACGTTGTCCCGCCCGAGAACTTTGAGAAATCCGGGATCTTGTATCGGTTGGGCAACGGGATCCGCTCGAAGTGCTCTAGATAGGGATACCGATACATGTTTCCCGAGTCTTTTGGCTTGAGGCCGAATTGATCGCGCATGACATTTGCAATCAGATCGGCCCAGGTCTGGTCGTCCTGCTGTATCGGCTCGTATGGGTCATACAACGCGGGTGCTTGCCGATATAGCGGTGGTGGCGTCTGAGGCCTGTAATGATGATCTTGAGGGTCTCCTTGGTACTGGTAGTGGTGATCAGTGGGAGGCGGCCGATGCGCCGGTGGTGGCGTTGGTGGTCCTGGGAACAACCGTCGGCCACCGGCGTTGTACCGTCTGTTTGGATCGATCGGGTCTGACTGCCGATTGTCATTAAACATGTTAGCAATCTGATCTTGGGGCAGCGGCTGCTGTTGGTTCAGCATAGTGATTGCTGGCCTTATAGCCGATCCAGTTGGATTTGGCTGACCGAGAACCCCTCCTGGCGGCCCTTGTTGTGCTAGTGGCGGGATCAACCGATTTTGTGTGACCAACGTCCTATAACCAGGAAATTGGCCGTCTGTGAAGTACGTCGGCCCCCGTTGCAGCTGGTCGGCTATCTTGGCGTCGACCACAGTAGCGATCATGCTATTGAGAGTGTTGACTAGGATGCTACTTTGGTTGACTAGCGCGTGATGGACGCCGAGTCGATCCGGTCCTATAGAGAATATACAGCCGAATCGTCCTGTTCCTGGGTCGGCTCCTCCATCTTCTGCTTGCCTTTTGTCTCACAAGAGGAGGATGCCTTGAGGTCGTTCATGCTGAACTTATATTTTTGGTGCACGGCCCCGGATCTTGTTTGGGTGAAAGATTACAAGTAGTTGGCCTGGAGCTCTTCCACCATCTTCTTGTAATCGGCCTGTTGCTCAGCCAATAACTTCTCCATCTTCAAAGGCACAATGTTGTCCTGGGAAACATTGGGGCTCTTGGAGTTGACCATCTTGCTGGCTAAATCTATGCATCTTAGTCGAGCCGACAGAGAAAGTCCCACTGGGCATGGCAAGAAGCGTGTTGATGAGAAATCTCTCTCACGCACTGGCCTGGGAGATCTGCTTGACTCCAGTGCAGGTCCTTCTCGGCTACCTATGCTATGCACGGCATGCCAGTTGGTTTGATCTATTAACCAACAAGAAAAATAAGGAAAAATGCACGAGCACATATATGCTAGATCCCCACTGGATCGGCTGAGGGAACCCACGAGCACATATATGCTATCCTAAAATATATTTAAGCCAAGCGACGGAATGGATCGGCTATACGAGACAGCATCGGCCGTTTAACCTAAATACAGCAAAGGATAATAAATATATGAATCGATAACCTAGCCGATCTTGGAAAGCTAACAATGAATCGTCTAGTACTCCGACGAATCTTATGAAAAGATAACATTCTTGAACCAGGTGTGTGGCCTAGGAAATCGGCCATCGGCTGTTAATGGCGGGCCGATTTCGGCTGATAACGTCCAACAAGAATGTGATCTTAATATAAGAGGCAGTCTTAATATAAATCTAATAACAAATATATTAGAAGAAACATATTAAGGCAGATAAGGCCGGCTGAAACCCCGGCACTGTCTCTAAACAATATAAATCTAGCCGAACATATCATTGGTGATTCTAAAAACGACTTAATAGTTCAAACTCGATGCAAGCATTAAGTATAAAAAGAAAAATCTCATCTCGTTGTTGCCGATTTATATCTCTCAAGACGGTGGATACCGCATATAAACCAACCAACCTTTAAATCTAGCCCTATTGGCCGCAAGTTCTTGATAGAACTAGCCAATGTCAGGATAGATCTAAACATTGATCTAATTTATATGCGCTATATGATAAGTAGCGCAGTACAAACTCCTGAATCTAATGTGTCATTACAATGGAAGCACTAGAAACAGCAGATCATGCTACTAATGACAAGCATTTACCTGGATTTAGGGGATCGAAACGATGCAGCCCGTAGCCAAACAAATTGATCGTCTGAAGAAAAAGATTGGCGATGCGCCCAAGGTTTGATTGATTGTGATTGTAATTTTACAGGGGGTCTCGGGTCCTATTTATACCCAAGATACAAATATATGTACAAACCCTGGACTCTATCTAAACTACTGTTTAAAACACGATGTTATCCCGGGAAGGACCCAAACGCCACATTACAATTAACAGTTTAAACAAACTCCTAAATTACAGATACAATTGCCGTTACAGGACTCTATCCATAGATGGCAATATCATTTAACACGCAATCTAATAACCGAATCTTCTATTTATCTTCAAACTGCTGTACCAGAAACGGTTTTATCTCTTCCGGACCTAGAATCGGCTATCGGCCACCCTTGTCCGATCCAACCTTAGCCGACCGGCCTCGCAGCCGATCACTTCTCGCCCGATGCACACTGTTTCTCCGCCAAGCCGCCCGATCCGACTCGCTTCATACTCTAGATCTAGCTCTATCGGTGTTGGTTCTTGACATAAACAAGCCGGTATCAAGACAGATCTAAACATCGTTCCAGATTATATATGATATATGATAATTAGCACAAGCATAAATCATTGAATCTAGAGTATCATAGCGATGGAAACACTAAATTCGATGAGATAACCACTAATGACAAATATTTACCTTAATCGGGGATCGAAACGATGCAGCCCGAAGCCGGATCAAGTGTTCGTCCGAAGAAAAAGGAAGGCGATGCGCCGAAGTTATATTGATTGTGTGTTCTTTTTGTGTATAGGGGTCTCGGGCCCTATTTATACCCAAGAATAAACTACCCGTGCAAGACACGGTCTCTATCTAATCTACTATACATGGTACGATAATATCCTGGGACATGGTCCCATGCCGCATTACAATAAGAGATCTAAACAAATTCCTAATTTACAGATACAATTGCCGTTACAGGACTCTATCCATAAATGACAATATCTTTTAATGCACAGTCTAGGAACCGAATCTTCTATTTATCTTTAAGCACCTTTACCGGAAACGGTTCCATCTTCCTCTCTAACTCAGCATCGGCTGTCGGCTGTCCTTGTCTGACTCAACCTCAGCCGATTGGTCTCGTAGCCGATTGTATCGCAGCCGACTCGACCTCTGTTCTTCTGATCCAATTCCGCTTCCATCTCAGTAGGGACTTAGGGATTTGGTTACCAAATTTAGCCATTAACACATGCCCCCCAAGTCCGTGATAAGATAATATCGCGGATTTGCTGCTTTTCCAAATTCCCACTCTTTTTGATTTAAACCGTTTCGGCTGCCAA
The DNA here is from genome assembly GCA_019925245.2 of Oryza australiensis. Taxonomy (NCBI): domain Eukaryota; kingdom Viridiplantae; phylum Streptophyta; class Magnoliopsida; order Poales; family Poaceae; genus Oryza; species Oryza australiensis. Next base: position 16,324 of record JAIFGZ020000285.1, on the reverse strand, counting down.
AAAATATTCTTTAAATACCACCCATGCGGCCACTGCACGTGTCACGCTGTCACAAACAAACAGCCACCTCAGCAACCCTCGAACTCCCCGGCGACCTCGGCGACCCCGAAGCCCGCACCCTTCCGGCGAACCCTAAGAGGCGACGATCCCCAACAATGGCTTCCTCAAGCATTCCCGCCGACGCATCGCAGCAGCCATCGTACCCCGAGGTAAGTTCATCGGCTTCATTCCTTTTTCCTTTCCGCGATTTAGTTTTCGCCTCTTCATGATTCCTGGTTTATTTTCTCATTCTGTAGCACTTAACCCACCAAATCGCAATCCCCAACTTAGCTCATCGTAACCAATACTTTCTAGGGCCGATCGGCAATTTGGACCCAAGTGAAATAATAAACGCAGTAAACCGATCGGATCCCTTTTAGGTTTTCAACCCCCAATCTGTCATACTGGACTAGCGCCTTCAAATCATGGCCATCAACTGACAAATCTTGGCCAGCCTGGTTTTTAAGGATGTCAGCTAGGAAGAGGACGCACTGGACCGAGCTTGGAATAGCTCAGTGCTTAGAACTGACAATAGCCGACATGCCCAAGAACGAATCCCTCCTATCATACGCCCACTATTTTTGGTCCGATACACTCAATGCTTTCCTATTTAGACAAGGGCCGATGACCCCCACTCGATGGATGAGGTGATGATAACCGGCTTGACATCACTTCCATGGTCAGCCCAAGTGATCTTAACCGCAAGTGCCGCATACCTTCAAGACCAAAGCATTGGCGGTGGAGCGGCTTCATTTCTATGAATATGAAGGACGGACGATTTCGGACAGAGAGCACACCACCTTCCTCCTCATTTGGTTAGAGAAATTAGTGTTTTGTGGATCTAGCCGCGGTTCAACCAAACAGCGGTAGCACATAGCCGAAGCCCTAGTGGAGAAAAAGAACATCCCCTTAGGCAAGTACCTATTGGGCTATCTATACCAAGTCCTAGGTTCGGCTTCGGCTCGGTGGCCTCCAAGTAGTCCGTCGCACCGGAGGTCCATGGTGGTTATTGCAACTCGGCTCAACCTGCACTTGGCCACAAATAGCCGAACACATGCTCCCCTTCAAGCCGAGTTCCCGTTGATATAGCCAGGGATTGTGGATGATGAGGAGAAAACCACTCGGTGGCCGACATCGTATGGTGAAGCCGCTTCGACCTATCCGGGCTCAAAACTTACAGCCGAAGATTTCACGGAATGGTTTGATCGGTTGTACGGCGGCTTTCCAAACGCCTCCAAGATCTGGTTTGCATATGAAGACTTCATCGAACTTGAACGACAGCCGACAATCTTCGGCTAGATGAGCTCGATTCGAAGAATACACGGTGCCAAGGGAAATCTTTGTCACTGCTATCAACCCTTGCATCCTCCCGACGGCATTCATCAAGGCCGCAACACCACCAAAACTTATGAGTTTTATCACCCAATGGTGGCGGCGAGATAGTTTGGAATGGGCCAGCTGCCTATCGGCTTATGGTTTGCTTGATAAGATCTAGCCAGGGAAGAATCGAAGGCAATATAATGATGCTTCGGCTACTTCAACTCCCAACTCCTCCTCTCGGCGGCATGAAGAATCAACTTGGCGATAACCGGATCGCCGATCTTCATCCGTGGTGGGGGCGAGTGGAACAACACTTGTTCCACCAATCGACCACGATGTATCTAACCATTGTCGACCCCGACAGAGTTCCATCGGTAAGCATGTCTCCCAGCTCTTTTTTATTCATCGGCTATTACCTATATCGGCGGCTGACCATAACTCTCTCCCGCTGTAGACGATCGATGATTCCCTCCCGGTGAGCCGAAGGGGTGGTGGTCAATTATGTGCTCGACATCGTGCGGAACGGATGCGGGCTGGCGCCATCTCCAACCGGCTTCAACGCGCCGAAGGTGGGCACGCTACTTCACGGCCAAACCCGCGAGCCGCTCCGTCGGACAAAGAGGGCCCAAAGCCGTCGGCCGCCGCTACTCCGCTACCGAAGCGAAAAGAGGGCGGCCAAGAAGGCAAAGCGAGCCCTAGCCGATGACGACTTGTCCCCAGTTGATCCGGCCGTGGATGCCTTTTTGACTCAAGAAGTGGACGACGAAGAAGCTGCAAATGTTGTCGATGGAGCTGCAGCCGATTCCAGCTCGGAGAAATACATCGCAACTCCATGCCCAGACGAGCAGCGTCCGAGAAAACTCCAAGTCCTCCGAGGTGCCTGCTCGGCCAATAACGGTAAGTGACTTCACACTTCTCCCCTTTTAAACCATTCATCTGCATTTATTCATGCCTTCATTGTATCTTTGAATCGGAGAGAACAAAGCGCGTGACCAAGAAGAAATTGGCTCCCTGCGATCGGTAATTTCCTATCATCACACTCGTTTTATTGTTTAGCCGATTCTCAACCAACTCTCTCCGCGAGCACCGCGCGCGCCGACGCTTGCCCCCAGAGTCAAGTGAGCGCACCCAGTCACAGTGCGGTGGCCAAGTTGACAAGGAAGTCACTTCGGCTGCAGCTGGTGACCAAGCCGACGCGGAACCCACTCCGGCTCCGATGCCCACAGTAAGCCTCGCTTAACTTCATCAGGCCGACTTGATAAGTTTGTTACTTCTCTAAGCCCGTCAGCTTTCTTTTTGCGAATATAGCCGATCTCTTGGGCTTCGACAGTCGGAGTTTGAAGATCTGATGAAGGAGGCGAGAGGCGTTGGTGCCGCTCAATGCAAACCTCAAAGCGGATCTAGCCAATATCGGCAATTGGCTAGAGAGCCCTCTAGACGCACTGGTAGCCGACTGCGGCTCAATCTGCACTCGGTTCAAGGAAATCCAGAGCCAGCTGCCAGACACTGTGGTCGACGCAATCGTCCCGGCCATCTTTCTAGAGGCACACCAAGTAAAGTATGAGCGAGCCCAGCAACGCCTTGCCGATCGTAGAGAGAACCAGTCACTGGTGGCAGCAATCAAATCAAGTCAGGAAGATATCAAGGCCAAGAAAGCCGATTTCGACGCCTTGAAGACGGAGCCGACCGCCAGACTTGAACAGCTTCGGACGCGAAGGGATCAAATAATAGCTGACTTCGTCCAAATCACTACGGAGATCCAAGTGCAAGAAGAATACATGGCCGTCCTTCCTAAAGAGATCGAAGACAAGCGATCAAGCATCAAGGTGGCCGTGTCTCATCTGAAGGATCTGACCAAGGCGGTGAGGCGGTGACTAGGTCCGATGCCGACGACGCTAGGGCCATTGAAGAAGTGGATCAAATCAGGCGCAAGGCGTTGTCGGCCATAGACGACTTTTTAAAGCAGTGAGCCGACTGTAATAGCTTAGAGATTTAAACTTTTGTAATCGGCTTCGGCCTTCTGTAAGTAACTATCCATGATCGGATTATACTTGCGTTCAACATCATGATCGCCGATCCTGAAACTTAAAAATATTGTCCGATGTTATGATTCTGAAGAAAATTTGATGTCCTCCTTTCTGTACCACCTTTCTGTAATCGGCTTAGGTTTTGTGTATGTATATGCCCTCCTAATTTTGTTGATGTCTTCAACGTTGACAAAATTATGAACTTAGCTAAGTCGCACATTGTTGTCGTCACGGTCGGCTAACACTGGCTGATTGCAGAAAACTAGGGAAAAAATTTGCGTAAAAATGACCTAAAGGCGATGCTCGCTTAATACAGAACATCGGCTAACACGAATCGGCTGAACAAACAGAGCTGAATCATGAGTCGATCCAAACGCTTGGGTAGTATTTTTTTAAGTATTTGCCATTTAGAACCCTTCCAAATACCTCTCCGTTCAAACTTTCTAACATGTAAGCTCCTTTAGAGACACATTTGTGGAGTTGGAGGCCATCGGGGTCGTCGGAGATGGATCTGGGTCCTGGTTCGTGAGGATCGCCGGGATGTGATGAAGAGCGCCGGTGAATCGCCGGAGAGGAGAGAGGAAAAGAAGGCTTGTTTGCGAAGTGCTTGAGTGCGGTTTGAAGGCGTCATCGTTTCAGTCGAGATAAAAGGGCTATTTAAAGGGCATTTGAGGCAGCCAAAATGGTTTAGGTCAGAAAAGAGCGAGAATTTGAACAGGCAACAAATCCGCAACACTTTGTATCACGGACTTGGGGGGCATGTGTTAATGCCTAAATTTGGTAACCGAACCCCTAAGTTCTAGCGAGGTTAAAACAGAATCGGATCGGCTGGCGGAGAAGCAGAGGCTGCGCCGGCTATGCTCAAATCGGCTGAGTAACGATCGGCTACGGGGTCAATCGGCTGAGGTTGGATCGGATGAGGATAGCCGATAGCCGATGCTGAGTTAGAGGAGAAGATAAAACCATTTCCGATGAAAGTGCTTGGAGATAAAGTGAAGGATTCGGTTATTAGTTTGCGCGTTAAAAGGTATTGTCATCTATGGATAGAGTCCTGTAACAGCAATTGTATCTGTAAATTAGGAATTTGTTTAAGCTGTTTATTGTAATGCGACGTAGGTGTGGGTCCTTCCCGGGATATCGTCATATTTTAATAGTAGTTTAGATAGAGTCCAGGGTCTGTACAGATAATGTTATTCTTGGGTATAAATAGGACCCGAGACCCCCTGTAATTCAACAACAACCAATCAAACAACTTTCGGCGCATCGCCAAACCTTTTCTTCAGACGAGCAATTGATTTGGCTCCAGGCTGCATCGTTTCGATTCCCAAATCCAGGTAAATGCTTGTCATTAGTGGTATGTTCTGCTGGTTCTAATGCTTCCATCGTAATGACACATTATATTCAATGGTTTATACTGCGCTATTTACCATATATCGCATATAAATTGGAGCAATGTTTAGACTCTATCCCCGCCATCGACCGGTTCTATCAAGTACCATGTAGCCGATAGGGCTAGATCTAAAGGTTGAACTAGATTTATATGCGATATCCACTGCCTCAAGAGGTATAAATCCTAGGCTAAGTATATCTGGTTCAAGAATGATATCTTTTCGTAAGAATCATCGAAATACTAGTCGATCCATAGTTAGCTTTCCAGTATCGGCTAGGTTATCGATACATATATTTATTATCCTTTCGTATTTGGGTTAAGCGCCGATTTTGTCTCGGTATAGTCGATCCATTCCAAGTCACTTGGCTTAAATATATTTTAGGATAGCATATATATGCTCATGGATTCCCTCGGCCGATCCAAAGGTGGGATCTAACCTAACACTTAACGCACATATCTTGTTTTCTTGTTGGTTAACGTATCAAACCAATCTGGCATGCCTTGAACACAGATAGGTAGCCAAGAAGGACCTGCTGGAGCTAAGCAGATCTCCTGAGCAGCGCGTGAGAGAAACTTCTCGTCAACACGCTTCTTGGCACGCCCGGTCGGACTTTCTTTGTCAACTCGGCTGCAGGGCGCATCGACGCAGCCGACAAGATGAAAATCGACTCCAAGAGCCTGAATGTTTCTTAGGACAACATCGTGCATGTGAAGATGGAGCAATTATCGGGTGACAAAGCAAGCGATTACAAGAAGATGGTGGAAGAGCTCAGGGCCAACTACTTACAATCATTCACCCAGACTCCGATCAGAGCTTTGTACATCAAAAGTACAAGTTCAGCATAGACGAGCTCAAGGCATCCTCCTCCAGGTGGATCAAGGGCAAACAAAAGGTGGAGGAGCCGATTCAAGAACAAGATGGTTCAGACCCGCATACTTTGCAAGACCGGATCGATTCAGCGAGTCCATCATGCGGCAGTCAATCGAGTAGCATCCTGGTCAACACTCTCAACAACATGGTTGCTACGTGGTCGACGCCAAGATAGCCCAGGCCCGGCTACGAGCGGGGGCCGACATGCTTCACGGACGACCGGTTCCACGGTTACGGACGTTGGTCACCCGAATCGGCCGATTCCACCACCAACACAACCCAGGGGCCGCCGAGGAGAGGGGGTCCTCGGCAGTTAGAATCCAAGCTGAATCGGCTACAAGGCCGGTGATTACCATGCTGAACCAACAGCAACCGCTGCCCCGAGGACCGAGATCGCTAACATGTTCAACGACAATCGCGAGTTAGAGTCGATTGCCCGTGATTGACACTTAGACCAGGACGGTACAACGCCGGTGGCCAGAGCGGCTGTTCTGGATCACGGATCCAACGCCACCACCGAAGCCAGATGGCCGCCTCCCGCTGATCATCCAGCTCCACTACCGCCGGTATCAAGGAGGCCGCTTGAGATCATCACTACGAGCCTCGGAACGCCACCACCCTTTGTATCGGCAAAAGCACACTGCACCCTTATATGATCCATATGAGCCAATACGGAAGGACAAGCGAGCTTGGCCGATCGGATTGCCGAAGGCGTCATGCGCGATCAATTCGGCCTCAAGCAAAAGGACTCGGGGAACATGTATCGGTATCCTTATCCAGAGCATTTTGAGTGGATTCCATTGCCCAACAGTTACAAGATCCTAGATTTTTCGAAGTTATCAGGGCAAGACAACGTTTCGACCTACGAGCATGTCAGCCGATTCTTGGCGCAGTGCGGCGAAGCATCGGCTACAGACGCCTTGAGAGTTCGTTTGTTCCCTCTGTCTCTTTCGGGATCGGCTTTTACCTCGGTTCTCCTCATTGCCTTACAACTCAATTCAAAGTACAGGCCGATCTCTAAAAATAATTTCATAGCTACTTTTACTCAGGTAATCATGAAATGAAGTTGTCGGACCTCATCGGCCCAAAGGCGGAAGCACAACGAGTCGGTTCAGCGGAGCTACATCCAACGCTTGAGAGAATGAGGAGCGGTGCTGCGACCCAGTGCTTTGTCGGATGCCCGGCTAGCCGATTTGGCCTTCCATGGCACGTCGCGTCGATCCGTGAACGTTTCTCCGCTCGGAGGACTTCGACGGCTGGCACACCTTTGGCACTGAAGGTGACGGCCCATGAGCAAAGATTTCAAGACACTAGGAAGGCCGTCAAAGAACATAACTCAAGTCGTCGTTGGAGTCGGACTCCGATTCAATGACGGTGACGCGAGGTGGCGACGTAGAATGGAGCCAAGAACAAAAAAGCCATCGTCTACCAATGGCTGAAAAGACGAAAGAAGAATTATATGACTTCGATATCACTAAGGCCGATAGGATTTTGACTTGCTTTGCTCAAGGAGAAACAAATCTAGCTGCACGAGAACCACGTGATCCCATTGGCCAAAGAACTCAAAATGAAGAAGTATTACAAGTGGCACAACTCCACATCCCACGCCACTAACGATTCCAAAGTCTTCAGGCAGCAAATCCAATGGGCAATAGAGAGCGGAAACTCAAGTTCGCAGATTCAATCGGCCGATGAAGATAGATGGTCACCCCTTCCCAATAAACATGGTTCAAACCGGCCCTAGGCAAGCTGATCGGCGGCGCAGGGCTGATGTACGGCTTAGCCCAGAAACATTCAAGGGGTTAGTGAAGAAGGTGAGCCGGCGGAGGCCAAGCCGCGCCGATCCAACATGGTGCGTCCCTTTGCCCGATGCGGCTGATCGACGACCGATCAACACGAACAGTCGACGTCGCCCCTAACAGCAATCTTGGCGGGAAGAAGCCCGGTTTGAAAGGTTTTATCAGCAAAGGCCAGAAACATGAGGCCGCTGGTATGACGAGAATCACAGCGGTGCCGATCCCCATTGGCATTGTGAATTCTTGTGCACCGCTAGGAGACCTGGGATGAGGCCGCCAATGATAGAAAACGCCGCTGCGCGAGTACCCCGAGGACGAACACGGCCGACCAATCACCGGTCCAACTCGGTTTGTCCCAAGGCCCGTCCAGCTCAACCAACGCCAGCAGTCCGTTCACGATCGGCTAGGGTCGATCCATCAAGACTTCTTCGACGAAAACGAAAACGAGAACTACTACAATGATGAAGAGGCCGATAATGAAGAATCGGCCAACCCCCAATGGTGCCTCTCTGACCTCTTCACCAAAACACAGAAACGAAGGATTCAAAGGTTAAAGCGTGAAGGAAGGGAAGAAGAAGTTCGGCAAATGATCCAAGAACAATGCCGTTGGCTGGGCAAGATCAAAAGGCGATGGATCCCCAAAGAGAAAGCCGCTGCAGCCGATGAGGAACAAGCCCAGGAGAGCTCAGCCGATCAAGCCAGGAGGGCAGCCAAATGGAAAGGCAAAGTTTCTGCATCGGTCAACATGGTGTTCATATTGCCACCGAATCTGCCCCAAGCCGATGCAAACACCATCGAAGACGACTTGGTAAAACTAGCAATCTCGCTGACCAAGCTATTTTCGATAAACCCGAGGGGACCGAAAATCGGCACCTGAAGCCGTTGTACGTTAAAGGATTCGTCAACGGCAAGCCGATGTCCAAGATGCTGGTTGATGGGGGAGCCGCAGTCAATCTGATGCTCTACGCAACATTCAGAAAACTGGGCAAGGGAGCCGAAGACTTGATCAAGACCAACATGGTGCTCAAGGACTTCGGCGGCAACCTGTCAGAGACCAAGGGCGTACTGAACGTCGAATTGACCATCGGCAGCAAGACCATGCCCACAACATTCTTTGTCATCGATGGGAAGGGGTCTTACAGCCTGCTGCTCGGAAGGGACAGGATACACGCCAATTGCTGCGTTCCTTCTATGATGCACCGTGAGCCTGATCCAATGGGACGGCGACAAGATCAAGATCGTGTCAGCCGACAGGTTAGTTAACGTCACCAATGCCGATTTGCCAGTGTGGGAAATCGAAGGCATTGATTGTTTGTCTGGGAAAATCTGGCAAGCCGATTTTCTAAACGTGTCCGACTCTACAATACAGCCGATTGGAGATGACGAGCCGCAGCTGCTACTTTGAACAAGACATGATGGAGGGCTCGAGCGTCTACGGCATCGACACTGCGGACGAAGACGATGGCAAGTTAGGGCAAGGCTTCACGTCGGCCGACAAATTGGAAGAAATTGACATCGGCTCGGAGACAAGACGAGGCCGATGTACATTAGCAAGAATTTATCTTCTTGTGTAGATCCCACTTATTGATTTGTTAAAAGAATATAAAGATTGCTTTGCTTGGGAGTATTTCGAGATGCCCGGCCTTAGCCGATCAATAGTGGTCCATCAATCGCCGACATGTGCTATCGGCTGCTCAAACAACCTCCTGGAGGTTCAAAGCCGATATGTACGACATGATTAAAGCCAAAATAACTCGGCTATATGATGCGGGATTCATTCGGCCTTGCCGATACGCCGAGTGGGTCTCAAACATTGTCCCAAAGTGTTGAAGAAAAATGGTAAACTTAGGATATGCAACGATTTTAGAGATCTAAACAAGGCCACCCCTAAGGACGAATACCCAATGCCAATAGCCGATTTGCTTGTCGATGCCGCTTCGTGCCACAAGATTATTAGTTTTATGGACGGCAATGCAGGTTATAATCGATATTTATGCCGACGAAGACATCCACAAGATCCGGTGTCCCGGCGCAATCGGCTTGTACGTATGGGTGGTAATGACATTCGGCTTGAAGAATGCCGGGGCAACATATCAACGGGCCACGAACTACATTTTTCATGACATGATCGGCTCACTAGTGGAGATCTACATTGATGACGTGGTTGTCAAGTCCGAGAGATAGAGAACCACATAGCCGATCCGAGACAAGTGTTAGAGCGGACGAGGAAATATGGCTGAAATGAATCCACTTAAGTGCGCGTTCGGCGTATCGGCTAGGCGCTTCTCGGGATTTCTTGTCCATGAAAGAGGAATTGAGGTTACACCAAGGAGCATAAATGCGATCAAAACAATTCAGCCTTCGAAGGACAAGAAACAACTCCAATCTTTGATCGGCAAAATCAACTTCATCAGCGATTCATAGCCAATCTCTAAGAAAATATGGAGCCGTTCACACCACCGTTTCTGCCAAAGCCGATCAAGCATTCACATGGGGGCGAGCAACAAAAGGCTTTGGACAACATCAAGGATTATCTAAGTTCCTCCAATTCTAATGCCTCCACAAAAAGGGATACCGTTAAGTGGCCTACGCCCGATGACAAGTCAATCGGCTCCATTTTAATCCAAGAAGTTGAGGGCAAAGAAAAAGTCATCTTCTATCTCAAATTGACGGCTACTAGACAGAGAAACAAGGTTTCACTTGTGGAGAAACTATGCCTATGCCTCTAGTTTTCATGTACAAAGTTAAGGCATTATCTGCTATCCAATGAGTGCACAATAACAGAAGCCGATGTAGTTAAGTACATGCTATCGGCCCGTGTTGAAGTGGATTTTTGCGCTAACAGAGTTTGATTTGAGGTATCGTGCACCTGTGGGTCAAAGGACAAGCTATAGCCGATTTTATTGTGGAGCACAAATGACTCAATCGGCTCCGTGGAAATTATGCCTTGGACATTGACATTTGACGATTCGGTTTGCACCAACTACCGTGGTATCGGCTTAGTCATTATTTCACCCAAAGTTTCAATTTGCTTTCGCTATCAACCCTCATGCTACAAACAACCAAGCCGAGTACGAAGCCGTCCTTAAAGGATTACATCTACTCAAAGAAGTCGAAGCCGACGCCATCGAAATAATGGGAGATTCCAATTATCAGGAGAATATGAGTGCAAAAACAATGCGCTGATGGTCTACTATCAACAATGTTGGGAATTGATGGACGGTTTTCATCTAGTTACTTTGAAACATATCCCCAGGGAACAGAATACAGAAGCCAACGATTTAGCTCAAGGGGAATCGGGCTATCAGCCGATGGTAAAATAGATTGAAATAGAATTTGCTGCTATTAAAGCCGACGATTGGAGGTTTGAAGTCTACAGCTATCTCAAAAAACCCTCTCAATCGGCTACAAGGAAACTGCGATACAAGGCGCTAAGATATGTTTTGCTCGATGAAGATCTGTACTATCGGACGATTGTGTTAGTGATATGCCCTAGAGGCAACATGGAGATGTTGGATATCACGTCAATGTTTATGTATTTATGAATAAAGTGTTATTCAGCCCATGAAATAGACATCTTGTATTGATCAATAAGTACGTGACTTATTTATGAGACTCTATATGTATGAATCTATTTCTAAACGATCCTCGATCATATGTCATATTGTTGGAACAAATATGATTCTAAGATCTATGATGTTTATTGATTGATGATCATGTCTCATAGATCATGGGTATGGAGATACCAAATCAATAAACATGGACATATGTGTTAGAGAACACATTGTTGGATAGACCCACCATGAGACACTACAGTAATTAATGTGCCATTAGTTGGTCTCGTAGTGTTGGTACAAAGTCCTTAGACCTCGAGATCACCATGGATTCCAACATGTGTAGTAGCCTACTTTGGGACTACCAAACGCTATTCCGTAAACCGGGTAGTTATAAAGGTAGTTTTCGGGTTTGCTATAGAAACATGGAGTGGGATGTGAGTGATCAAGATGGAATTTGCCCCTCCTTTGGAGAGATATCTTCCGGCCCTCGAGGTAATGGATTATGGAAATGCATGGCCATGCTAAGTTGATTGAGGAGTCAATCAACAACAGATAATCCAATACTGCTCCTGAGCTTGAATGGTTAAGCTATTGAAGGGATGGCACACATCTTGCCTATAGCTTAAACCCTGTATCGTGAGGCAAAGGGATTTGTGTACACATTACAGTTCGTAGCCGATATTATTATCTTGTATACTATGGTGTCAATATGTGCCGCTAGGCGCCGCTGTTGACAGTGTCGGCCGAGTTGGACTCGAGGCGACGATCGGCTAAGTTAGACTATAGCCGAAACCGAGCATACCTGGAACCTCATGTGGTCGCACGCTTAAGGATAAGAAATGTGCATTCGAGTTGGACTCCTGATACGGCTCGGACGGAGCATAGGGATCCGACTGATAGAGTCCTATGGGCTTACGACGTATGGGCGGCTAACTCTATGAGATACGGATGAGATCCGATTCAAAAATAGAGTCCTAATCGGCCACTAGTCCCAAATGCGGCCAACTCTATATAAAGGGGAGGGAGGGGTGGAGAGTTGCGGCACGCCAATTGCATCGCGTTGCAAATGCAGTCGCCGAGATCAATCTCCACGGAAACCCTCCCCCACTTTCGAGCCAAACCCTAGCCTTGCATCGCGTGCTAGCACACGGGTGTACGGCGTTTGTCCCCTGACGTGTGGATACGGTAGAGGCGCCGCTACGTTGCGCGCCGTTGATTGGCTTGGATCGGCCGCGGTGGAATCGGCCCGGTCAAGCACGAGCGAGGCGCGAGAACGCGGATTGACGACTGCGCGGCATCTCGCGACCGGCCGATTGGTGAATCGCACTCGGAATCTCGGCTTGCGGAATCGGGCTACACCGTTCGGACGGATAGCCCCGATTGGCTATTTCCGCCGCACTCTACTCCAATCGGTAACGATCTATCGGCCCTTACTTGCAAGTGTTCCCGGTTTGCGCGGTAAAAGTTTTTGTTTTCGGCTAGCGTAGCTTCCGCGTAACCCTTCAAAGGGTATCGAGCTAATCTTGCTTAGTTCGGGTTTTAGATTGATCCGGAACAAGTTTTGCGTACGGGGTTGATTAGATCAATCGGTTTTACGGATCCTGTGAGGAGAGTTACATGGTAATTGCGTTCCTTGATAGTGTATCGGAACGGCGTAATGTGATTACGTCGAAACGCTTTACCCCCATATACTCCGGTTTGAGAGAATCGCTTTGAGATAGCTGTATCCTTGATAGTGTGTATCGGAACGGTATAATGTGATTATGTCGAAGCTATCTCGTAGTCCGATCTTGTTAGCTGCCCGCGCCCGCGCAAACCATCTCCCTTGATAGTGATCTGACGTGCATAATATGATTATGCCGACATGGTTTCCTGTATTTACAGATTGATCCAGGAATTTCGTGTGGTGTCTCGGTAGCGCCGCCGTGTGCGTACCCCCTTATAGGTCGCCTCGATGCCGTAGCTCGCGATAAGTAGAAAACGTTTCTACGCCAACTTGCTTTTGCAGAGAATGCTGAGATGGTATGGCCCTATTGTATGTATGAGATGTATGAGATGCATGTGATGCATGTAATATTCTTTCATATGTGCAATCCCTGTAATATTCTTTTCATACGTGCAATGCTTGTAATATTCTTCACGACCTCAAGTATGTAATCTTCAATTAGAGCTTCTATAGTAGTAGCTTAGTTTGAAGAAATCAAGCATTCGGCACTCGAAAGAACGGGTGATGAAGATGGAGATCCTCAGACACCGGCATGGAGATGGAGATCACCATGTGAAGGGGGCCATACTATTTCATGCTATTCTACTTGCTTTCATATGTGATATGTTTGTTTGATAGGATAGCATCCTCACAAAATTAAGTAGTAATGATGCCCTTCCAAATGTTGCACTGTCACCGTTATGCTCACACTGGTGGGTCCGCCAAAGCAGAGTGCCATTCTCTATCATAACACGAGGGGGTATATGTCGACATATACAAGCAGAGCATTTGGTTTACTTAACAAGGCTATCAAAACAGCTTTTGGGCCTTGGGGCATAGGTTGGCGCCGGGCATGGAGATGCCACACCAACAACAAGAGTCACATAGAGATGTGATTAGCAAGGAGTTGCTTACCGATGTTATTAATCTTCTAGCAAAGTGATGCCAAAGCTCACTAGAAAATTAATTAACATGTGGATCTTGACCCAATACGTAACCTAGAGGGAAGGTGGAAAATACGTAATGGGAGTCTAATGTTAAATTGTTTAACAATAGACATAGCATAAACATTGTGCTAAAACTTTGCTTTTTCCGTTGTAGAATAAATGGCGGCTAATACTACACCCAAAGCTTTTAATTTGCGATCTATTCTCGAAAAGGAAAAATTAAATGGAACAAACTTTATGGATTGGTATCGCAACTTGAGAATTGTTCTCAAGCAAGAGCGTAAGGAGTACGTTCTTGAAGTACCCTATCCCGAGGATTTGCCAAATAATGCCACCGCAACCGCACGGAGGGCTTACGAGAAGCACACTAATGATGCCCTAGATATAAGCCTGTCTCATGCTTGCTACAATGTCCCTGAGCTTCGTAAGCAATATGAGAGCAACCGATGCTCACACTATTATTCAAAATGGGACTGCGTGGCATGTTTGAGAACCAAGCTCGGCCGAGAGGTTCAACACCTCAAAGTCCTTGTTTCAAGTGGCAGCTTGTTGAGGGGGAATCCCGTCACCCGCATGTGATAAAGATGATTGGCTACATTGAGAGTCCTGGAAAACTAGGTTTTCCCTTAGCCAAGAGTTGGCTACCGATGTGATTCTCCCGCCGCTCCCCTCCGAGCTTCGAGCCATTCATATTAAATTATCACATGAACAATATGGATAGGACCTTGGCTGAATTGCATGGGATGCTAAAGACAAATGAGGAGAGTATCCGGTGAAAAACGGTCATCATGTGATGATGATGCATGTAAGCGCAAAGCGCAAACCACCCGTCAAGAAACTTTGCACCAAGAGGAAGTTAACTCCCGATGAGATCGCGAGTGCCTCTAATGCAAAGAAGGGCAAGAAGGGGTTCTGCGGCATCGATGCCGTTTGCTTCTATTGCAAGGAGACAGCCATTGGAAAAGGAACTGCAAGAAGTACATGGAGGATCTCAAAAAGAAGCAAAGTACGACTTCTCGCTTCGTATTAATGTTATAGACATTAATCTTGCTACTTCACCTACCGACTCTTGGGTATTTGATACCGGATCGGGTAGCTCATATTTGCAAATCGTTGCAGGGAATGAGAAGAAGTAGAGGATTGAGAAGGGGCGAGGTGAACCCGCGCATCGGCAATGGAGCAAGCGTTGCTACGCTTGCCGGCTCGGCATGGATGTTATCACTTCATCTACCTTCAGGATTAGTTTTGGAATTAAATAATTGTTATTGTGTTCCAACACTATGTCAGAACGCTATTTCCGCTTCATGTTTGCAAGTTTTAAGGATATGATTTTAGATCAATGAACAATGGTTGTTCAATATATCTCGAGATATGTTCTATTTTCATGCTCCATTGGTGAATGGATTATACGCTTTGAATCTTGAAGCGTCTCCCATCTATAACATTAATACGTAAAGGCAACTCTCTAATGATATAAACCCCACGCTTATCCGGCATTGTCGCTAGGCCATATAAATAAGAAACGATGGAGAAGCTCCATAAGGATGGATTGCTTCACTCTTTTGATTTTGAATCATTTGAGACATGTGAGTCTTGTTTACTTGGTAAGATGACAAAGGCACCTTTCACGGGACACAAAGTGAGAGAGCAAGTGACTTGTTGGCACTCATACATACCGATGTATGTGGACCAATGAGCTCAACGGCCGAGGGTGGTTATCATTACTTCATTACCTTTACCATGACTTTAGTAGATATGGTTATATCTACTTAATGAGGCATAAGTCCGAATCCTTTGAAAAGTTCAAAGAATTTCCGTAATGAAGTACGTAATCATTTAGGGAAAACAATCAAGTTTCTAACGATCGATCGTGGAGGGGAATACTTGAGCCAAGAGTTTGGTAATCATCTCGAAAGATTGTGGAATTGTTCCACGCTGACTCCGCCAGAACTCCACAATGGAACGGAGTGTCCGAACGGAGAAATCGCACCTTGTTGGACATGGTGCGCGATGATGAGCCAAAGTGATCTTCCGTTATCCTTCCGGGGATATGCTCTTGAAACAACTGCGCTCACACTAAATAGAGTTCCATCTAAGCTCGCCTGAAAAGACACCATATGAGATATGGACAGTGGCAACCCCTAGTTTGTCTTTTCTCAAAATTTGGGGATGCGAGGCTTATGTAAAACGCTTACTAATCTGACAAGCTCACACCCAAATCCGACAAGTGCTTCTTTTTGTGGGATATCCTAAGGAAACTAAGGGATATTACTTTTATAATCTAGGAACAAGGCAAAGTGTTTGTCGCCCGACACGGTGTCTTCTTGGAGAAAGAGTTTCTTTCAAGAAGGGTTAGTGGGAGCAGTGCATCTTGAAGAAGTTCAAGAAACACCAGAAAATGTTTGGGCCAATCACGTAACCACAACAGAGGAGCAAAGTGTTGCGCCACCGCTTGTAGATACACCACCCTAATCTGAGGTCCGAAAGATCACGTCGTGCGCCCGATTGTGCAATACACAAAGTGAACAACGTGATATATTGTTGTTGGACAACGATGAACCTAAGACCTATGAGGAAGCGATGGTGGGACCCGATTCCAACAAGTGGCTTGGAGCCATGAAATCCGAAATAGAATCCATGTACGATACAATCAAGTTTGGAACTTGGTTGAC